>CM019718.1:73767543-74167543 GCA_009760885.1 Achatina immaculata
CTGCTTGATAGTATACATATGTCATCTGCAAAGTCAAGGTCCTCCAGCACTGTGTCAAGGGTCCATTGTAATAATCTGTGTTTGTCTGATGTTGCCTCCTTCATTAACCAGTCCACTGCCATGATAAATAATGTTGGTGATAGTACACATCCCTGCTTCACTCCTGTTTGTACCCTAAAGTTGCTGGAGGTATGTTCTCCACAGATCACTTTGCACTGAAGACCCTCGTATAGGGCTTTGATTACATTCACTATTTTATGGGGGAGACCATGCCATCTTAGGATTTTCCACAGTGCATCTCTGTTGACACTGTCAAAGGCTTTCTCAAAATTTATAAACAATGCATATGTTGTGCTATGCCACTCATTTGCCTGCTCTAATATTTGTCTAAGTACAAATATGTGATCTATGCATGATCTGCCTTTCCTAAATCCTGCTTGCTCTTTCTGAAGTTTTCCCTCAAGTGCTGATACAATTCTGTTGATGACTATTCTGCAAAATACTTTACTGGTGAGTGGCAGTAGGGTAATGCCTCTCCAGTTATGCAATCTCTGAGGTCACCCTTCTTTGATAGTTTTACTATAAGGCCAGTTTTCCACTCCTCTGGAGCTTTTTCTAGATCCCAAATTTGTTGTAGTATCCAGCAAAGTTGTTTTGGTGTTTCTATTTCTTCTGCTTTCAGCATCTCAGCAGTCACTTCATCTTCACCTGGTGCCCTGTCTAATTTTAACTTCTTTATCGCCTCCTTTACTTCACTTATTGTTATTGGTCCTGTATTGATGTTTAGCAAGAGATTTATAGCTTATGTATAATCAGGTGTGTGTTTCAGTGTTGTTTTTTTTTAAATTAGAAAAGTTTAAAAGAAAGGATGTGGCAATTTTAAAAAAAAAACTATAAAAACTCAGCCCTATATTTCAGCAAAATGCCTACATCAAATTCAGCAGAGAAGGCAAGTCAAAGCAACACATAAAGAAGTGAGCTGTGTTTTTGTTTTTGATTTTGATTTTATTGCCATTTCTGCCCATTCTGATCATCTGTCAATCGTGTAGCAAAAACCCAGTGAAAATTTGTTTTAAAGTAATCTAATTATTTGTTATCACAGCTTTACTGTGGTGGCTTTGTGAATATTTATGCTTTGAGTTTTATATACTTATGTCCAGAAACTGTTTGGGAGAAGACTGTAGACTTAGCCCTGAAGTTAGTGGACTGCAGATTTAGCATGACTGAAATGTCAGTGCTGAAGAAGAAGGTTGACTAAGGTCATGCTCCGACATCAGAAGCATTGCTAAAACAACCATGTGATAAACACATGAGGGAAGGAGAAAGAGAGGCCAGACAATATGGTGAAGAGCTGTAGAAGTAACACAGCTGAGACACCATATAAAGGCTGGCCTCAGACTGAGAAGTGGAGAGATTTTGGTTGCTGCTTTGCAAAACACCACAAGGCATACTAGGAAGTGATTGCTTCATTGATCATCAACTGGGGACATGAATAGTTATTGCACTTACATGTATAAACTGTTTGGCTGTTGGTCCACTGATGTGAACTGCTAGTCATGTTGTTTGTTGTGGTATTTATTAATATATTATCAATGTACACTGTACATCATGCACTAATATACATCTGTTGAACACACATTTTTTTTGTTATTTGCTGTATTTGTTTTCTGCTTTTTGGCAGCTGCAGTTTTGTGTATATGTGCTCATAAAATCTCTATGCCTTTTTTGTTTTGCTTGATATAGATTAAATAAATACCATAATGTAACTCATACAAATTGTATTTATGTACAAAGCAGTCATTTGTTTCCTATTCTTGTATATATGTCTATAGATAAATTCTTTGTTTGTCATAGAAATTTCAACATTAAAATGGACACATGTCTTTCACCTGTGACTAGGAGTTTGTGCATGATATCACTGGATAATTTTATAGAATTATCTTTTGCAGAGATTGCAGAGACTGCATGCTTATAGTTGGCCTCACCACTCAGATGTTGACTTAGTAACTGGTGGTCAGCTGGAGTTTGTGTACATGTTATGTGACCCTGCATTTGTTATACACCATGAAAACTGCATGTGTTAGTTGGTTTTATCCTGTGGTCTTTATTTATTTTGTTTCTGTTCTCTGATACCTGAAAAAAGAGTGGGAGGGGGATCTTGTCTGTGTTTGATTATTGTGAGTTGTGTTGGGGTTGCTTCACTCAAGTTACAAGGTCCGACAATTAAGTAACGAGACTGATTTTATTATGACCAAGACAAAAATGCCATCTATGAAGCAAACCATGGAATCCAAAGAGGCAACCTTCATCTATGATCTGGCAACTTTTCATCACCGCCCGATAAGCAGACAACAAACAAGCCACCATTTTCTTGACCTAGTTAGAGGTGCATCGTCACATAATCATCATGGAATAAAAAGCTAACATTAAATTCTGTTTAAAACTCAGAAAAAGTGCCATCGAGACTGTTGATATGATGTGACAAGTTTATGGGGATAATTGTTTATCTTGTGCACAGATGGTATTCACGCTTCATAAGTAGTGTGGAAATGATTACAAATGCAGCTAGACATGGACACCCAGTTTTTTTTCATAATGAGGAACTCATTGCAAAAATCAGAGAATGGATACAAGAAGATCATTGTTTGTGAGGATGATGGCAGATGAATTTGGTGTTAACCGAGAGACCATTCATAAAATTTTAGTGGAAGATTTGGGCAAGAAAAAAGTTGCTTGCCGGTTTGTACCACATGCATTGTCTGATGTCCAGAGAACATCAACATGTTGAGTACACAAAAGACATCATCAAAATGTGTCACAGAAATAAACATTTCTTAAATTTGATTGTTGCAGAGGATGAAACATGTATTTTCCGCTATGACCCCACAACTAAATGCCAAAGTGCTCATTGGAAGTCATCATCATCACCAAAAGGCAGAAAAATTCATCTTCAAAAGTTGAAAGTGAAGACAATGTTGGTGTGATTCTATGACAGCAAAGGAGTTATTCACAAAGAATTTATTCCAGATGGATAGACTGTCACTGCCAAAGTTTATTTAAGTATTTTTAAACGCCTATTGTAAAGGATTCTCCGAGTCCGCCCGAGTATTCAACACCTGGCAGTTTTGTTCCTTCTTCTAGATAATGCACTGGCTCACCTGGGGGTAGTTGTACATGAATTTGTGGCCCAAAAACAAGTGTGTGTTCTCAGCCATCCACCCTATTCCCAAGATTTGTCTCCCTGCAATTATTTTCTATTCACAAAATTAAAGTTACCATTGAAAGGACGCTTCTTTGACAATACTGATGACATCCAAAGGGCCGTAACATCAAGTTTAAGGGCCATACCAACAGAAGAACTGCAGAGGTCATTCCAGAGTTTGTTAGATCGTGTCACTCGCTGTATCAATGCACAAGGGGCTTACTTTGAAGAAAATACAGGTTATATCTTCAACTGTTGTCTATTTTATTTTTTATGTAATTAGTCTCATTACTTAATTGTCTGACCTTGTATAATGATCATTAATTTTATTTAATGTGTTGTCTTTTGCTGGGAGGGTTGCTGCTGAATCACATACTGAGCTGTTCTTATTCTGTCCCATCATGAAGACAATGACATGATAAAACTGGTGAAACAGAAGGAGATAGGAATCCTTTGTGCAGTTTTACAAAAAAAAGAAAAAAAAACTAAGAGAGTGAAAAAAGACAAAACAATATTTCAGCAAAATGCCTTGGTCAAGGTCAGTCGGAAAGATGAAAGAAATGGGACGTGTGAGTGTTGTCATATATTACCATTTCTTTCATTCCTTTTACTTCCTCTAATCCATCTGTATTGATATTTAGGGATTTAGAAGCTCACAGAAGTACTGCCTTGGTCTATATAGGATTGAGGGACAGTTATGAAAATTTGTGTTACCTGTATAAATAGTTGACAGAGTGTGCAGGAATGTGGTTAGGTTTCCACACTGAAACAGTAAATATTGCTAATACATGGAAGAGAGCAAATATTTTGGCTTGTGACATGTAAGCATGAATGCTGCATGAAGAGTTTTTTTTTTAAATTTCTGTGTAATATATAAGTAATTTGTATTTTTGTAAGCACTTTTTATGCAGTTATTTACAGATGATAAACTGGAATGTCTATAACAGTTTTCTGTAAGAAACATTTATGGTTTCTGTTACTTTTCAGGTTTTTTAAAAAAATTGATTGAAACTTTTAAATCCATAAGGTTTTTTTTAATCTTTGCATTATATTTTAAAATATTTACACAAATTTAAAATGAATCTCCTTATCTTCAGAAAACCAAGTGGGTGTTATATGGTTTTGTAAGTTGTACACAAGGACATAAGTTCTGAAGATTTGTAGCACATGCACCAGTAGTTTGTAGTATTAGTAGTATTCAATAAATGCAGGCCTGGAAAGCATTGATGTGTGTGGAGAGATTGTGTTAACCTTTGAATCTTGGTTTCATTTACATGAATCTCATCCCAGCAAGCTATTTATAGTAGAATCTTCCTACAGCCAGGAGTCTGTGTCCTTTGCTGTCCATGCTGTAGTGATTTTGAAGTGCATATAGAAACTATTGTTCAGATTCCCCCCCCCCCCCACTTCATATGTTTGTGGATAGCTCTGCCTCCCTATGTGTAAATCAGTCTTTACCCAATTCAGAATAGTGTTTTGTTATATATTTGGCAGTGTTTTATGTCCCTTGTTATTTAGTAAAATTGCAGAGATCAGAAATGTTTATTTATGTCTAGATGTATGTTTGGCAGAGCCACACAAGTCAGGGTCCATCTGTATTTAGAAAATTTAAAACAGTGAGGATTGTGCACAGTAAAGTGATAGAGCAAAATATACGATCAGCCTTGAAAAATAATAGTCAGAGTACTTTAGATGTACATTGTCCTCAGAGACAAGGGATGCACATGGAAGGAAGCAGAGAATAATTCCAAGAACAGAGATGACTGGTGACCCCTTATCCATGGCCTATGCTCTCAAGGCAGAAAAAAAGGCGAAGGACAGGCATTTGTGGAAAACCCTTGCGGAAGCCCCATGTGCCCTGGGCACTTAAGCTTCAGAGAGAGAGAGAGAGATGCTCTCAAGGGAGTGAAAGGCGATGATGATGACTTTAGATGTGAGGGAAAGAAAAATAGAATGAGCATGACTCAATTGGTCATCATGTTCCCTAACACTTCAGGGTGCAGTGTGACCGAGTGGATAGTATGTTGTGCTCTCACAACTAAGCAGTACCTTGCCTATTATTGGAATCACAGTCTTTGTCTTATTATCTTTATTTCTATCAAGTCTAAAGGTCTTCTGCTTTCGGAACGTAACATAAGACTATGCTGGTTGGGCCAAGCCGAAAGAATGGAAGGGAACAGATAAATGAAAATGATGTATGTATAAGAGATAAAGGAAATAAGACCAAAACAGAAATGGAAAGGCAACATAGAAAAGGATATAAAGGAAATTAGTGTCACAAACCTGAGAGAGAAGATTGAGAATAGAGAGGAATGGAGGTGAACTGTATGTGCAGCAATGAGTCTTAATGGCTTGGCAAGCTAAAGAAGAAGAAGAACATACATGCTGTCAGATTCTTGATGCACATGCCTCATACTGGATGTGGAGTGTTTTACAATGATGTGATTGATCATATTCTCAGGCTGTGCCCTTTCTTACTTCTCACTAGGACATCACATCAAACCCTGCTCTGTTAACTAGAGTAAAGGAAATGCAACTCTTACTTCTCACTGGGACACCACATCTAACCCTGCTCTGTTAACTAGAGTAAAGGAAATGCAACTCTTACTTCTCACTGGGACACCACATCAAGCCCTGCTCTGTTAACTAGAGTAAAGGAAATGCAACTCTTACTTTTCACTGGGACACCACATCAAGCCCTTCTCTGTTAACTAGAGTAAAGGAAATGCAACATGATGTCTTTTTAAATGCCATAAAGAGGACAGATATTATTTTGGTTTTGCCAACCCTTCTTACTGTGTAGTATTTAGAGTACTGTCAGTCATCCTTGCTGTTATAAAAATCTTACTGCACTGTTTTAGTGATTACAATGCCATTATTGGAGCTTCATATGTGATACAAAACTGTTTTTTGGCCCCATACCCGATTGACTAGTTATTCCATTTTTAATCATTAAGGGCCATTCTTAAAAACAGGGAAGTCCACCAGAACAATTTCACACTGGTTGTATGCCCCTCCCCACACACATACACACATCCATACACACACATAAGGACCTGAGTAGTTCATACACATACATGTATGTGTCCCTTGTATTGAGTGAATTTCTCTAGTATGTTTGTTGCAAAAAAAAAAAAAGAAGAAATCTTTATAGCTTATGCATATTATTCCAAAGCTTTAAACAGATGTACTCAGCTTATTCCAAATGGCTGAAATCAGAGATTGTAACGTTGGCTTTTCTTTTTTTTCCTATGGTGCTAGTTACTGGAGATCTGTGCTTGCATATGATCATCATTTTTGATGTATGTTTATAGTAGATCTGTTTGCACTTATCATTCTTGAATGCTGAATGTAAGAGATCAGTCTTTGCAGTATAAAGAACAGATATGTGTGTGTGCATGCATGCGTGCGTGCACGCATTTCTTATCCAGTTTCTTTGCTAATTAAATTAGTCAAGGTGTATTTCTGTTATATGTGAATGGAGTTTCATTTTATTTATTTTTTTCAGCACAAGATTGTACTTGTCTGTTGAACCATGGTGGACTCAGGTCATAGGCATGGTATCTGATATTCCCTTCATTTAATGACAGTGCAGTACATTTTAGTGTGCACTACCATGCAGGTAGATGTTCTCCAGTAGTATAGTCTATTATATACAACCAGGTCTGCTGGGGTATATGAGCATGGCATGGTTCTGACGTAGAACCTTTCTGGTGAGAAAAGCTCTCTAAGAGAATGTTCTTGTTGCAGGCTGTCCCTATAGTTGCATATTTGCAGTGTTCTTTTTGCAGGCAGTCCCAGTAACTACATATTTGTAGTCTTTAATCTTTTGCAGTCCGTGACATGACAGACAGGCATCAAACTGAATGGAGAATGAATTACTGTGTTTTTTAATGAAAGCTTAGTAGAATCACCACCACAAGGACATAAATTCTGAAGATTTGTAGCACAAGCACCATTAGTTTGTAGTATTAGTAGTAGTCAATAAATGCAGGCTATGGAAAGCATTGATGTGTGTGGAGAGATTGTGTTAACCTTTGAATCTTGGTTTCATTTACATGAATCTCATCCCAGCAAGCTATTTATAGTAGAATCTTCCTACAGCTGGGAGCTTGTGTCCTTTGCTGTCAGTGCTGTAGTGATTTTGAAGTGCGTACAGAAACTATTATTCAGATTCCCCCCCCCCCCCCCCATATGTATGTGGACAGCTCTGCCTCCCTATGTGTAAATCAGTGATGAGAAGAAACAGTCAAAGAATCCCTCAAAAAGCTATCAAGTGGAACACAACAGGCACAAGAAAAAGAGGTTGACCACGTGAAACTCTAAAGAGGATACTGTTAAGAGAGGCCAAATTAGCAGGTATAAAATCCCTTGATGGGGTTGAAAAACTCGCAGAAAACAGGAAAACTTGACGAACTACCATGCGAGCCCTGTGTGACGTTTAACAGCACGAAAATGATATAAGATATGTTTGTGTAGATTCTTTTCTGTTCATGAAATACGACCCCCTTTTAGTATGTCAGCATGTCTTAGTTCCAATTACATCTTCTTTCTTCAGTGTCTGTGCTTTTCGATAAAAATGAGCACATAACTTTAGGCATAATGTGACTACTGTTGATTTTAATTCAGGTTTTGTTTGGGGGTTCATTATCACATTAAATTAACCAAGTTAATTATCTCTCTCTCTCTCTCCCCCTGAATCTTAAGTGGCACATGGGGCTTCCGAAAGGGTTTTCCACAAATGCTTGTGCTTTGCCTTTTTTCTGCTCTTGCCCAGGTGAGCCCTCTATTGCTCAACATCCTCTCCGTTGTTCTTCTCCATGTCTCTTTTGTTCTACCCTTACTTCTGTTCCCTTGTGGTGTCCATCTTAGTGCTATTTTTGGTAGTGAGTTGTCAGTCATTCGGAGCACATGTATCAACCATTTCCAGGTCTTTCCTCAATAACTGCTGTCAGTGGCTTCATCTGCATTTCTGCCAACAAGATGTTATTTCTTATGGTGTTTGGCCAAAATATTTTTCTAATTCTTCGTAAACATTTAATCTGGAAAGATTTCAACTATGGTTTTCATGATTTTCCAACATTCACTTCCATAGAGTAGTACACTTAGAACATTACTCTTAAATATCCTGATTTTCATATTCATGCTTAGTTGTTTTAAATTTCCATATAGTCTGCAGCATTGTAAAAGCCTGGTTTGCTCTAGTAAGTCTGATGTTGATGTCCTCTGTCCTGTTTCCATGTTCTACTACTCTACTGCCAAGATATACAAATTCGTTGACCTCCTCCACTAACTTGCTATCTACTCTGAGTACATTTCTGTTGTTCACATTTTGCTTCATTAACTTTGTCTTTCCTCCGTTGATCTTTAGTCCTATGTTGTTTTCATTCTGAATTAACTTGTTTTTTTTATCTTGCATATCTTTGTGGCTGCTTGATAGTAGTCAAATGTCGTCCGCAAAGTCAAGGTCCTCCAGCACTATGTCAAGGGTCCATTGTAATCCTCTGCGTTTGTCTGATGTTGCTTCCTTCATTAACCAGTCTACTGCCAAGATAAATAATGTTGGTGATAGTACACATCCCTGCTTCACTCCTGTTTGTACCCTAAAGCTGCTGGAGGTATGTTCTCCACAGATCACTTTGCACTGAAAACCCTCGTACAGGGCTTTGATTACATTCACTATCTTATGGGGAAGGCCATGTCATCTTAGGATTTTCCACAGTGCATCTCTGTTGACATTTGTCTAAGTACAAATATGTGGTCTATGCATGATTTTCCTTTCCTAAATCCTGCCTGCTCTTTCCAAAGTTTTTCCTCAAGTGTTGGTACAATTCTGTTGATGATTATTCTGCAAAATACTTTACTGGTGAGTGGCAGTAGGGTAATGCCTCTCCAGTTCCCGCAATCTCTGAGGTCACCCTTCTTTGGTAGTTTTACTATAAGGCCAGTTTTCCACTCTGGAGCTTTTTCTAGATCCCAAATTTGTTGTAATATCCGGCAGAGTTGTTTTAGTGTTTCTATTTCTTCTGCTTTCAATATCTCAGCAGTCATTTCATCTTCACCTGGTGCCCTGTCTAATTTTAGCTTCTTTATCGCCTCCTTTACTTCACTTATGTTATTGGTCCTGTATTGATGTTTAGTTCCATTTTTGCTTCAGGAATGTCTATTGTTTGTGCTGCTTGTGTTCTGTTTAGTAGGGTGTTAAAGTGTTCCCTCCATCTTTCAATTTTTCTCTTTCTCCACTGACCAGTTGTCCCTTATGTGTCCTTATTGCACTCTCACATCTTGTGCTGAAGTTACCTGTCATCTGCTTTGTGATTTTGTATATGGTTTTCATGTCATTTGCATATGCTGCTTTCTCTGCTGCTTCTGCTAAGTTGTCATAGTATTGACATTTATCTTGACGGCATGATTCCTTCACTTCTTTGTTTTTTTTGTTTTTTTTATTTAAAACTTGTTCTTTTAGCCTTTGTGATTTGGTGTTCAATAATTTTTTTCTTGATTTCCTTTCTTTGCTCTATCTTTTCCCATGTGGTCTTGCTTATCCATTCCTCTTTTCTCCATTTCCGATATCCCAGCACCTCTTTTGCTATTTCCTGTAGTGTTTTATTGAACTCTAGTATGGACATTTCTGCTTCGTCTTGTAGGACATTGACGGTTCTCAAGTACTATTGAGAATTCATTTCTTGTTTGCTGGTCTCTCAGTTTTGTTGTATCAAAACGTGTCTTTCTGTGTTCTCCGATTTTGGCTTTTCTTTAATTTTAGTTTTATTTTTGCTACCAGAAGGTTGTGATCACTTCCTACATCTGCTCCTTTCCTTGCTCTCACATCTTGTAGTGACCATTTCCACTTATTGTTTATTAGTATGTGATCAAATTGGTTTTCTGTGGTTTTATCTAGGGACCTCCAAGTCACTTTATGGATGTTTTTATGTTGGAAAATTGTCCCTCCAATGGCCATCATGTTTTCTTCACAGAAACTGCACAGTCTTTCTCCATTTTCATTTATTTCTCCAATTCCTTCTCTTCCCATGATTCTTCTTCTATCTTCATTTCCTTCACCTACTTTTGCATTGAAGTCGCCCAAAATGAGTAGCATATCATGCTTGGGTATTGTTTCTACTGTGGCTTGGAGGCTGTTGTAAAAATCTTCTTTTAATTCCTCTTCAGCTGCTTCTGTTGGTGCATAACAAACTATAATAGACAGCTTCGTGAATCTTGAGTTGAACCGTGCATATAATAATCTCTCATTTATAGGGGTCCATTTCAGCAATGCTCTTGATGCTTCTTTTGTTATAATCAATGCTACTCTTCCTTCATGATGATCTTCTTTACCTGACCATATTATTGTATCTTCTGTGTGCTGATTTGTTAAATTTACTTCTGCCTTGTGCTGTCCATCTTGCTTCTTGTATTCCTAGTATGTCTAGTTTGTATCTGTGCATTTCCTTGATGGTTTGTGCTAGTTTTCCAGTCTGGTTAAGTGTTCTTACATTCCAGCTCCCTATTTGCATCTTGTGTTTAGGTTCCAGGAGGTCTGCAGTCGGGCTGGGGACTTCCAGTGGCTGGCTTTCATCCACAACCTTCATGGACTCAGTTTCCTGATAGGCATTTCTCCTTCCACCTGCATTTGTTTTTTCCCTTGCTTCCGTTTCTGTAGCAATCTGATAGTTTTTTTTACCAGATAGGGTTGCTGGCCCTATGCCGAACCCTCCTTAGTCCCCTTTTACTATCATGCGTGGTAGGGTACAGTGCAGATACCGGGTACCACACGGGTGAAATTAATTATGCCATGGTGTTATTGTATGTTGTATGTGCATATTTTAAACCATACTGATATTGACCCCCCCCCCCTTAGATTTAATTTATAATCAGAGAGCTCTGGTACTTCCTGTGCGCGCGCGCGCACACACACACACACATACAAAATGGAAACATTAAAAAAAAAGGTGTAAAAAGCACTTTCAACAAAATGAGCCGAATTATTATTAGCTGGAGTTGTCGAATTCTAAGAATGAGAACATTGGTATAAGTAAGAAAACTGAAAAAAAAATAATGTGACCTATAGTTAAGGACACTGTTTACCGTGAATATGAGTCAAATATAGATACAGATCTCACTCATCTCGAGCGATGTACTTCTTCTTCTTCTGCGTTTGAGGTTTTTGGTCACATCAGATCTTGATCCCTGTCGATATGGCAAAGCCCACAGTCCTCTCCATATCCTAATAGGAGCCCCAAACTTTTGCCCCAAGCTTGTGTCTTCTGGCCATGTCTCACGTATCAGGTCTGCATGGTTTGGGCAGTCTTGAAGGATATATTCTGGAGTCTGGACTCCACTGCCACATGAACATTTGTCTGTGTGAGACATTTTAAGTCAATGTAGGTGGCTTAGTAGTCTGCAGTGGCCTGTCCTTAGGCAGAAGAGGATGATTTGCTGATGTCTTTGTAGTTGGTGTATTGGATCTGCTTCGTTGTTACATTTCAGTTGCTTTTTCTATTCAGATCTGCGCTGGTTACGGATTATAGTTTTCGCATCTTGGTAGTTTACTGAATGTTATGTTTGACTGCTGCCAGCTTTGGATAGGCTGTTAGGTATTTCACTGCCAGCTATTCCACAGTGGGATGCTACCCATTGCAGGGCCACGGCTGTTGACAGTGTAAGATGCTTCAGTTCTGTTGTGATTTCCTGTATGTTTGCCTGTGGACTGTTTGTTGTTTTTCGAGATTCTAGAAGTGCCCTGCAGTCTGTGAAGAAGGCTATTTTGTGTGGTGGGAGCTGTTTTTCTTTTTAAGTGTTCTGAGGGCTTCAAGGAATGCTGTTGTTTCTGCCCTGTAGTTGGAGGAAATCTTTCCTGCCACGAAGGCCTTTTTTGGTTTTTATCCCATCTGTGTATCTTATGCAGACGATAAGAGAACTCTTTTGATGTGGGAGAAAAAGAAATAAGCAATATTTTTTTCGTGATTGGTCAATTTTACAGTTCAAAGATGGCGGCTTTTATCAAGGCGTGGGTGATTCAGCTTGAACAAAGAGATCTGAAAATATGTGAGATTATATTTATCTTTCACATTTGTTTCATGTAACAAAACTATTTCAGAACTCCTTTCATAGACACAGCCTAACTGGGCTCTTTTGTGAAAGAAACTGAACATAAATTATATATTACTTTTGTAGATACAAGTGATGCATCAGCAGAGGCCATCTTGCTCACAACCGAGAGGCCTACAGGAGTGCTGTTAAGAAGGCAAAGTTCCGAAAGGGACATACAAATGAATGAATGAGATACAAGTGAATAGATTTTAGAAATTCTATTTGAATTCAAATATGGTTAATCATGGATATGCAAACATATACGAAAGCATGTTGTCCAAATACTTTATCGGTGTGTTTATTGTTAGTGAATAAACTGAAAGTTTTACATACACTGATGTAAGAATATATACAAAGAGGAGTTAACGACATGTAGGAGCTTTGTTTAGATAGAGATGTATGGCTGAGTTTTACAAAAAGATAAGAGTGAGGAAAGTGGGCAGAAAATAAGATGAGCAGATATAAATGAACATACAGCAATGCAATATCTCAACAAGGGCCTTTTTCATTGATCACATACAAAAACAACACAACAGTTAAAAACAAAAAAAAAATAGATTAAAAATTAAACACTAAATTAAAAAAAATATCCATGTAATAGAGACAGGCACAAAATGCGCCCTGATTGATGTAGGTAAACTGCTTTAAGAAATATGTTGCCGCTGTAGGAAAACAAAATTCGTACTTAAGATTCAGCTTTTGTGCAATGAATAATTGCACTTGCACATATTCAGTGGTCAAAAAAATATCCAATGTTCTTTCTTGGTGCAGATTTTATTACTTTAGGCATAAGAATATTTACATGCATGAACAGTTTAGCAGGAAGAAATATAGTTGATTGTTGGAGGAAGATGAGTGCCTTTTGTCAAGGTGTCAAACCACAGCCTGGAGAGCACTGTCCTGCTTCACCATGAGAACAACCTGTTGTATGTCTTCACCAGCTTGTTGTATGTCTTCACTCTGACTTATGAAATAGATGTTCTGTATGTAACATGCTAAAAAAAAGTTTCCACTTTTCATCCAACCTTTATTCCAAGACTGTTGCACGTTGACAGAGTGATGCCAAGACACAAGAGAATCACTGTTCACTATCTCAAATCTCATTAATTCCTTATAATTCTCTCTGTATTGTTCTGCAAAGGAAAGCTGTCATTGCTTAGCCCAGTGATGAAATACCATGCCATGTGACATTTGTTTTCACCATGTGGGTGATTACAAGACAGAGTAGCAACCACAGTGTTGACACAGCATGGGGCCATCTGAGGTGCGGTAGCAGTTTAAGAAGATATGCCTGACTGATTATTTTACCTTGCCTTTAGATATTAGTGATCATGATTTTCCACTCTGCCAGTTGTTTCCAGTCAGTTTTAAGTTGCCTTCTCATTGCTGGGGTAGAGATAGTCAGAGGTGTTGCATTCTCTTTCCTGGGGTAGAAACTGGCAGAAGTGTTGTTTTCTCTTTCCTGGTGTAGAAATAGAGAGAGGTGTTGCTTTCTCTTTTCTGGGGTAGAAACTGGCAGAAGTGTTGTTTTCTCTTTCCTGGTGTAGAAATAGAGAGAGGTGTTGCTTTCTCTTTTCTGGGGTAGAAACTGGCAGAAGTGTTGTTTTCTCTTTCCTGGTGTAGAAATAGAGAGAGGTGGGTACAGGTGTTGCTTTCTCTGAGCACTGTCATAATTTCTCTTTTCCAAGTAAGTCTAGGTCTTCCTTGTTTTCTCTTTCCTTGAGGATTCCATGTCAGTGCCTGTCTTGCTATGCTGGTATCAAGTTTCTTCAGTGTTTGGCCAGTCCACCTCCATTTCATAGATGATTTGTAGCTTCATAGGTTCTTGTTTTGCCCTTTCCCAGACCTCCTCCTTCTTGATCTTGTCCTGGCATTTAATGTTTAAAATCTTCCTCAAGAAATCTTCTTCATGATTGTTTGTCAGGCAGAATTGCTCACCTTTTTTATCAACTTAGTATGCATTTAGCACTTTCAGGTGTATAATCTTCTAAAAAGAATTCATAATCCAGTTTTTGTATTCAAGTTCTCAATGAATAATTGAACTTCCATGAACATGTTTGTTTTTAGCTTCATTTTTTAAAGTGTAAGTACTCTCGGGGTTTTCCTGTAACTAAATGTTATCTCATTGTTTGTTAACCTGAAGATTTTTTAACACAAGCTTCTTATGAGGTGGGTTTACAGCAGTAGTGGTGTTAGTTCCAGATGACACATCATGAAGCAGGCTTCTAAACAAGTTTCATCCTCATGGAGAGAAAGGACAGACCCTGCAAGCCTACATTGTCTCCAGGCTGTTTCAAGGAAAGTTACATGAGGATAGGATCAATCAGCCGTGCTTCCTTATTCCTAATGATAAAATTAACCCTTTTATGTAGTATTCACAATGTCAGGTGCTCTCCAAAGACAATTATTGTGTAATCATTATGGATATGCGAAGTTTGTATATAGCAAATTCAGTCACAACAAGCTGTGCAAGGACATTTTCCATGATAGATTCAGCTTTGGCTCGCCTTACAGTTTTCATCATACAGGTAGAATTAGTTTTTGCTTTGAAAATGTATAAACTAGGAAAAAAGTAGGAGCAGCTTTATTACATAATGACTAGTTGTTAAGTAAGTAATAAAGCTGCTCCTACATTTTTCCTAGTTCATACATTTGGTATCACAGCTTTACTGCAGTGCTTCCTGTATAGTTGTATACTTAGACACTAATTATTGTGTGTGACTTAGTTTTTGGTTCTTCCATTAGATCAGATCATTACATTGGGGCTGAAGACATAGTAGCCAGGATGCCTAGAGATAATTGTCATTGAGCCATAGCTGACAGCGTCAGGGCTGGTGATCAAAATCTGACCAAGACCATTTTCTAACTCCACAAGATGCTCCAGGTAACTTGCTATATTATCTGGAAGAGAGAGTAGGGATTGAAGTGTTTCCTTATTTGTTTTATATGATTTATATCTTGTTTGTCTGTGATGTCAGCAATGTTCCCTCTAAGCAGTATGGCCATGCAAAAAAAAAAAAAAATTATGTCATGCACAAAATGTTATATTTTTTAAATTTTATGTTTCGATTTCCTGATGTTAATCTGTGAAGTGAAGCATTGAAGAAAAATATGATAGCATTACATGAGTTTGTCTTCCAGGTTTCTTTGGATTTTAGTATTTTCTCTATGAGAACTGTAAATTATACTTTGTACTTTGACCAAGGATTGTCGTAGCCGGAGGTGGGGTGGAGGATACGCTTTCCACTCCAATTAAATTTCTCCAAGGCGCGCGTCTCAAATAGCCTCTGACAGTCAAGTCCAGCTCCTGGCCTTCTCGTGGCGGAACTGTTCAAACTGACAGGAGAAGAGGCGAATATCTGGTGCCTGAAAACCAGACGCTTCGGGTAGATGAGAGTCTTTTCTGGTAGCTCATGTGAGAGAAGGAAAACTCTGAATAAAACCCGCTGCTGGCGAGATTCTTCAGTTGCCATGTGTGGAGTGGGGCTTCTCCCTGCCAGTAAAGAAAGGTGCAAATGGGGTTGCCATTTGGCACCACTGTGGAAAAGGTGAAGGAAAGGATTAAGTGAAGTAATCAGTAGTCTCGAGGTCAGGACTGCTCAAATCATGGCACCTCTGCTCTGGAGGTCGACCACATCCTATGTGTACCCATACTAGGCGAATTGCCTGAACCGGCATAACACAGGGGTTAAACTAAGACACTGCTGGCAAGATTCTTCGTCAGCTGTGCGTGGGGTGAAATTCCTACCAACCAATGAGGAAAATGCAAATAGGGTTGCTGAGCGGCGGCGCTTTGAAAAAGTGAAGGAAAGGATAAAGTGAAGATTAATCAGTATGTCCGGTAGTCTTGCAACGAGAGCTACTCATACCATGGCACCTCTGCTCTAGAGGCTGGCCATTTCCGATAAACACCCATACTGGTGAAATATGCCTAAACCAGCTTAACGCAGGGGTGAAACTTGATGACTACTCATGTCATGGTACCTCCGCTCTAGAGGCCGAACACGTCCTAAACGTCCCCATACTGGGATAATACTCCTAAACTGGCTTAACCCAGGGGTGAAACCTCCTAGTGGTGAGGATTCATCCTCCTGGACAAAAGCTCCGTCCTGGTCACAACTAGGAAGGGTAGCGGCCACGACCACAAAACTCTGAAGTCAGAGACACTGGACCAGTGCAGTCTAGATAGGCAACCACCTCTCACCCGACGGGGATGTATGAGTATCCTAATCATGCTGAGGTTTTCTGGCGAGAAAGTCCAACGCTGGACTGGATAGGCAAGCGCCTCTCACCCGACAGGGACACACAGATATCCAAAAACACGTCGAGGTTTTCCATTGAGAAAGTCCAACTTTAGCCTGGATGGGCATCCGCCTCTCGCCCAGCGGGAATATACTGATATCCAAAACATGTCGAGGTTTTCCGGTGAGAAAGTCCAACTCTAGATTAAACTTATCTTATCTTATATCCTTCCCGTGCCGTTAAACGTCACATAGGGCTCGCAAAGTAGTTTGCCAATTTTTCCTGTCTTCGGCGAGTCTTTCAACCTCATCAAAGGATTTTAATTTATTAAAATTTAATTGTTAATTTGGCCTCTCTTAACAATATCCTCTTCAGAGTTTCACGCGGTTAAACTGGTGCAACGAAAATCACAGTGTCACACAGTCCCGCTTTCTGCGACCCACCGAGAATACAGGCCCAAGCCTGTGATACTCTGAACCTCTTGTGGTCCTTTTGGGGATCTCATGTGGTCTTTTCAAGGACCACGGGACCTATTGAGCACCACAGGAGTAAATTCAGTTGGATCACGGGGCGGTCTTGATGGTAGAAGCAAACGAAGAAGAAGACATTACAGTGTGCGTTTATGCACCGATTTTTTTGTTAGAGTATATTTGCACAAGAACTTTTTTTTTTTTGTATGACTCACAAACCATTAGAGAGCATACTGGATGTTGGCCATCTTCAGGCTTTCAAGTCTTTATTGAAACCTTTTTTGTCATCCTGTTTCAGTTGTTATGTCCCCATTCAATGGACCCTGTTGTCTCATCTTCTAGTTGGAACTGAACTAATCTTGGTTACATGGTTTATCTTGTCACAAGTCCACATGTGAAACTGGCAATTTTTTTATCTGTAATTTGTTCTTCAGGTTCTTGTAAACTTACAGTGTTTTGTACTGTCTGTGCCATTTTTTAATGATATGATAAATATTGAATTTTTAAATTAAAATTGTTGCATTAAAGTGATTTAATTTATTTGCGTTTGTGTGAAATAATTTTGTACAGAGTTTTTGGAAATTTAAAGGCAAGAAGTGCTGATTAATTCTTGCTGTAAGTATGTATTTGATTATGTTTTTTTGTTTTTAATTTTATTTTGTCATTCAATCTATCCCATCTTTCAGTTCAGCAAAATCCCTTGACCATTAAACTTGTCAACGAGATCTTAACCTGATCAGGAAGGATGCTGTCAAGTTTGCCTGATTTCTGAGTGGGCTGTGGATGTTCACATGGTTGGTACAGACATTATGAACAAAGTAAGAAGACTGCAGATTTATCAGTTTATAACATGAATAAGCCAGAGCGCACAGCTGTGAAAAAATGTTCATATATTATGAACATATTATTTATATATTTATTCATATATTAAGAGTAAATTTCTTTATGTGTTACTGCTGACAGTGTGCAGACCTTGTTTTCAAGAGAAATAAGGTGGATGGAAGTAACTATAGTATTTAAAAATGTGGATTGGATTAGAAGCATACATTTATTACTTTCTTTCATTAAAATGGTCTTCATCCCATATCATTCACAGCTTTATTTACTTCTTATAGATTTTTTTTTTCATAATATCTTTAGCTTAAATATTTGGGTTCAGATTAGGTGACACATCATTGTTCAGCTCCTATAATGCTAGTTTGCACACATGCATGCACATACTTCTCTCTCTCTTTCTCTCTCTCTCTCTCCCTCCCTCACCCCTCCTTTTTTTTTGTTTGCTTGAAATTTAAAAAATTATTCAGCCTTGAATGATTGAGACATTCTTTGCTTTGTTCTTAATATTTTGCAATTCTAAATAAGCCATAGGTCAGTCATTTCCAGGATGTGCCCATGTAAGTGGTTTGGTAAGACCTTCAAGAGGTGGTGACTAGTTGTAATTACGTTTACAGAATTAGAGAATATCAGAGATTCCACTGTTGTCACAGAGATGATGATGATGATGATGGCTGTAGTGTAGCTGAGAAGCTGCTGTTAGAATCTTTCTTGTTCTGTTGCCCTATGATGACCAATCACTGCGCAAATCTGAATGACTGGTGCTGGGCTTTTTTCCAGCCAGTGGCTGTTGAAATGGCTGACAGTTTCCAGTCAGTGTGACTTGTAGTGCTTCTGAGGGCTGAGATATGTTTTTCCTGCAGACAGTTTGCAGGTATTACTGTGACCCAGAAACATTGGAGGGGTGGGGGGATGACAAAATAATCATCACTTGAACTCCAGGGAACAAAAGCGTCTGCTTTGGCAGATAGTAGCCAGATAAAAGCCACATCTCTCTCCCATGCAGTAGTAGCTGGCAGCAGACTGAGTAGCAGTGTTTGCAGGAGAGGAAGGATTGATGTAGTACAGTTTCCTGTGATACAGTTTGTTGACAAATTTTGTAATGTATCTCTTTGGGAGGACATCTTTTGTATATTGTCTAGGGCATGAAGAAAGCTATAACAGTCTGCAGTCATTGTTACTAGGCATTTTTACAAAGAGCTCAGACATATGGGATTTTGAACAACTAAAACATTCCAAAAATATTTTGTTCTTAATATATTCCCTGACCATACCATGATGCCATTTGATGCAAACTTTCCATCAAGTATCATGCCTTGTGATACAAATTTTCCATGTAGTATCATGCCTGTTGACACAAACTTCCCATCTAGTAACATATAAACTCCTCATGATATGCTGCTTCTTAATGCAAGATTTTGACAAGAAAACATTTCAGAATACATGGAGATACAACAACAAAAAATTACTTATGAGTGCAGATATAACAGTTTAACCCATTTGTAGTACGTAATTCAGATTTTGAAATCCATTCTGTATATTTGGCAGAACTAAATGTTACAAGTTTTCTGCTGTCATTTTCAGGTCAACTGTTATTGCCTACAGCATGATAAAGGAGTAATAGGCAAGATTAAAAAGCGGCTGAGCTTTGTCAACTGCAGCAATTTTGCAACAAGAAAGAGAGACCTTATGGCACGTGGTATGGGATACACTAAGAGAGAAAGAAGCAGTTGGCCTGGTATACATCATGGTGTGTCTTCTTACATAGTGAGAAGAAGCCTAGTTGACAGTGTTGTTACACATAATCAAAATATGTTGGGGGGGGGGGGGTCAGAGATGATTGGGTGCAAGCATCAGGGTTAATGAACCATAACAGTTCCATACCATATTCTAGAACCAAATGATATGCTTAGTGGACATCCTGTTGTAGTTTACATCAAGGACCTGTTTTATGCAGTGTAGCATGGTGTGTTCTCTTCCATAGAAGCAAATATATGCAGTAGTGATTTCATTTGTAACAAATTTTGTGAAAATAATTTTATGGTGATGTCTGTAACAATACTGAGCTTACAGTGAAATGATAGTGTAGTGAAAAGTACTGTATAGTGTGTTTTCCTCTAGTGAATATTTTGTAGTGAGTCTTGCTAGTATGTATCCACAAAGAACAGATTCTGTGTTTGATGTCTGGCAAGCAGGAATGTTGGGCATTTGTATTTTTTTGCTTTAAAAATATCTCATTCTTTTTTTTGTCCCTTGCGGAACTTTGCCTCCCTAACAGCACTCCTGTAGGCCTCTTGGTTTTAAGCAAGATTCCCTGCTGCTGATGCATCTATTTGCAGATCAATGATGCCTTGCAGCCATCTTCACCTATGTCTTCCTCTCTTTCTTTTTCCCATTATATACCCTTCCAAGACGGTCTTCTCTAGATTATCATGATGTTTATGTGTCCATGATATTTGAAGAACTTCTGTAGCATTTACATTCAAAGGCATTTATGTGTTTCTCAGCTATTTTATTAAGTGTCCAGGTCTCACTGGCATATGTTGCCATGGGAAAGATGCATACCCTTAAAAATCTTATTTTTGTAGTTCTGTCTGTTCCTCTCCACAGATTCATTAGTTGTTTTACTTTCTGAAGAGCGATAGATGTCCTCCTTTTAATTTCCCTCATTGTACTTCCATTATCAGTTAGTAGTGATCCAAGATATTCAAAATACAATCTAACAGATGCAAATAGGTATTTTAAGTTGATAATTCATCATCATTTACAAAAAAAGTAAATCACAAGTTTTGTAATATTTCATCTCATTACCAGCAGTGGTATATCTTAAGCAGTATTTGGGGGGAAAAAAAGAAAGTAAGATTTAACATGTTTTTTGAAGGTGAAAGTTTTATTATGATATATTTTGATACTATTTTGACCATAACAAGTCACTGGTAATGACCTGATGTGGCACATATGCTGGACTAAGAGCCCTTTGTGGAGGCAGTCAAGACTAAATGTTATAGTTTCAGTGGGATTTTTCAGGAAAATTTTTGTTTTGTTTTGTTTAAATGTTGTCCTAGAATTCACTTATTACAGTTTTATAGTTTTTTATTTTTTTTTTAAACTTCTGTCTCCTTTCTAATGATTATGTTCACCTGCATTTGCCGTTTAATTGCTAATTGAAAAAGAGAAAAAAAACCCCCAAAGTTTTAGAGATTGCTGGTTGCTGTAATTGGTTTACATTATAAGCCTACTAAAAAGCAACCAGCAAAACTGACTTGAGGATAACTGAGTCAGGAGGTTGTTGATGCTGAATTTGCCAGGAGGAGAGTCAGCTATTTTTCACTTTAATTCATCGTGTGAGCATTTTGCAAAGATTAAATCTTGCTGTGGATATTCTAAGAAAAAAAATTCACATGAACTTTTACTTTTTGCTGATATTTGTAAAGTGTATTTAATTTTACATTACAAAAAAAGTATAAAGTACTAAATGTTTTATTGACAAAACCAGTATTTCAGAAAGTAGGTCATGCACGATAGAAGACGGGTACAGTTGTACAAATGAAGATGGAAATTGCAACATTAAAACAAGTTTAAAAAATCTGTTGCCTAGACTGCAGGGATGACAGATCTGTTGAACAGTGACACAACGCAGCTTAAGAGAGAGAGAGTCAATACACAGTGATGGAAAAATGCTAGTGTGATCAGTGCTCCTGCAGTTTTGTTTTTTTCTTAAAAAGCTTACTGGTAATACCTGCAGGTGAAGTCTTGCAATCTCATTTTGATGTCCCAGGTCAATGGTTTCAGATACTTGTTCCGTCAAGGTTCTAGTTTTTTTAGAATGAAAGTTTGTGGTGATACACTTCATATCAGATTTGTACAAAATGTTTGAGAAGATATTAAAAACCAAGTATTATGTTCATGTCTGTCTGTAAAAGTATATGTTGAGACAGATTGATTTTTTTTTTTTTAAATAATTTTGGTACAAGGGAAGTTATCAACCTTATTAGTAGAGTTAGTTGTGCTTGTGTCCCTTTCCTTAGTTTTTTTAGTAGACGTTCAAGGCTAAGTCAACAGACTTTAGCAGTGAAAAGTAGGTGTCACTTCTGAGACAATCTTGACAGGAAAGTCTGTGTTTATACAAGCGGACTAAAATTAGTAACAGAATGTTAAGTTTAGGATAATATTTGTTCAGTGTAATGTTAGCTCATATCATCACTGAGTCTTTCCTGAAATTAATGTTTATGATAGAAGATTTTGGAATAAGGGAAGAATTTTGGCAGTTGATATTTAAGTAGGGGACAAGGAGGTTATTGGTTGTTGTTGGCTGTTGTGAGTTCGTTGGTTCTTTTTGTGATCAGTCGTTTGGTGAGTGCATAGTTTAGTCATGCCGTAGATTCAGAGTAATAGTATTTTGTCCTGTAGGACAAGCAGTGCTGTGTTACTTGAATGTAGTAAAAGTTTTGTGGTCAGTCCTATTTTCAGGACACTTATGCACTATGTAGTGTCCTCACTTGTCATTTGTTGTTAGGAATAACTTGTGCAGTGGTTTTCAATTTGCCATTGAACAATGTGCATTGTGTATTGGTTACTGTTATTTCTCAGTGGAGTTTAGTAACTGTAAGTAGTGAGTTATTTTGCTGTTGATTTATTCCCCTGTGGCAGACAAGCTCTTGCCTGGGGAAGTCATCTTATTATGTTGTTGTTCTCTGCCTTGTGGCAGCAGCTTTTCCTCCATCTACATCAAGTCATCACACATCTTATTCACAATAAAATGTATGTAACATGTCACATGTTTGTTGGCCTGCTCTAATCATCAAAGTCTTATCAGTGTGTCAGACAGTGCCGTCATTGTGGTTTAGCGCTTGTGTACCTGGGTTGTGGCGTTATTTTCGGTGTGTAACGTGGACGCCAGAGAACTTCTATATTGATATCAAATCTATAATTAACACTAAACCATCATAAGTTATTCAGAACTACTCTTGTAAGAAACAAGTAGTAGTTAAAAAGTACTAGTTTAGCAGAATACTACTTTATAGTGTTGTTTCCAGAACTCTTTGCCTAATTCAGAGCAAGAAAAACGGCCTTGATTATCGATTTGTTGAAAGAATAAGGCAACACCAGAAGGTGATAAAAACACCAGAAAAGAAACTTCCAAAGTATCATGATAGGAGGTGGAGGGGGATGGCAACAGTAGTTATTTCATTTCATCTCATGTTTTGGTCTGTTGTTTATCATGCTTGTTATTAACTCTTCCCATGCCCAGAAAAAAAACGCGGACGTTCCTGTCCATGCCACACAAAAACCACGGGTCTTGATATGTTTAGGGGGTATAGTTATAAAATGGAATGGAAAACAGTATTTCCATGTACTTCTGTGTACTTATTATGTTTCAAAGTATAACTAAATGTATGAAAATTTCATAAATGCAGAGTTTTTTAGGAAAAAAGAAGTAATGTGATGTTTTTAGACAATGACTGTGCCCAGCTCACCATCGGCTAGGTCTAGATCTACACTACTTACCATCTGAGATGTCTAGATCTACTTGTCAATCTCATATTGTGATTCTGTGTTGCATTCTCGCTAAATTAATGTCTGAAATAACCTCCTAACTACTACTCCAGTCGTCCAGTATGTCTAGATCTACTTGGGATACATTCAAGAGCAGTTGGGTGGTCACAGGCCATGTCCATACCCCTATCTACATCATCAAAAATTGAAAATTTTCTGTGTTTCTCTTCCTTTTTCTCGCTCGGCATCACTCATAACTAAGGACTCTTTCACCATTTTGAAAAATGTCACCGGAAACGCAGACGAAATATGTATAATCTAAATATTACACCGGTTGTTTTATTGAAACAAATGAATTGTCACTATAGCGACTATGGCACAGGATGAGTTAAACAGTAAGGGGGTGAAGACACTTGTCCGATGAGGTAATCAGCGACCCATAGGTGATATGCCATTGTCAGGGTTAGCGAACCATAGCTGACCAAGACCCTGTTCCACCTCTCCCGCTAGTACCCTCAGTAGCAGGCCTAGCCTGGCTAACGGGGCAGGGATCGTCATAATCCCCATGGTGGTGGAGTCTGCTAAAGAAGCATTGCACACCCCCTGCTTTTTAGCTGTACTCCAGGACTGAAGAAGTAGCTGCATTAGCCTGCTGGCACGATGCTGTGCTTCATGACCTCTGCAGCATCAGCTGCAAAGAACAACAGCTCACAGTTACAGGGAGTTTGTACAAATACAAGATTAAACAGTAAACATTAGTGCTATAAAGCAATTATGTCATCGGACAAATGACACCTTTACTGAAAAAAAAATCACAATTTAAACAAAAAAACTGCTGTCCACTCTCCAGATGTACAAAACTATTTTTCTACATACTCAGAGCTGTCAGTGTCAAATTCATTCATTTGCAAGGGAACTTTGCCTCCCTAACAGGTCTCCTGTAGGCCTCTCGGTTGTGAGAAAGATGACCTGCTGCTGATGCATCCATTTACAGATGATCGACGACATCTTACAGTCATCTTCACCTTTGTCTTGCTCTCTTTCTTTTTCCCATTATGTACCCTTCCAAGACAGTCTTCTGTAAATTATCATGACGTTTAATGTGTCCAAAATATTTCAGTTTTCTCTCTTTAATCCTCTTTACTAGCCAGCCTTCTTCAGTATTAAGTTTTTGTAGTATGGATATATTTGTTCTTTTTTGTGTCCATGATATTTGAAGAACTCTTCTGTAGGACATACATTCAAAGGCATTTATGTGTTTCTTAGCTGTTTTATTAAGTGTCCAGGTCTCACTGGCATATGTTGCGATGGGAAAGATGCATGCCCTTAAAAATCTTATTTTTTTTAGTTCTGTCTGTTCCTCTCCACAGATTCTTTAGTTGTTTTACTTTTTGAAGAGTGATAGATATCCTCCTTGTAATTCCCATCATTGCATCTCCATTATTAGGTTTTAGTGATCTAAGATATTCAAAACTCTCCAATTTTTCCTCATTAATACATATTTCAGCTGCCTTGTTTGTTTTGTCAGTTGTCAATTTAGTTTTCTTCGCATTAAGATGAGGTTTTGCTCTTCGCTGTTCTTATGGACTTGTGTAATTAGTTCAAATATGAACACTAATAGCCAAAAACAAAGGGAAATCATCACAACTTAAATATTTAAGCAGAATAGTAAATGTAAAAAAAAAAATAAAAACCAATTAGAAATGACGCCATCAGGCAAGGATTGGAGTTATACTAGTATTACAATAATTCAGAAACAAGCCAAATGATTCGGCCACATTACACAACTACGACTATACTGTACAAGTATACCACAGAAGACATTCACACTAAGAATTGTAGAAAACAGAGGAAAAGACTGCTTACGCAACAGGTGGAGGGAGGAGATTACAGGAACCTTGCATGTCTCATATGAACCAAAATTGTGGGGCCTATGAAGACAACTGTTCCCTCAACAGTGACAGGTATATGAGAAAGAAGACAGAGTTTATTATGTGGACCATTGTCCCTGTTGTCTAAGAGCAGAAAGTAGTGTCACAGGAATGTTCTAGATCCGTGATATAAGCCAAACATAATCAAAACTGAAGAAACACCAAGTCCAGAAATGCTGCTTAAACAAAAACTCCACACAGAATTTCTCAAGGAAAGTCACAGAACACAGCCATGTATTGTGATATCAATAAACCATTCATCATTTTACATCAATAAACCATGTATTTTCTTGTGATTTCAGACTCTGTGATTACAACATGAAGCATGTGGTTTAACTTGTTTTAAAAAATTTAGGTAAAGAGGAATCTACTTTTCTCCCATATTTCTTGTCTACCCACGATTCTCTCCCATTCCACAAGTACACACACTACTGCACCAGTTTTGGCACATGCCTGCTTTGAAACCCAAGTTATAAATTAGTGTCAAGTGCCATCGACAATCTGAGATAAAAGGTTTCTGTTCTTGTTTGTTATCGTGTTTGCACGTTAAATAGCAGAGATACTTCATTTAAGTTTATGACATTCATAAATGAGTTTAATGATTTTTTTAATTTGAGACTATGACTTGGTAGGTAGAATATGTCAGGAGGTGAAGATTGTGTGAGGTTATTTAGATTTGTTTTGGTGATAAGAAACCTATGAGCTGAACCAGCTACGCGCACGGTTCAAAAGAGAAGTAATGCAGCGGATCCCATCCCATTGTGACATGCTAGGAAACAAAACTGCAGCACCCTAGTCTCTTCTTCGTTCGCTTCTACCACCAAGACCGCCCTGTGATCCTACTGAATTTACTCCTGTGGTCCTTGTTAAGTCCTGTGGTCCCAGAAAGGACCACAGGAGATTCCCGAGAGGACCACAAGAGGTTCAGAGTAGCTCAGGGCTTGAGCCTGTATTCTTGGTGGGTCTCAGAAGCGATTGCGTGACACCGTGGTTTTCGTTGCACCAGTTTAGTCTAGAGTTGGAATTTCTCACCGGAAGACCTCGACGTGTTTTGAGATACCCGTGTATCACCGCCGGGTGAGAGGTGGTTGCCCATCCAGTCCGGAGTTGGACTTTCTCACAGGAACACCTCAGCATGATTAGGATACGCATACATCCCCACCGGCTGAGAGGTGGTTGCCTATCTAGACTGCCCTGGTCCAGTGTCTCCGACTTCAGCATTTTGTGGTCGTGGCCACTACCCTTCCTAGTTGTGACCAGGATGGAGCTTTTGTCCAGGAGGACGAATCCTCGCCACTAGTGACTTCCACCCCTGGGTTGAGCCGATTTAGGCATATTATCCCAGTATGGGCGTGTTTGAGACATGACCAACCTCTAGAGCAGAGGTACCTCGACATGCTTAGCCTTCAAGTTTCACCCCTGGTATGAGCCGGTTTAGAGCGGAGGTGCCGTGGTATGAATAGCTCTCGCAGCGATACTACTGGACATACCGATTAAATTTCACTTTATCCTTTCCTTCACCTTTTCACGTCGGCACCGCACAGCAACCTTTATTTCTTTTCCACATTTTCTTCCTTGACCGGGAGGAGCTTTGCTCCACACGCGGCATTCGAAGAGTCTCGCCAGCAGTGTAGACACCCCAGTGGAAGGAGGCAAACTACCAAAGACAGACACCAGCATATCATTTGAGGAGGCCAAGACGCTGATAAATCTCAGCTACAAGAACAAATGGGAGAAAGAACACCCAGACCACAAAAGAAATGATACTTACTACCAGCTAAACAGAGAAAAAGTCATCATCCTGAGGCTACTATCAGCCATAACAGGCTAAAATACCATCTGTACAACAAATTCAAGATAGGTTCAACTGATGAATGTCCATGTGGCGCCAATAAGATGACAGCAGACCATGCTCAATATATAAAGGCAAATATGGCCAGCTAAAACACCAGTCCAAAACAAATTGTATGGGGATATCCTCACCCTCCAGATGACCACTAAATACTTCAAAAGTATGCAAGTCAATGTCTGAAACTGTTAGAAGAAGATGAAGTCTGGTGATATGCAAGTCAATGTCTGAAACTGTTTGAAGAAGATGAAGTCTGGTGATATGCAAGTCAATTTCTGAAAATGTTCAAAGAAGATGAAGTCTGGTGATAGTAAAGTTGTTTTGGGATAGGGTAGTAATAAGTAGAGATACTTGGCATTGTTTTTATATCCACCTAAGTAGTTTGTACTGTTCTGATCAAAACTAATGTACCCAGTGCTACCCCACAGCTTGTTCCTACCTCTATGTGTGCTTCAAGTAAAAGGCTTTTGTGTTCCTTAAGGTCTTGGCTTGATGGTGGTGGAGCTTGCAGAATAATGAACTTATTTGGTTCCCAGAGCAGAGGTTCTCAGAGCTTTATCAGTATGATATTAAGTGTTATCCACCAAATGAAAACAATCAAGGAATAATGATATTGCAGTATTACATAAAAGATGGTGGTCCACATCTGATATGTGTAGTTAGAAAAGTGGACCTTGGGTATAAAAAGGTTGAGAACTACTGCACTACAGGATTTTAGGCCAGTAACTATAGCCTGCTCAGACACAATGGCTGTGCAGTTCACAGATGGAAAGTCAGTGATGAAAATGTAACACAAGAGATAGTGTTATATGTTATAGAACTCTAGTAGAGGAAAAGAAAAACCTTATTCATAAATGAAAGTTGAGGAGGAGCATATTTCAAGAGATATTTCAGATGTAAACTAACATACGTTAAGGAAGAAAAGTGTGAAGGTGAAATGTGTGAAGAAAAGAGAGAGAGAGAGAGAAAAAAAAAAGGTTCGGTCACTGGGAATGGAACCTGGCTCACTCCAGTGACAAGCAGTATTCAGTTTCTACACCACTGATGCTCATGTGAAAATTTACAATATAGTTTTATGAATTATGTATACTGTAACTCTCACTGACTGATCAATAATTGAAAGATGTTAAAAAAGCATCACGCTATACACATGTAAATGACCTTATTAGACAAATCTGATTATCCCATGCAAAGGGAGAATATGGTCACAGTTAAATGTAAGATTCACATGACTTATTTTTTTCTGGTCAAAAATGACTGAAGAGATTCATCCAGATTTCTTTGGGGGCATGACTTAAGTCTTCTTAGATCAAAGCAGTTTCTTTGTGGATAAAATGAATAATTAAAAAGAAAAGCTCACATAAATAAAAATGCTTATTTTAATATCTGATTATAAGTGCTCATCTCCATGCAATAAAGATTGTGCCAAAATGCCCCAAGACTTCTGAACACATACTACAGACCTGCACTGCATACAACAAAATCAGAGCCCAGATATAGTCCCGAGAGGAAGCAAGGAGAAGCTCAGGTTTCTATGAAGAAGTACTGCTGACAGCAGGATTCATAGAGGCAACCCAACTCCCTGTTTAGATAGCTGAGCATAATAACTAAAGCAGAAGAATATCTGATTAATAAAGATACATTCTTAAAAATTTCAAAAATCTTTGCTATCACGAGGACTTCAAATAAAATATTTTCTTCCATTAAAGAAGTCTGTTATAAGCAAGAAACAGCAAAATAAAATATCTAAAAGCAAAATGAGATGCCTAAAAAAAGCAGCAAACATCACTTCTTACATCCTTCCCAATGCCATTAAATGTCACATAGGGCTCGCATAGTTGTTTGCCAAGTTTTCCTGCTTTCGATGAGTTTTTCAACTTCATCAAGAGATGTTATTCCCACTAAACTGGCTTCTCTTAACAATGTCCTCTTTAGAATTTCATGTTGTCGAACTCTTTTTCTTCAGCCTGTTGTGCTCCATTTGATAGTTTGTTTTGGTATTCTCTGATTGTTTCTTCTCATCACATGGCCTACATATGTCCATCTTCTTTTCCTGATCACCCATGAGACAGGTTGTTGCTTGCTCATCTGGCTTATTTTTGTGTTGTTCTTAAATTAATTCCACTTTATACCAAGTATTTTCCTAAGGCATTTGTTTTCAAAAGAGTCTAATTTCTTGTCTATTTCTTTAGTTTTTTTCCAGCTTTTTCATGCATAAATGAGGGTGGATATTACATTTGAATTGAATAATCTTAACTTGGTTTTTGTGCTTATAACATTTGAATTCCATATGTTCTCAAGATTTTTGAAAGACAATGTTGCTTTTGCAATTCTAATTCTAACTTCCTTTCTTGTGTCACCATCCTGGTCTATGTAGCTGCCAAGGTATGCAAATTGGTTTACTTCATCAACAGCTGTTCCTTCTATGTATATTTTTCCTTCTTGATTAATGAGGAATTTCATAATTTTTGTTTTGTCTTTGTTAATTTCAAGATTTTTTTGCTAGCCAAGAAAGACAGGTAATCTGTTTTTTCCTGCATTGATTTCACATTGTCACTGATAAGGGTTATGTCATCTGCGAAGTCAAGATCTTCTGTTTGGATCCCATGTACCTAATCAATGCCTATTTTACCTGTACAGCATCTTTTCATTATAAAGTCTATGGCACTTCGAAAAACCAATGGAGATAATATACATCCTTGTTTCACACCTGTTTCCATCTGAAACCATTCATTCATTCCTTCTTCTATCGTGATTGCACAAAAATATCCATTGTAGAAATCTCTGATAATGTTGACAATTTTAGATGGTATTCCATATGGTCTTAAAATTCTCCACAGTGAATCTCTGTGTATGCTATCAAATGCTTTTTTAAAGTCTATAAAGTTCAGGATTAATGGTTTCTGCTTTTCAATATGTTTGAAATCCTGCCTGTTCTTCTCTCATTGTATTACATCCTTAATTTTATTCAGAATCACTTTACAAAACACCTTCGACACAACTGATAGTAAGGTTACACCCCTCCAGTTATTGCAGTCACCGAGGTTGCCTTTTTTGGGTATTTTAACAATGATTCCTTGTTTCCATTTAGAAGGGACTTTTTCTTCTTTCCAGATTTTATTAAAACATTCTCTGTAGTTGGCTCATATTGTCACTGTTAATAGCTTTGAACATTTCAACTGTTATTTCATCTTCACCTGCAGCTTTGTTGTTAGCCATTAGATTCACTGCTGTTTCAGTTTCACTCAGTGTAACTTCATCTAAGTTGACATTTAGTTGTGGGACTGGTAAATCGGTTTCAAGATGTATTACTTGTAATTCATTTGGGTGTGATCGATTAAGTATTTCTTGGAAGTGTTTGGCCCATCTTTGCTTTTGGTCTTTACTTGATGTTAATAGGTTGCCTGTTTTGCTAAAGACTGGTCTTTCTCTGGAGATAATCGCACCTGTTAGCTTCTTCTGTATGTTATATAGAGTTTTGCTGTCTCTTGTTTTTGCTGCATTTTCTGCTTCTTTTGCCGTATTGTCCATATATTCTCTCTTGTCTCTTGTAGTTTAACTTTTTACTGTATTGTCTGGTTCTTTGTATGTTGCTTTTGCCAAAACTTTTCCCAAGATCTGTCTTTACGTTCAACATGGGTAATTTGGCTGCTCGTCTTTCATGAATGAATTTCCATGTGTTATCTGATATCCATGCTTTTTTACTTGTTGAGTGCAGACCAGCACTTGCTTTTGCTGCTGTGATTATGGCTGTGCTGTATGAATTCCATAATTCATCTATACCTGTCTCGTTTACCTTGCTGAGTGCTGCGAAATGGTTGGTAAGTTCCAGACTGAGATTATTGTTGGTATTTCTTCTTGTAGGCTGTGACTGTTTATCTTTCTGAGTACTGATTTCTTGTGTTGGCTTTTCAGTTTAGGTCTTATCTTCCCTATATACAGGTTGTGATCACTGTTGACATCTGCACCCCTATATGCTCTTACATCTATCAGAGATGTTCTGAATTGCTTTCTAATACAAAAATGATCTATCTGATCTCTGGTTCTATCATCTGGAGATATCCATGTTGTTTTATGTATTTCTTTGTGCGGAAATATTGTTCCTCCAATGACCGTGCCCTCTGTTAGACATATTTCAATTATTCTTTCTCCATTCTGATTTATTGTATCAATTCCTTCTTTCCCCATTACTTTTTTGATGCCAGTGTTATCTTTTCCTACCTTGGTATTGAATTCTCCTATGACAATTAAGATGTCCTGTTTAGGTACTTTGTTGATAAGTTGTTGTAGTTGGTAATAGGAATTGTCTTTTATTTCAGCATCTGCATCATATATGGGTGCAATAGTACTGCACCACTAGGAGGGACAAAATAAATGATGATATAAGACAACTGATAGGAACTACAGCATGCCTACAATATAAAGAGAAATGAATAATTAAGTGTTTTGGGCATTTAATGAGAAAGACACACATACAGCCAGCCATGAAGGCCTTCAGCCAAAGACACAGATCAAAGAACTACAAGACACAGATTAAGAAGAAGACCCTGGAAAAGTTCTACAAACAAAAGTTATAGCAGGAACATCACTGAGGCCACTCATATGGCCCAAAGATGCCAACTGCATTTCCCCTCAACAGCTCATGGTACAAGAGGAAGAATAAAGTAAAGTAGATGAAGACTAATTCATAATAATTATTTATTGCACTCTTTTGACTTCATTGCTAGGAGAAAATTACTGATGGCGGGAATTTTATTAATTAAATAAATTAATTAAATTTAGGAATTTTTTTTAAACTCCAAGGCAGAAAATTGACAAAGTCTGTTCCAGACAAAAAAAGAAGTGTGTAAACTTTATTCAGAAATTAATCAAAGTATTCCAATCTGTATTGACCTAGTACAGAAACTATGCAAGAAGTCACCAATACCTGCGTATACCTGAGAGATGTGGCACTAAAAGTGGGTCTGCCAGGATAAGACAGGGTATATGAAGATATCAAGAGACCAGAGGCAGAATAACCCATATTATATAAATGATGAAGTTAAGATCATTAGAAAAGCAGAAACACAAATATCTAAGTACAACCTTCAACAGAATCAACACAGTAAGTGAGGAAATTAAAAGCAGAGTACAGATAGGGAATAAAATATACTTGCAACACTTATTAAAATCCAAAATTCTGTCACAAAATAACAATCTACAAAACTATAGTAAGACAAGCGGTCACGTAGGGATCAGAAACATGTAATACAACAAATAAAGACGAACAATTGCAGATCTTTGAGAACAAAGTCTTAAGAAGAACCATTGGGCCCATAAAGGAAACCAACAGTGGAGAATGGAGAACTAGAAAGAACACTGAACTGAACAGCTTATTTAAATCCCAACGAATTATAAATGTCTTGAAACTGAACAGATAACGCTAGTTGGGCCATGTAGAAAAAAATGGAAGAGAATGGACAAACGATATTTATGTATGCACAAGAGGTGAAAGAAACAAGACCAAGGGGTAGACCAAGACGGAGATGGAAAGACAACATAGAAGATGATATGAAGGAAATTGATGTCACCAACTGGAGAGAGAAGATTAAGAATAGAGAGGAATAGAGGCCAACTTTATCTGCAGCAGTGAATCTTAATGGCTCTGAAAGCTGAAGAAGAAGATTTCCATCTGTATAAAGGTTATATTTTGCTGATGAGAGATGTTTTTTTCTTTATCTTTATAGAAAAATGAATGTAGAAAAGTATTCTAAGAGTGATTTACTGAAAGGTTAATGTCACTGGCACAGATCTAAAGCTGGTGTGAGTTGTTTGCAGGTGATGATGTATTCAAGACTTCCATTATTTGGTTATCTTTATGCAGCACAAGTGTCACAGTTTATACAGCAATGACATGTTTCCCTTGTTTTATAGAGCGAATCTACACGTTTTTGTCATACAACAACATGAACTTTACTGCTCAAATCAGTGAGGAAGTTCAGTTAAATTGTTGAAGTTTGTGTCAGAGCTTTTTTACCTGTTCTAGTAGCTTTGACATGTTCTTGATTATGAACAGTGTGATAACAGTATGAAGAACCGTTATTACTTTATAGAGGGAAAATACTTGGCAGGTAAGTGAGTAGGAGAAGAATAAAAGGTCAAGTTGGTATGGAAACTATAGGAGAAAAAGGGAAGGATCTAGCTACAGTTTGTGTCCCCAACTGAGAACCCAAGATGTCTTTGAGATAGAGGGCCCATTGTTAAGCACTTTGTCTACAGTAATGTAAGTGAGCGACCAGTTTGAAGGAAAATCAGTTTAAACTTTTGTCATGTCATTTTTGTTACTTCAAGGCTGGAATAGGAAGAATAAGGATTGTTTTAGTTCAGTGGTGGTCTTCTTGTGTGTTGCTTTCAGTACCTAAGGAAATGGACTCGTCTGTTAACAAGTAAATACACCCAGATGCCTGTTCATAGCCAACACGAATCTTTAATCATCTGCTAGTTACAGTGATGTAATAATGAGGCACAGGATGATGGTTCGGCAAATGTTGTGAGGGTGAGCTTGAGGTGGAGTTTTGCTAACAGCCTCGGAGACTGGATGCTTTATTTGAAGGTGAGAATGAGGGCAACTATGAGTCCATACAGCCCCAGTACTTCGGCGAAGATGAGCATAAGGACCATGGCTGTGTACACTTGGGGCTGTAGTGCTGTGCCACGAACACCTGTGTCTCCAACGATGCCTACGGCAAACCCTGAAGCCATGCCACTCAGTCCTGCACTCAGACCACTACCCAGATGAATAAAACCCCTGGAAGAGTGAAATGAGCTCACATTATTCTGACTGTAACGCGACAGCATGACAAATATAGTACAACATAAGTAGTATGAAGATAGCAGCAATGAGGGGAAGAGAGAGTTAACCTAATGATTACAAGGCATAAATACTTGTATGAATCAAATCAGACCTTATAATCACTATATCATGAATATTTTGCAGTGCTTGTCTATGCCTTTTACTTACTGAAGCTTCCAACTGCGACCTTTTTTTGAATTTACTGTATTAACTCTTTTTTACCTCTACGAGCCACTTAAATGATTACACAACATCAGACAGTCACATTAAAGTGTGCAGTCATTGTTCGAGATGTCATGTGGCTAATTTCACAAACAACACCAAACAGTCACGTTAATTGTATTAGTGTGGAGTCATCGCCAGAAATGTCATGACTATCTATATTTCACACACAATATCAGGCAATCACATTACTTGTGAACTGAGTGTAGTCATTGCTAGATATGTCATGTGAGTATCTATATTTCACACACAATATCAGACAATCACATTACTTGTATAACGTGAAGTCATTGCTAGGTATGTCATGTGAGTATCTATATTTCACACACAATATCAGACAATCACATTACTTGTATAACGTGTAGTCACTGTCGGAGATCTCCTGAGAGATGATAACAGCAACTACCAGCCCGTAGATGCCGATGATGCCAGCCATAACCACGGGGATGACGCACTTCATCACCAGTTCTGGTTTCATCACGGCCATGGCGGACACTCCTGCCCCAGATTTGGCTGTGCCGTAAGCAGCACCAAGAGCTACATATTTTCAGGTGATGGGGTGGTGGAGGGTGAGCAGAAGAAAAATGTCAGCTATCATAACAAAGGACAATACCTAATTACAAATAGTATCAGCAATGTGTGAGCCCCAGCTTCTTATCACGGGTGCTAACTCCCTGGAACTGCCAGTGCAGTGAAAGTGTTGAGGCACAGCGTCGTGTCGGATGGGGAGTGGGTTACGGTTATTATTTTTTTTGTCAGACCTTGAATGGAACAAAAAAAAAAAGCCGTGTAAGTGCAATGCTTCTTTATCAGACTCCACCACTGTGGGGATCTACAGCTACCCTTGCCACTTTAACCAGGTTAAGTCTGTTACTAGGGGTATAACCGAAAGGCGGGACAGGGTCTTGGTTGGCTATTGTTCGCCAGCCTTGACGCCATCTGTCGTCTGTAGGTCGCTGAACACTATATCAGACAATGTCTTCACTCGCTCATCAGAGACAAGTTACGCTCAGTAATCAGGACATGGAACTGCTCGGATGAAAAAAAACGCAAGTGAAAGAAAGAATATTTTCTTTCACTCATGAAGTTACAAACTTTTCAGATTGAAAACTGACACGAATAGTCCACTCATTAAAATCTTTGTACGATGTTTCTTTTTACACAGTAAATAGAAGTTCCAATTTACTTTGTGATCGTCCACGGTTGATATACTGATTTTGCTTGTTACTGTAGCCATGGCAGGGAAAATAGGTATGGATATATGCAAGAAAACAGGACCCATGGGGGTATACACATGAGCTTAAATACACACTCCCACAATCTACATGATTGGGTACATGCGCATATAGACTTGAGCTGTTAGGTACTTTGTCAGCGCGAATCGTGTTCATTCATTCATTCATTTGCATATCCCTTGCAGAACTTTGCCTCCCTAACAGTACTCCTGTAGGCCTCTCGGTTGTGAGCAAGATGGCCTGCTGCTGATACATCCATTTGCAGATCCGCAACGATGCCTTGCAGCCATCTTCGCCTTGGTCTTCCTCTCTTTCTTTCTCCCATTATGTACCCTTCCAAGACGGTCTTCTGTAGACTATCATGACGTTTATCATGTATTATGTACAAATCATGTACAAAATATTAAATTTGAAAATCGGGCGAAGACGCCCGTCCGATGAGGCAGTCAGCGACCCATAGCTGATATGCTAGCGTCAGGGTTAGAGAACTATAGCTGACCAAGACCCTGTCCCACCTCTCCGTTGGTACCCCTAGTAACAGGCTTAGCCTGGCTAACGGGGCAGGGATCGCCATAGTCCCCATGATGGTGGAGAAACATTGCACACTCCCTGCTGTTTAGCTGTACACCGGGGCTGAAAAAATATCTGCCATAACCATCTCTCACGCCGATACGATAATGTGCCTCAACACCTCCACAGCATCGGCTGCAACGAACACCAGCTCACAGTTACAGGGAAATAGACGACAAGACAAGTCTGAAAATAGTTGGATACTAACGAAGTGAAGGGAGGTTCAAATCTTAAATCATAAAATAATGCCCACCACGAAATACTGCACAAAATGGTTGACTCGTGCAATTAAATGCTATTTTTTAAAAAAAGCAAAGAGTCGAGATTTGGTATGTCTATTTTTGTACGACTAATACTCTAATTTTGTTTGTTTGTTTGTTGTGTGGCTTAGCTGATTCTCGAGATCTGCTACTCCCTTCACCCGCTTTAGAATTTCTACACTAAACACTAGAGCAGCCCATGCCAACACGGTCCGTAAGTGGTCCTCTGAGTGTTATCATGTGGTCCACAGCTGGGTTTTTAATTTGGTATTGAGTGTAATCTATATTACATTAAAAAAACAATTTCATGGGATTCTTTTTTCCTCTTCTTCTTCCCATATCTGGGACATACGATGTCAACAAGGACTCTCCATTTCATTTTATCCTGCGCTGTTTCTTCTGTCCGTCTGTCCCTGTGGATTCCAAGTGAGAGCTTGTCTGGCAGTTTGTCGCGTGCTTTCCAAATGTATGGCCTATCCATCTCCAGCGTCTTTTCCTTATCATTTCTTTTCACTGTTGGTTATTTCGTGGTTTTGTTCCAGTGTTGATGGTATCTGGCCATTTGGTCTGGAAGATCTTTCTGTGGTAGGTGTTAATTAACAAAGGTCTCCATTTTCTTGAGACCTTTGGCTGATGCTGTATGGCATTACGATGCTATATATAATTTGATGGCTCACGACTTGTATGGTGGGATTGTTTTTTGGGTGTAAGAAGGTTGATAACCGCTTCACAAATCGACTTTAATCTTCTTTGTTTACTTATTTTTATTGGGGTTTTTGTTTCAAGGCGATATTAACTTCTGTTTGGCGGTTTCATGCACGGATTTTTATTTTTTGCACTAATGAAAACTGTGCAAAGCGAAAAGATGTTTTTAAAGGTGGCAGTGGGCATAAAGTAGGAAATAAAAATTCTATGCGCTTTCTCGTTTCTCTTTTCAGATTCGTTGTGAAAACTATGCCCAGGAATATCAATCAATCAATCAATCAAGTGCCGTGCTGCGTGATCTCTCCACATTTCCCTGTCTGTAGACTTGATTATGAGATCCGCCGGTGACTTTCTTCCTAGCCACACTGAAACTTCTCTCTCTGTCTTTCACTGTCTCTTCTTCCCTCAATTTTTCTACTTGCCACAGTGTGTTCCAATTTTCCTCTTCTCAGAAAATGTCCTACAAATCTCGCTTAATAATTAGTGTATAATTATATAACTATACACGAAGCACTGCAGTAAAGCTGTGATACCATTCATTCATTCATTTACACGTCCCTTGCGGAACCTTGCCTCCCAAACAGCACTCCTGTAGGCCTCTCGGTTGTGAGCAAGATGGCCTGCTGCTGCTGCGTCCATTTGCAGATCGTCAACGATTTCTTGCAGCCATCTTCGTTTTGGTCTTCCTATTTTTCTTTTTCCCATTATGTATCCTTCCAATATGGTCTTCTCTAAATTATCATGACGTTTAATATGTCCAAAATATTTAAGTTTTCTCTCTTTAATCCTCTTTACTAGCCAGCCTTCTTCAATATTAAGCTCTGATACCAGAATGTATAAAATAGGAAAAAGTAGGAGCAGCTTTATTACTTTAACGATTACAAAACTGTGACGTTTCGGCGTGAGCCTTAATCATACAAAAACATACAGGACGAAGAAATAGAGAGAGGAGATAAAGTATAGATTCACATGAATGCTATTTTAAAAAATGAGTACTTAGCTGTAAATTGTAAGGTGTGACTTGTCCGGCGGTGTGTGTCAGGAATGGATTTAGTAGAACTGTTTAAATAGTCTCCACGTTCTACTAAATCCATTCCTAGACATTGACAACGCTATCTCTACTCAACGCATAAAGACATTGGTGACGCTATCTCTACTCACCGCATAAAGATATTGGTGACGCTATCTCTACTCACCGCATAAAGACATTGGTGACGCTATCTCTACTCAACGCATAAAGATATTGATGACGCTATATCTACTCACCGCATAAAGACATTGATGACGTTATCTCTACTCACCGCATAAAGACATTGATGACGTTATCTCTACTCACCGCATAAAGACATTGATGACGCTACCCCCATTACACCAAAGAATGGAGCATAGGGCGGCGCGTTCATATCGTAATCAGCCATTTTGTTTTAGTATTCCAGGAAATATCAACTTTAGCAGCGTTGGCGCTCAGAAAACTTTGAAACAGTTTTTATTGTTAACAACAAAAGAATTCCTTTTTTTAAAAAGTTTTTTAGAACAGAAAACAGTTTAGACAATTTCTGTCACAGAGTCAGGTTGGTTGTGCGAAGACTTTTGGACAGCTCTGCTGAAGATATTCCCAGTTGTATGGTCACGCGACACTGTTGATAAAGTTGTTGATAAGACTTGAGATGTTAATTAAGTGACTGGAATAGCTGAGCAAATAGACCGCTGACTGTTCTGAGTATATGGGTACAATATGTTGTGTAAACAAGGACGATAGATGTGTCACGGGTGCTGGCAGTTCTTATGATGCGATCTGAATTGTTACAGTTTATGACTACAGCCGTGTCAGATATTCGTGTTCTTGTCATAAATCTTGTTAACAATTCTAATTATACTGGCATATCTTTGATCTGAACTTTGTTCTTGGAGCTGATTAGCCATCTGTTATTAGGAAGTACAAATTCATCCATGGGTAAAATCTATGCAAACCAAGAACAAATTCAAAGAAGCAAATCAGATCATTGAACAAATAACCTTTACTGAAAGACACATCACAACTAATAGAAAAGGTCACTGTACGACAAAATCTTCATTTGATCTCTGTGCTACCAGTGACAGACAAGAACGCTTAACAGCTAAAAAACATTCAAGGAAAATCACCGCGACAGAAATGAGATGCTTGAGGAGACTACTAAATGTACCAAGACAAAATCAGAAGTGAGCCCATCAGGACAATGGTAGAAGTAGCACCAGTGTGACACTACCTTCAGAAACAAGTCAAATGTTTTGGCGCGCTACATAACTGCTGCCAAACAGAATATCGCATAAAATATTCACGCTAAGAATTGTCACCTACGCAGGAAGTGTATGGAAGAAATAAGCTTAAATATCCCTTTATACAAGGTAAACGTATCAAGAAATCTATTTGTTCCATAAACACAGAAAAGTACACGAGGAAAGAGACAAGACAAGACACGTTTTAAATCTTCTTCTTCTTCTTCTTCGTTCGCATTGTCTGTCTATATCTGCAGTCCTGTCTCTTGGATAAATTTCATTGTTTTTTTGTAACTCATGTATGGAACCGTAGAGCTTATCTTCTTTAGTGGTTTCACTGGGCCAGTAATTATTTCTCAGTGTCTCGTAGTTGATGCAGTTCTGGAGGATATGTTCCACAGTTTGGGGCACCTGGGCACATGTACATAAATTAGTAGTACCAACCTTAAACTTTGTATACATATGACTTCGGAGTCGGCTGTGTCCTGTTCGGAGACGGAAGATGGTGACTTGTTCCTTTCTGTTTAGCATGTGATAGTCATCATGTGGTGGTGTTTGTGGCTTCCTGTAGGTTTTTATCATGTTTTTCTTCTGATTATAGGTGATTGGCATTTCAGTGCTCTCTTTGGCCAGATGGTCAGCTTTCTCATTGCCTGGTATCCCACAGTGGGAGGGAATCCATTGCAAAGTGACTCCATGTTGTAAGCCAATTTTTGACAAGGCATCTTTAAGGTCTGGTAGTTTGTTGCACTGAAGAGCTTCCAGTACTGATCTTGCATCTGTGAGAATTACTACAGGACATGTATCAATTCTGGAATCTGATAGTTTTTCAACTGCAGCAATAATTGCCCTAACTTCTGCATCAAAGTTGTTGCAGTATTTACCAGTGGGTATGGAAATCTTGTCAATGGTGTTGTTTGGATATTCAATATATGCTCCTGCCCCTCCATTCTTTATGGCATTATGTGCAGATCCATCTGTATACACACGTATCCAGGTGTCACATGGATATTTGTCATCTAGAACACTAAGTGTGGCTGTTGATCTTACAAGACTGCTCTGCATCTCACCATTCTGCACACCTTTCACTTCAGTCTGAATAGTTATTTGTGTATAATCTGCTTCTTTCCATGGTGTATGCTCTGGTACAGATGATAATGGAGCGACTACAGTTGGAAGGTCAGGTATCAGCTTACGCATACGCTTGGCCTGATGAATGAAGCTGCTTTTTTAAGCCGTCCTAATGCCAAGTTATTGAATCTCTCCTTCAGGGGATGGCTTACAGAGCTAAGGAATTTTTCTCCCATGGTCATGACCTTTGTGTCTCTACGTTCCTTTAGCGCTTGAACACCAACTATTTTCTGCATTTCTACTATTGGTGTGGACCTCATGGCACCTGTGATAATCCGTAGTGACTGATTTTGAACCTTGTCTAGATTATGCAGCGTAGTGTTTGATGCTGTGCACCAAGATGTTGAGCCATATTCTAAATGTGGTAGAATACTTTGTTGATATACATTCTTGAGGATTCTTTCACTAGCTCCCCATGTGGTTCCACTTAATTTTCTTAATATGGCTAGTTTTCTTCTGGCTTTTGCTTCTGCACTGTTGATGTATTGCTTCCAGGTCAGTTTTGAGTCAAGACTCACTCCTAAGTAAGTGGGTTGGTTGTCCATCCTTAAGGGTATTTCATTTACAAAGATCTTACCTGCTTTCTGTTTAGATGAGAGGGTGAACAGAGTGGTACTTGATTTCTCTGTGTTGATACTTACACACCATTTGTTTGTCCATGATGTCAAGATGTCTGCTGCTCTTTGGAGTCTCTGTGTAGCAACTGTCGCATATTCATCTGTACACCACATGACCAGATCATCTGCATACAGTGCCGCTTTGATTCCATAGGGAAGTTCCTTGACCAGGTCATTAATGAATACAAGGAATAGTGTAGGCGAAAGGACTCCTCCTTGTGGTACACCGTGTCGCAGAAGTACTTTCTGGCTTTTGTGTCCATCCATTACTACTCTAGCTCTTCTATTGTGTAAATAGGACTTTATCCAGTTGTATAGTCTTCCATTCACATTGCAGTTTCTTAGTTTCCACAACAGACCTTTTTTCCATAGTTTATCAAAGGCTTTCTTCAGGTCTATTCACGCTGCTAGTACAAGGTTTTTCTCTTGGAATGCATCCTCAATCTCTTGAGAGAGATAGGTCACTTGATCTTCCGTACTGTAGAACTGCCTAAATCCTGCTTGTTGTGGAACGAGAAGGTTTTCACTTTCTATGTACCATTTTAGCCTCAGGTCAATGATGCGTTCCATCGTTTTGCATAGGCAGCTAGTGAGACTGATTGGCCTGTAGCTGGAGGTTGTATCACTGTTTTTCCCTGGTTTTAGCAGTGGTACCATGCTTGCTTCCTTCCAGATTTGAGGTAACTTACCTGTGCTCCAGCACATATTGAAAATATCCAACAGCTTTCCCATTGCTGCCATTCCCAGGTTCTTGATCATTTCATTGGACACTCCATCTGGTCCTGGTGATTTCCTTGGTTTCAGTTTACTAACTGCTAGGTCTAACTCACTGCGTGTGATTGGTGCATCCATGACCTCCACTTTTCTGACTTGTTCCTCCTCTTTCTGTGGCTCGATGTGCACTGTACGCTCCTTCTCTGGATACTTTTTAAATATGATCTAAGTAAAATTTCAGTTTTGATTGGCCAGCTTGGCTATCTGGCATAACACACAAAAATGACGTCCAACTCGAGAGACCAGCAACTGTCTAGGACATGACGCGTCAAGTTACCAGTTAATTCTTAACAACGTATTGGAAAAGATTTACCAGATACTCTAGTTTTAGTGTTGCTAATTGTTAACTCGAGGTCTACACGAAGCCAGATATGTTACTGGATAGAAGAAACTCTCCCTTGGCCAAGATCGCGAACAGCAGCTACAAGTCTGAGTCATCACAACAATCGCTTTCATGTGTGCAGATGTAACTGTGTGCTGCATCAGCTTATTATCATTTATAACTTGCAGCACTATGTAATTTTTTTTTCAATTTTTTTTTACAGAATAATCGTCACAATGAAAGGATAGATTATTTTGGAATTTATACATATAGTAATGTCAAATCAACTTGTTGTGTATCATAGACACATAGTGACTATATATAAGTAAAGTAAAGTAAAGTAAAGTAATGTAAAGTAAAGTAAAGTAAAGGAAAGTAAAGTAAAGTAAAGGTAGTCCTATAGCAAATGCCGTAGGGGATGAAGCGTTAGAGACCTCATTATGCTGGGCCATCAGTGTATGAGGTAGGGTGGCCAGTTCCTTTCCTCGCTGCTTTTCCTTCCAGATTTGAAGTAACTTACCTGTGCTCCAGCACATATTGAAAATATCCAACAGCTTTCCCATTGCTGCCATTCCCAGGTTCTTGATCATTTCATTGGACACTCCATCTGGTCCTGGTGATTTCCTTGGTTTCAGTTTACTAACTGCTAGGTCTAACTCACTGCGTGTGATTGGTGCATCCATGACCTCCACTTTTCTGACTTGTTCCTCCTCTTTCTGTGGCTCGATGCGCACTGTACGCTCCTTCTCTGGATACTTTTTAAATATGATCTAAGTAAAATTTCAGTTTTGATTGGCCAGCTTGGCTATCTGGCATAACACACAAAAATGACGTCCAACTCGAGAGACCAGCAGCTGTCTAGGACATGACGCGTCAAGTTACCAGTTAATTCTTAACAACGCATTGGAGCAGATTTACCAGATACTCTAGTTTTAGTGTTGCTAATTGTTAACTCGAGGTCTACACGAAGCCAGATATGTTACTGGATAGAAGAAACTCTCCCTTGGCCAAGATCGCTAACAGCAGCTACAAGTCATCACAACAATCGCTTTCATGTGTGCAGATGTAACTGTGTGCTGCATCAGCTTATTATCATTTATAACTTGCAGCACTATGTAATTTTTTTTCAAATTTTTTTTTACGGAATAATCGTCACAATGAAAGGATAGATTATTTTGGAATTTATACATATAGTAATGTCAAATCAACTTGTTGTGTATCATAGACACACAGTGACTATATATAAGTAAAGTAAAGTAAAGTAAAGGTAGTCCTATAGCAAATGCCGTAGGGGATGAAGCGTTAGAGACCTCATTATGCTGGGCCATCAGTGTATGAGGTAGGGTGGCCAGTTCCTTTCCTCGCTGCTTTTCCTTCCCAGATTTTCTCTGGTACCCATTTTACGAGGCTGGGTCGACCCAGCCCTATATATAAGACAAAACAGATAATAGGACAGATAGACATACAGTGACTGTATATAAGACAAAACAGATAATAGGACAGATAGACATACAGTGATTGTATATAAGACAAAACAGATAATGGGACAGTTAGACCCGTGGTCGGTTATGTTTCGCCAATACTGACGCCAGCAAGTCAGCTGTGGGTTACCGCCATTTAACACAATGAAGACGATTATATTCTTTAACATCAATTTATCTTGCCTGCATCTTATCAACTACGCGCTTGCTTGTCCACAGACGACCGGGCTTTGAGGGAAAAGTTGTAATAGAGGGTCATCTTACTGTGCTGCTCTAGGGCTATTAAAGTTTAAAACTGAGACAGATGCTGAACTTTGCTAACATGACAAGACATCACGCTAAACTCGTTATACGGTTTCAAAGCTGAATAATACAAATTATAAAGAAGAAACAGATATCAGAAATGTAAGGAGTTCATAAAATACCAGCTGGAATGTATATTTTGGGCGCTTAAAGAAGATTATTATTAAAAGAAAGAGCGAGCGAGCGAGAGAGAGAGAGAGAGAGAGAGAGAGAGAGAAACACACAATAATTAGTGTTTAGGTATACAACTATACATAAAGCACTGCAGTAAAGCTGTGATACTAAAATATATAAACTAGGAAACGCCGGACGTCACAGCTGTGTAATCGTTAAATAATAAAACTGTTCCTACTTTTTTTCCTATTTTAAACAAAGAGAGAGAGAGAGAGAGAGAGAGAGAGAGAGAGAGAGAGATTGATTGATTGATTGATCTTTATTTCAAAAGGGTTAAGAAGTGGGCACGCAGGCCCGTCTGACATTCTGCCCTTTGGAGAGAGAGAGAGAGAGAGAGAGAGAGAGAGAGAGAGAGAGAGAGCAAAATCTAGGGCAACGTATATCGCAGACATTTTATTTTACTTATGTGACAAATCTGCCAAAGATGTAACATAATCTCTCATTCCGTCCATTAAAAGAACTATAGACCATGTCTACGACACACAGAGAAGCAAAGAATCAAGTGGTTCGGCCACTTAATGAGAATGACATACTCACAGCCAATCACGAGAGCCTTCAACCAAAGAATTACAGGACACAGATCAAGAGGAAGACCCAGAAAGAGATGGATAGATGGTATCAGGGAAAGAGATGAATAGATGGTATCAGAGAAAGAGATGGATAGACGGTATCAGAGAAAGAGATGGATAGATGGTATCAGAGAAAGAGATGGATAGATGGTATCAGAGAAAGAGATGGATAGATGGTATCAGAGAAACTCTTGCTAATCAAGGCATGACCATCACCGACGCCACCAATTGCATCTTCCCTCGACACTTCACGGTACAAGAGGAAGAATAAAGTAAAGTAAATGACTGAATGAATGATCTTTATTTTAAAAGGGTGAAGAATGGGATCGCCTGCCCATCTTACATTCTGCCCTTTACCACTTCATCTTTCAATCTTCCCACACACTCGAGTGTGTAAAGTAAGTAAAGTGGTTAAAAGAAGACTGAAGATTTAATATATCCAATAAAAGGATATAAGAATGTTATCACATGAGGAAGTCGTTTTGGTGGGACTTTTATGGAATTTTATAGACTGGGAGTTACAGTTTCAGTAGAAAAATACACGATCATTCAGTCATAGTGTGCACAAAACGAAAAAAAGGAACAGAACAGCTTACATTTTTGTCCAGCAAAGTTTTGGCTCGGAAAGCTGGTGTCATGGAGGAAATAAATGATAACAATTATCGATATTTTAAAGATTCTAATTCTTCTTCAGCTGTGCTGATGCTAAGTCTGAGGACATAGAATAAAGTTCGCAGAAATAATCTGATTTTTTTAGTTCTATACTTTCTGCTTTCTGAACCAGACCACGTGACCGTGTATAGAATTTTTTTTCTTAAGACACCTTTTTAACATTAATGCTTTCTTAACTAAGAGACATAATGGTTTGGAGAGGTTGATTGCAGAAGCCATAGTGCCCAGCAAAGGACAAGGGGCGAGCTCGCAGCAGATGGACTCAGGGAATCATGGAAAGTCTGAATATATCATTGCCAGATGTAGGTCAACTTGTATTACCTTCAGGGAGGCTGTGAGAGGGACAACGATCTGGAAAGGAGACATCACATGACACACGCTTTCCTAACTTCTTTAAACACATATTTACTGCCTATATTTACTATAGGGCCTCACCTGAATTGTTTTATATTGTTGGTTCAGTAGAATATTTTTGTGAGGTTAAAAAAAAAAGTGTTTGTGTTAGATAACATAGATACCATCTTCTTCTTCTGTCTCACTGAAACTGTGAGCTGGTGTTCTTTGTAGCCTATGCGGTGAAGATGTGGGACAGCATCGTGCCGGCCTAGAAGCGGATTATGGGCGATTATTTTTGTTTAGTACTTGAGTGAAGCTTAAAAAGCAGTTAGTGTGCAGTACTTCTTTAACAGGCTCCATGCTTATCAGATAAAATATAGTTACAGAAATATTTGCAGACATATTTTTGAATCTGCCATATTCAAACCGCACACTGACAAAAAACAACAGTTTTTAGTTTAACAATGCTAACTTACCGAAAAGTGTTGTTAGTTAGAAATGATCATCAGCTTACACTCCAGGCACGTTCATCTGATCTCCACTAAAGTATCTACATCAACAAGTTTAAATCAGTTTTTTTTAAAGTATCAGTTCTATCAACTTCTTAGAAGGTGTCAAATAAGCTTATATTTAAATACAGGAGACAAAATTAATTTTAAAAAAAACGACCAATCGTGAAGTAATGGGAAAGCTCGAATGGTACAATATGTATACATTGTTTATACTGTTTTATATACCATACCTGCCTGTCGCCTTCCTTATATCATCATCATCAGGTGGCGTGCCGACTGGCGTTGGCTATTATGCTTATCCAGAGTACACGATCCTTCATGCAGCCCATCAGCTCAGTTGGTGATCTCTTCTCACACCATCCCGTCAGACTGTCCAGTATCATTTCTCTTGGTCTTCCTCTTGATCTTCTTCCTTCTATTTTTCCTCTTGTTATAATATTTTCAATGCCCCCTCTTCTCATTGCATGTCCCATGAAAGTACATTGTCTCTCTCTTATTTTCTTGACAAGGTTTTTTTTATCTCTCCAGCTCTTCTCATACATTCTTCATTAGTTAAATTTGTTGTCCAGGAGATTCGCAAAATTCTTCTAATAAACCACATTTCTGCTACTTCCAATGATTTTTGTGCAGACCTGCCTATTGTCCATGATTCACTTCCATATAACAAGACAGGTTCAATATAGCATTTAAAACTCGTTTTCTAACATTCATTGATAAGGATGTGTTGGATAATATGTTTCTCATTCTCTGAAATGCAGTCTTTGCTTGGCCTATTCTGTTCCTAATTTCTGTTCTGCATTTCCCATCTGAAGTTATTACTGCTCCAAGGTATTTGAATTTCTGCACCTGCTTTAGAACAGTTCCATTTAATTTTATACTGCATGTTGGTGGATTCTGTTTCTTAGATATAACCACAGTATCTGTCTTTGTGATGTTCAAAGTAAAGCCTTTCTGTTCACTTTCTTTGGCGACTTTGTCCAATAGATTGTGCAGGTCTTGTTGGTTCTCAGCTATATGTGTCGTCAGCATACCAAAGGTTGTTAATATTGTATCCTCCAATTTTTATGCCTGGTTCTGTAATGATCGTTCTTAGTATATTTTTGATATACAGAGAAAAAAGGTCTGGAGATAGTACACATCCTTGTCGCACCTTGTCTCATATACCTTTCAGCATTTATGGAGCAAATAAACATCTTGATAAGACTTCGGTTGTTTGATTTGTATAGTGGGGTGGGGTGTTTAAGGTATCTGTTATCTCCTCCATCCACCTACTTCGTGAGCGACCTCTCCCTCTGTTTTCTGAAATTCTTAGCGTGAATGTTTTCTGTGGCTTACTGTAGCCTTGTAACGTGGCCAAACCATTTGACTTCTTGTTTCTGGATGTAATCTTTCACTGGAGTTCGTCCAACACTTGCCGTCATGGTGTCATTTATGATTTTAGTGTCTTCGTAACACTTCTCAAACATCTCATTTCTATCGCGGTGATTTCCTTTTGTTTTATTTTGATTATGGCCAAGCTTGGTAGAATAATTATCTCTCCTGAACCTTTTGGTGCCCAAGGCACAAGGGGCTTCCCCCAAGAATTTTCTATAACGGCTGTCCTTCGCCTCTGTTCCCCCCACCCCGACTCTTGTCCTGGTGAGTTCTCTAATATTCAACATCTTCTCTGCTGTTCTTCCCCACGTCTCTACCCTTACTCCTAGACCTCTGATATGTTATCTACAACCGTTATGAGCTCAGTTTTCTGTATGCGTCTCGCCTTACACCTGAGTTTTTTTTTTTTTAACTTTGCTTCCGTTTCTATAGCAATCTGATGGTTTTTTTTTAAACGGGATGGGGTGGTGCCACACGGGGCGTATACTCAAATTCTTATTTGTAATCACTGTCCATGTCAGGCCGTACTGGCACGGCGCTAGCTATATGTTCTGTATCACTTGTATTCAACTTCTGTTAATCAAAACACAGAAATCATCACTTTTGAGTAAAAAAAAGTAATAGTGACAATTGCTGTATGGCAGCTACTTAAAGGGTGTAAAAATAAATAGATAAAAAAAGTTCTAGCAAATTATGGGGCAGAAGAAATAGTAATCTTAAAAATCCTGTGCAATCCTATGGGTTCTCGTCTCTGTTGTGAAAGCATGACAACTCTTCACACAAGGATCAATATGTCTGTCACAACAAGTATTCAACGCTTATTTCCCTTTGACCACTTCCAAGCAATGGGATTCAATATTTTCATGACGTCATTTGTTTCACTATAGCTGTGGTGTTCCTTTTCTTTAGCTTTTCTTTGCTGTATGTTGTTGTTGTTGTTGTTGTTGTTGTTTTCCCCGTAATGACAACTTAGTTTCAGCCACAGTTTGTCAGGTTTACGTATTCCCGGTTTTGTCTTGCCTCTGCTTAATCCACACACAGAGGGGCAGAGTGACATTCATCAATCATTCATGGCAATAAAGGTCAGAGTTTATTACTGCAGGCAGAAGCTAGGCGGGCATGGGTCTGCTATTACTGCAGGTCTTCTAGCAATGTCTCATCGCCTGACCCTTGTATCCATTTTCATTTTATTAAAATCCATTGTGTACGCGTATAGTTTACATCAAAATTAGCATCATTTAGGTATAGTTTTTCTTCTTGTCCTTATATCTCTGCTACCCTCGTGCTGTTGTCTGCTCTCGCTCGCCTTTTACAGCGAGAGAGAGAGAGAGAGAGGGGGGGGGGTGGGAGGGAGTGATATCTACATCACTACTTCCCTCCTCTCTCTTTCTCTCTCTGTCTCTCGGGCGAGAGAGAGAGAAGGACGAGAAAGAGAAAGCGAGACGGGGAGGGGGACGACAGAAGACGAAAGAGAGAAAGAGGGCGAGAAACAGAAAGAGGGAGGGAGAGAGAGAGAACGAGAGAGAGAGAGAGAGAGGGACTGATTAACTTATCTTTATTTCAAAAGGTTAAGAATTGGGCACGCAGGCCCGTCTAACATTCTGCCCTTTATCATACATCTTTCACTCTATTCCAGACATTCTATAAATATGCTGTTCATGTAACAAACATAATTAACATTGAAGCTGAGAGACATAAAATAAAATATAACATGTACTTTTCGCTCTTAAAACATTCACTCAGTACAGAAGTAACTAAATACATATATAAATGACTATCTAGTAAACAAAAATTTAAGGAATATTCAGAATAAACAATTAACTGTATTCGATGTTTGTAAGGTAAAGGTAATCATGTCATGCCTTAGAGGCACATAGGGATATGGTGTTAGTGCCATATTCTCCTTGATCTATCAGCACACTAGAGGGTGATTTGGTCAGTATCACGCCCGGCCGCCTTTCCTTCCTCAACTCCAGAAGAAGTCGGGTACCCATTTCTACAGCTGGGTGACTGGGGTCCCTCTGGCGGGATTCGAACTCCCGACCTTCGCCACGAGAGACCAGTGCACTAACCACTTCGCCACTCCTAAAATAACTAGAGAGAGCGAGAGAGGGAGGAAGAGGAAAGAGGGCGAAAGAGAACGAGAGGGACAGGGAAAAGAGAGAGAGCGAGCGAGGGAGGGAGAGAGTTAGCGGGAAGGAGTGAAGAAGTATACCGTAGTTTGATATAAAATAATTTATCACCAGTTGCCACCCACTCCCCCCCTCACTTCCTCTTTAAAAAAAGACAAATTACAAAACCTCATCTCGCGGGCAGTAACTAACTATGAGGACATTAATTACAGAATAGGCAGCAGCTGTATGCAGGGTAGACGCGACTGTTAGGCCAGTCTAATAGGGCTCGAACTTTCACAGGCTGGGAAACACATCATTTTAGGCATGCAGTTCTACAAACAGATTTATTTCTCGACGTCTAAAAAAATATCAACAAGGAATCTGTGTTTAAAATTAAGTTGGCAGTTTTTGTTCTTTGTGTGCTTGTGTGTGAAAACGTGGAGAGATAGGTTTGCCTAGGGCACGTAACAGGCTGGAGACGCCCCTGTCTGTGTTATTATTATGCGCGGACAGTACTGTGTTGCGAGAACCTTTTGTACGGCCTGCAGACCTACCTTGGGTGATTTTGTATTGTTTAAGTGACTGCTTGCGAAGGCGGCCACAAGTGTTTGCTTAGCTACTAATAGATAACAAATGGCCAGCCCAGCAGTTTAAACCTTTCGTTCGCATGACAGACCGATCAAGACAATAGCCATGGTTATCACGTGGATCATTTTTACAAGCGTTATCTGAGTCTCGTTCTAGTCATCATAACAAGCAAGTAGAACAAGGGCTGCTTCTTGAAGTAGTGTGAGGAAACAAACTCATGTTGGCACTGTCTTCCACAAGAAACAGACTCTGTCTTCTACAAGAAACAAACTCATGTAAACACTGTCTTCCACAAGAAACAAACTCATGTAGACACTGTCTTCCACAAGAAACAAACTCATCTAGATACTGTCTTCCACAAGAAATAAACTCATCTGGACAATGTCTTCCACAAGAAACAAACTCATCTAGAAAATCTCTTCCACAAGAAACAAACTCATCTAGACACTGTCTTCCACATTGAACAGATTCATGTAGACACTTCCTTCCACAAGAAACAAACTCATGTAGACACTGTCTTCCACAAGAAACAAACTCACCTAGACACTGTCTTCCACAAGAAACAAGCTCATCTAGACAATGTCTTCCACATAAAACTAGACATTGTCTTCCACAAGAAACAAACTCATGTAGACACTGTCTCCCACAAGTGCCAAACTTCAACACTTAGGGGACAGTTCGTAAGACAAGAAGCTCTGTGAAAAAAAAATAATAATAATCGAGGATCATTTGTGGGGACAAAGTTCGGATTTATAGAAACTTGTCTGAGTATGTTTGCTCTAGCTTAACTTGATCACCTCCAGTCTTTATCTCTGTCCCTCATTTCTCATCGTACTCCAGTTGTCAAAGACAATCTGAGAAAGCCACTGAAGAATTCTAGCAGTTTCTTTGGTGCCCGCTTGAAGAAACAAAAGAAAACATTCCGAACTGTGAATCCAGGAATGTTGCCACAGAAGGGAATGCCTGGAGATATTTAACTTTGGCACTTATCATTTACATTGAAATGAATGTCAGACTGCAGATTTCTATTTTCTCGCACCGTTTGTCTGCGAACGCCATGCCCTTACAAACGGAATTGCTACGTCTGCTTATAAATCTGTGTCTGTTTATTGTTAGTGAAACTCTTCCCCCCCCCTTCCCCCCGCATCCAAACTTTCAGCTGCTCTAAAAAAATCACTACGGTTTTATGGTAGATGAGGCAGAAATTTGTCTTATCATTGCTGAAATTCTTTGAGAAAGAATCCAACATCAAAGCTGTGAACTGCCTGACGCTGTTTTGCCTGTGTGCACACGCCATGACGTATATGGGCCTGGCCAGCGATGGAAGATTTGGGAACATTTTATGAAAGATCCGGTAATGTGTACAACACCGCCGACTAAAAGAGCAAGTCACCTTGAGAACACGTTATACCAGGTGTGTTTCTTGGCCAAATCAGCTGCTAACACTGGCGAGTCTTCTCAAACCTGGTCTGTCTTCAATCACATGCTTGACTTGGTGACCGACTGAAAGGTCGTCACGAGTGTCTTACTTACGAACGACGCTGGCTGTTTGTGTTGGGTTTTTTTTTATGGCGTGTACTGAGGATATAGATGTAGCTGTAGCTGTGCCCTATTTTTACTGCTGCGACCGCCAGCTGCGGATGAGGATGTAGCAGGAATGACGCTGTCAGTTTCTGATGAATGCGGAAATAGCCATGTTTGTTCTGTTATTGTTCTTTCTGACGAAGCAGTCTTATTTCGCTTATCCCCCTCCCCCCTTTTCTTCTGTCATATCTCATCCTTTCCCATGACAGCGCTGACAACACATCACAGCCCCCGATGATCTCCCTCCATTCTTAAATTATGTGGTATAGATCGTGCTGCTGATGTTCCTATCTTCTTCTGATTATGTCCAAGAAACAGGCGCAGCCAGGGTGAGGGCAGGTAGGTGCCAAATTTACAGAGAATTTTTTTGTGATTGGAGAAGTTCAATTTCTTTTTGATGTAAACTGGAATGCTTTGGCATTTTTTAAAAGGTCATCAACCATAGAACACACCACAACACAGAGGGGGCGACCAAGTGAGGGTTCTCGCCATATGGAACAGGTAAAGGACACCCAAAAGCTGGGATGAGCTGGGTTCCATATCTACAGAAACCTTGAAGCACAAGGTCTACGTGGGAGAGAAAGTAGTTCAATAACCTCAGTTAACAAAACAACCAGAACCTTTAGGGCTCTCCTTCCAACGATGACATTGTGTATCTGTCTGAACTGTGTAATAAGCTTGGCTATTTTTTTTCTGTAAAGAAAGGTGCTGCAACCCCCACCCCTCCCTCTTTTTTCTCCAACCTCATACCAACACATACATACAATAAAATGAAAGTTAGCAACAGCTTTAGTTTTAAACGTTTTATTCAGAAAAAAACAACAACCAAAAAAAACGTGATTCTAAATACATCTCATGGGGGTATTAAACTCGATGATGACTGGTTCTCAATATGAACGCATTTCCATCCTCCCCCCCCCCCGCCTTTCCCTCCCCTCTTTTCCTCAACCATTGTATTCAGTCTAAGTCCTGTATTTATGGGACTGAGTTGCTCGTGACCATCCGTTTCCTCCATTCATTTGGAGTTACGTGTGGTACAGTAAGAGAGTGTGTGTTCTGCCATTCAAGTAAATATTCCCGTCATTGGAATCATGTTTTTTCACAACACAGAACTCCGAAAGAGTTGTAAGATCAGCAAAGCGACGGGAGCGGAGGGTAGAGAATCCGCTGCTTTTTCAGTCCTGAGTGAGGACGAAGAAGCTAGCAGTGTTAACACTTTATGTTACGTGGAGATTAACCTTTTAGTTGTCAGGTAAACGAAGGCCATTTTAGCTTCCTGTCAGTTCCTGAACGTTGTAAACGCGAGTCTTTTCTTAGCCATTGTCACATGGTAGGTATACAGAGAACATATAAAGAATGACCTTCTGCTGAACTTCAGGTGTTAACGTTTGTGTGAATTCTACGTACAGCACTATCTATAATCCAATGGGACTGGAGCACTGAATCCTATACCAACGTTCTTAACACTTTTTTAATGATGATACTTTATCCTCTTTCCATTATACTTAAAGAATGCAGCTCCTTGCTACTCCATCTTCATGAACAATATGTCACATTCTGGCTTGAAAGTTGTGTCTCCTTTTCTCGATGACTAGACACCCAGGTTAAGTGGGGACTCGCCATCGCCGCGAAGGCACAGATTCTTCTTCGTACAAGCGAGCAGTCCTCGCACGGTGGCTCAGGACTCCCAACTCGCGCGGTGAACAAACTTTTATACGTAGGGGTGGGGGGATTGTACGTGCTCTGCTGATGACTGTAGACTGCCTCTAATTAACATTTATTGTTTTAACAAGATTTAAGATGAACTTTCATGAAGCATTTAAATAGAAAAGAAGACGCAATTTAAGCCCAGCGTTTAATGTCTTTATTATATCTGAATCACATCAGCCTGTTGTGCCATTGGCACGAATTTGTGTTGAATGAGGGAAACAAAAAATGCTGATTCTTGTCGCGACTCCAAGACCACCGAAAGTCTTCTCTCTCTCTCTTTTTTTTAAAAAATTTGTATTCATATCTCAGAAAACCAACAGACTTTAAAAAAAATAATAAGACAAAGATGAAGAAGAGTCGATGCTGTTTTCGAGTTATAAATTTAAAATATGAGAAAAACAACGCCTTGTTTTATTTACCAAAATTACTGAATCAAGTTTTTGTTATGAACGGAAAACATACACACAAATAAACACAGAAGCACATTTAAAACTGACAACATCAAATCAAGAACGAGCAGTTAAATGTTATGAAAATCTTTACAAAAACACATACAAAGACTTTACAAGCGTGCAAAAAAATCAATCAAATATTTACAGTCATACCTACAAACATGCAGTCATACACAACTTCATCAAATGGGACAGAAGAGACATTTTGTACAGACATGCCGACATTCACAAGTCTATGTACATCTTGTACAGACATGCCCACAGTGACAAGTCTATGTACATCTTGTACAGACACGCCCACAGTGACAAATCTATGTACATCTTGTACAGACACGCCCACAGTGACAAGTCTATGTTGTAAAGCGAGACATGTAATCTGTACATGCGAAAATCTACATATCGGAATCACAAACTGCCACTACACAAAAACATAAAAATCAGATTCACGTTTGTGTAGGACTGCCAGACTGGAAGATGGTGAAGATGTCCTCCAGGATCAGCGAGCCATGACTGGTGAAGGATCGAATCCTCACATCAAGTGATGCTTTTTGACCTGGCTGATTACGTGGTAGTGACAGTTTGTAGGGACTGTTTATAATGTCAGCTTTTTTTTTTAAAATAAAAGAGACCGATGTAGTTCTCTAGCCGTTAGACATGATGTTTATGTTACAACATCTTAACCACAACAAGAGGTTTTCATTCACAGCTGAAAAGGAGATCGTAGAAAACCATCACTCACAGACTGACAAAATAGTAAAATACGTCTGAAGAGAATCTCGGCCATTGTCCAATCGAGGTCGGTTGTTAATTTATACGGGTTTTCCCATATCTTTGGTTTGGAGAGTTCGGCATTGCTAAATGCTAAGATAAATGGCTGGGCTGTGTCCTTATCTGCAATAGCCACCAAATCTGTGACAAGTCAAGCAATCGTTTCTTTGTGTTCTGTAGCAGATTTCAACAATTCTTTGATTCATGGCTTCGGTCGTTTTGCAAATCCAGTATTATTTCTCCGCCATGCTCGTTAAACACGCTCTTTGCCGTGAAATGATTCCGAATCTGGAATAGAATCTGCGCCCAAGTTAAAATGGAGTATCCTGTATAAAAGCTTACCAGGTGTAAGTATCGTCTTAGTAGAACCTGGCCCTCTTGTAACTTTTGTGTGCCAAGTAACTGATGCGGAAGAATCGATAGATCAACGGCTTACGAGGAGAAATAGCACAAAAGTATGACGTGTTACCGCGTATAATCAACAGGTAGATAAAATATGACAGGCGGATGTGATAGACACTGGATTCTCATTGCTGGCACATTTGAAATAAAACAGTGCATTTCTAAAGAATATATATATATATAGGGAATCCTGACATGTCTTAGAGTCACATAGGGATATGGTGTTAGTGCCTATATTTTCCTTGACCTGTCAGCACACTAGAGGGTGATATGGTCAGTATCACGCCTGGCCGCCTTTCCTTCCACAGCTCCAGAAGAAGTCGGATACCAATTTCTACAGCTGGGTGACTGGGGCACCTCCGGCCGAATTCGAACCTCCAACCTTCGCCATGAGAGACCAGTGCACTAACCACTTCGCGACTTTCATATATATATATATAAAACATGCAAGCAGAATTTAGATTTATTGGATCAGATTTGTGATAAGAACGCCAGGGACGAAGTATCGCATGTGGAGACCAAAGCTATTCAGAATATGGAGCGTGGCCCAGTATCAGCAGCTGAAAGATAGCTTACGTGAATATATATCCTAAAACGTCATGTCCCAATATCATCAGCCGAAACACAGTTTCCATGAACATATGTCCAAAAGAACGTGCCCCAGTATCATCCGCTTAAAGACACCTTCCATGAACAGCTCCAAAAACAGGAGATGATGATCTAAGAATAAATGTTTTGAATGTTGAAAAGTTAAATCACAATGAAGTATTAGACAATCAAATTTTATCGAAACAGATATGAGCTTAGTTTACTAGAAATAGCAGAAACTATGAGAAGAGATAAATGGCACACAATGTTAGAGCCACATGCTTTTGTGCTTCGGCTAGAACATTTCGAAAGTAATTGAGAGGATTGATAGAAATGACACTGTAGAAATTTATCATCAGAGTCTCTGCATAAAATGATATAGTGACATTGCTAAACCGAATGCAAACTTTTGTAAGATTCTGAACTTGTTGGACCTGCACAAACAGAGGAACATAGTGTAGAATACTTCCAAAAATAGTATACGTAATTACAAGCCGTAGTAAAGCAAATAAAATCAACACATCGTACCGAGAGATATGAGATTAAAGTAGAAGTTCTCCTGCCTCGATAAACGAGACAAAGCAAGGATATTTTCCTAGAGAAGTCATGAAGATATTGAGGAAACTGCCTGCCAAGTTGTCAGTATTGGGGATATGGTTTGAAAATACCAGCCAAGATGTCAGTATTGGAGATACAGTTACTCTTTAAACATTTTTTTAATCATGTAAACACGAGACTCTGAATGCTTATAAACATTATTCAGGTACAACATAATCACAGAACTGCATTCACTCATGCTTGATAGATATAAATATACAGAAACAAACACCATACACATACCTTGTCCCAGTATTTGAATGTAGCGGGCCATTTATACTCTAGATCGACCAGCGACATTTGAAAGACTCTTATCAACCTGTCCTTCTTTCTAACTGGAATAACTTTAATATCCAGTACAAGCACTCTTTACGAAACATTCAGACAGCACATTACATGCATACACGAGCAGATATAAAATGAAAAGAAACATGTATTTCATAGACCTTTTTTCCCATAAACTGTGGAAAGAAAACAAAAAGAAAACAAACTGTTTGATATATCGTTCAGAGGTCAGTGCACTTTTGGTTAGATTTTAATATTTGGTAGAAACACTTTTTATTCATTAACCAGAGTACACAGATGTGGCGTTTCATCTTACGGCTTATTCGTATACAAACAGAGAGTGAAGATGCTTGTCCGATGAGGCAATCAGCGATCCATAGCTGATATGCCAGCGTCAGGGTTAGCGAACCATAGCTGATATGCCAGCGTCAGGGTTAGCGAACCATAGCTGATATGCCAGCGTCAGGGTTAGCGAACCATAGCTGATATGCCAGCGTCAGGGTTAGCGAACCATAGCTGATATGCCAGCGTCAGGGTTAGCGAACCGTAGCTGACCAAGACTCTGTCCCACCTCTCCGTGGTACCCACAGTAACAGGCCTAGCCTGGCTAACGGGGCAGGGATCGCCATAGTCCCCATGGTGGTGGAGTCTGCTACAGAAGCATTGCACACCCCCTGCTTTTTAGCTGTACTCCGGGACTGAAAAAGTAGCTGCCTTAGCCCGCTCCCACGGCGATACGATGCTGTGCCTCTACAGCATCGGCTGCAAAGAACACCAGCTCGCAGTTACAAGGACTTCATACAAGTATACGTACAAATAAAAACAGAAGTGACACATGCCTTGAAACAATAGGTCATGACGGAAATGATTAAAATTTTTGTTACAAAGTTGTCGTGACATTAGTAGCAGAGATAATGAGAAATAATGAAAACGGAGTTAAGATCTAAAACAACGAATTTTGATCTCTCTCTCTCTGCCATGCCAGTCAGACACTTGTCGTGACTGATTTCCACAACTACCTGTCCTTTGATCGTTCTGTAAGATGTTTGCTGGACTGTGCCCCGTGCCACTCTAAAAGTCCGTCCAGTATCTTGTTTCTTTCTCTTCCTCCGTCCCTTTGCCTCTCCAGTTTTCCTGTTGTCACCAGTTTGTCTCTTCTCAAAATATGTCCTACACATCTGGACTGTCGTATTCTGAATGTTGCCATTAATTCTCTTTTGCTAAGCCTCGCCTCTAAGTGTGTTTTCTTGGTTGTCCAAAGAATCCCATCATTCTTCTTAGTAACCACATCTTCCCTGCTTCCAGTAGATTTTGACTACTCTACGTAGGTTGCTGTCCATGCGTCACGTCCATATTACACTATGGGTTCGATGTAACACTGAATAACTCTTTTTTCGGAATGTTTTTTTATTTTCATGAATGCTGACTCGGTCTGAGCTATTCTGTTCCTTATTTTAGTTTCACATCTTCCGTCTTGTATTACTATTGTTCCTAAATACTTGAATTTGTTCACTGGCTTTAATTCTGTGCCTTTTACTTTGTTGTTACATTTTGCTGGTGTCTATTTCTTAGTTTTGAGACAACAGAAATGGTACAGTTGTACAAAGGTAAATGGACCAAATTTCTTTTGGACATTAATATTCCCAAACACGAGCTCATTAGGATGAAGTTAAAAAACGCTAAAAGACAATTAAATAAATACGGACGAACAAAATCACTTGGAAATATTTAACTCTGTGAGGAAGAGCTCTGTATCAGAGTTGGTGAACCACAGATGGGTAAGACCCTTATCATACCCTCCCCCGCTGTACTACTAGAAACATTTATCAGACGGGGTATAGATAACGGTGTATCCATGGCGACAGAGTCTGCCAAGAAACCTGCTTCTTCCACAAGAATGGAAGAAAGAAAACTACGACCTGCTCCCCATCTGACTCTAACCATGAGTTCTAAGGTCTTCACCACGGCTTTAACTTCAATGTGTGTATCGATGGCTGTCAGCGCCAGGGGCGAGCCAAATAAAACCCAAGAATGAACAGTTTGGGTGTTCTATGTAGATCATGTGTGTATAACAATTCGCAGTGAAGTAGCAAGGTTAATAAAGAAAGAATGCCCCTCTTTGGCGCCCTCTTTAGCATGGCGCCAGGTCAGTCGCCCACCTTCACTTCATCCTCGGTTGACGGCAAGAAACTAGAGTTTGCAGTTAGGGTGAGATTTACAGCTACAAATATGGAAGGCTATACAAAAAGTCGTCTATGGTTTGTTCCTTGCTCTGTCTTTCTTCACGATAATAACATTTTTACTCTTGTAACGTTTATGTTTTTTATAATGTTACAGACAGGAGACTTCTACAATCGTAAGTTAGCCAGTTCTTTAAAAGACATAAAAATGTAATTGTCGACGTAATTACATACATGCCCAGGTCTAATTCATTCACTTGTTTGTCTTATAGACACACACTTTAGCCAGCGTTTCTAAATATTTCTGCTGTCGGGGCACTGCATATAACATCTGTATACCTAGCTGGGTATGTGTAAGTCCTGAAACGTTGATTTAGTGAGGGCATAGAGGAAAGAGTGTGATCTTTCATCACTACTAAATGAATTTGCGCGAAAGTGATTAAATAATCATTTAAATCTTCTGTGCATATGTATATGATTTTTTTCTGTTTCCAGTGTCTATCACGTTTACCATGAAAATATGCAAAGAAAAAAACATAAGATAGATGCAAAATTTAAATTAAAAAAGAGAAAGGTTGATTTCGTAGACATGTATGCTCAGCGTGTCGTGCTCAGATCCGAAACAAAATAACTTATTCAAAACATTACAGAGTGCCTAGCTTTCCTGAAAGTGATGTTTCCACAAAATAATGAACGGCAGGACACGTCTCAAATTTGTCGCATCATGTACGGCTTTTATTCTTGGCGGCAACCATTCGTTGTCACTACTTTCAGTTGCAGGAAACAAGGAAGTTCAAGAGGAGGCTGGTCATGTATCCCGCCAGGAATCCATACCATACACCGGGAAATTAAACAAATGGTGTCACGTTGCGCTGACAGATGCAGATGGCGGGTCTTAGTAAACAACCGCAACTCTGGAAAAATAAGATCAAACTGACAGATGACATAGCTCAGAGTATTTTTTTAAAAATGACTTTATAGCAAAAAACTTTTTTTTTGTCCTAGTACACGCTGTTGACAGTGATGGCGCTAGGATTTGTGGGGATATTTTTTTTTTCCAGAACCAATACACCTGTACTGAAGGAAACAAGACTAACGGGTAGACCAAGACAGAGATGGAAGAGATAACAAAGAAGAGGATATAAAGGAAATACATATGTATTATCACTTTGCATGAGTACCTTCCTAATTACCAGTTTTGTCAATATAACAAACAGTACCTTATACTTCCTTGTTTTTTTTATGTAAAAGTAAACACACTTTACAAACATCTTATATTATATCTTATATCCTTCCCGTGCCGTTAAACGTCACATAGGGCTCGCAAGGTAGTTCGCCAATTTTTCCTGTCTTCGGCGAGTCTTTCAACCTCGTCAAGGGATTTTATGCCTGTTAATTTGGCATCTCTTAACAATGTCCTCTTCAGAGTTTCACGCGGTCTGCCTCTTTTTCTTTGGCCTGTTGTGTTCCACTTGATAGCTTGTTTACAAACATCACCGGGAATTAAATGTTCTTGTGAAATTTTTTATTAACTTATTTGCTTCGAGATTTAGTTTTCCAAACACTCACGTGCTGAACCAAAGTCAAAATAGGTTGGTTCTCCTTCACGCGAACTAAGCATCATTAGTCTACTGGCCCGACTGTCCTCCAGCCGATCTCGCTGGTTGCTTTTTCTCTTGTTTTTGTTATATAAACCGGTTACGGCAACGGTAAATCGGTAATTTACCAGTAACTGCCGGTTAATGCGACTGCTGCTCTGTTGTTCAATACAGTACAGCTTAGGGGAAAACACCAGTTACTTGTGATGATGTTTTAACACCTGTTATTATTATCATAAATCTAGCCCTTTTAGTACCATCAACAACGACGTAAAATATAGGAAAATACAAAACACAGCTATTTGTCACGTTTCCACATGTTATATATATGGGCTGCGTGTCCAATTCTTTACCCTTTAAAAATCTCCCCCTCTCTCTCTCTGAACCTTAAGTGCCCAGGGCACATGGGGCTTCCGCAAGGGTTTTCCACAAATGCCTGTCCTTCGCCTTTTTTTTCTGCTCTTGCCCAGGTGAGCCCTCTATTGCTCAACATCCTTTCTGTTGTTCTTCTCCATGTCTCTTTTGGTCTACCCTTACTTCTGCTCCCCTGTGGTGTCCATCTTAGTGCTATTTTTGGTAGTGAGTTATCAGTCATTCGGAACACATGTCCCAACCATCGCCAGCGTCTTTCCTCAATAATTGTTGTCAGTGGCTTCATCTGCATTTCTGACCCTTTAAAAATAAAGATCATTTATTCATTCATTCATTCTCTCTCTCTCTCTCTCTATCTCAATACTTATATGAGCATAAAAATGCGACAAGCATTCAAAGTCCCTGACCTATTGTTGATTTTACTAAAATTGGAGAGAACTTGGAGAGAAGTGTCAGTGTTTGCTTCATGTTTTAACGTAACAAACATAAATTATTCATCCTTGCCACGATGTTGTGAATCACCCTGGTTGAGAAACGTTGTTTTATGCTTTCCTATCTTACTGATAGGTACATAAATATATTATCTGTGTGTGTAGATTACATTCTTGGCAGGTATATTACCTCATACAATTCGTAAACGTTACAACGAGTGACATCGAGCAAGCCTTTAACGCAGATCGGACGTGTGGAGAAGCCTAAGTGAAGATGGCGCAGATAAATGACACAGAAGAAAAGGCACTCTTCTGTTTGACTCAGCATGCACCTGCCACTCGCAGTAGTCGGAGAAAGAGAATCCCAGAGAAACTGGGAGAACTGTTAAAGGTGAAGCCCTGGAATGAATTGAGATGTCTGAAAAAAAGGACAGATTAGAAGGTCCTAGCTCCGTGTTCGTGTTTTGTGCCTACGAAGTTTTCATACTTCCTGGCTGCGACCTCTGGCTTTCTTCCTTTTATCTCTCTCTGTCTCTGTCTCTCTCTCTCTCCCTCCTAACCAAAGTGATGACATTCCAGTCCCTTTATCTTAGACCTGCGGGGTACGTTGTTCCTAACGCAGTGACAACAGATTTCCTATCCAGCGTCCAACATCCAACACAGACACACCCAATTTTTCTTATGTTAGCCTTGCTATTTCTAGATATGAAAAAAAGAAGAGCCCTTTCAGTCAAAAATTCGTATCTGGTCTCGTTCTGTGCACACGATAAAACGAAAGTCACGTTCTGTAGTTATTTTCATCATCTGTATAAGTCAGTAAACGGCGTATGCGACAGACTAGCGACGTATGTGACAGACTAACGGGCGTATGCGACAGACTAGCAGCGTATGTGACAGACTAGCTGGCGTATGTGACAGACTAGCTGGCGTATGTGACAGACTAGCAGTGTATGTGACAGACTAGCAGCGTATGTGACAGACTAGCAGCGTATGTGACAGACTAGGTTTCTGTTACTTTTGAAAGACGGAATTTTTTTCGGAAAGGCAATTTTAAATATCCAGGATGTAGATTCGATGCCTTAGAAAAAAATTCCACAATTTAACACTTCCTTGATCTCACAGTGAAGTGATTTAACACATTGTGATCGGGTTAGTCTCGAAAATAGTAGACAAAGCACTTCATAAGTGTGTGTGTGTGTGTGAGAGAGAGAGAGAGAAAGAGAGAGAGAGAGAGAAAGAGAGAGAGAGAAGAGAGAGAGAGAGAATAAGAGAATGACCGTGATTCGAACCAGGGACTCCCTAGCTAAATGTCTGCTCATCTTAAAAGAGCGCACTAGCCACCCGACCATCTCACATCTTATGGTCGCTTCACATCTGAGAAATTACCCGGTATAATCAACGGCTGCAGTTCAGTACATCCAAAAAAAAAAAAAATGACAAGCTTTGCCTAGTGACTTCTGTGGGGAAAAAAAAGGGCGATCTTTAAAATAAAACGATACGCGGAAACACTGGTAGAAAGACTCATGTAGTCACGAGACAATGATATGATCTTTCGACTCTCGCCTTCGAAGATCTGTCACCGCAGCGTGATGCAGCAGCAGTTAGCGACTTAACGTTATCAATGGTGAAGTTATCTTTAATTAACCCGCGTACGTACTACTTCGCATTAAGTTAATGTACCGTGTTCTTCCTCTTTTCTAACTGTGCTTTGCTTGGTACACACGAAAACTGAAATACCGCGCTGTTACTGTGTTAATTAGCAAATATACTTCACATTGTTTTCAAATTTATTCGAGAAGCCTCCTCTCACTTATTTGAGACTAGCTGAGTACCCGACGTTGTCCGGGTATTTATTTATCCCAATCACGAAAGCTCTATTCATTTCCGCAACCTTCTAGATGGTTCTACAGAGTCTACACTGTTTTATATAATTCTATTCGTTCTATTCGACTAAATTTGGGCTTAATTGTCATCAATCAGCTTAGCGACCCCGAACACTATGGATTCGACACCAATCTCGATTAATTTGGACATTTTATTTCCCACTCTCACCTCCAGGTCCCCCACCTGCAGATGAGGGCCGAACTTGGACTTAAACGGCATCGGGGGTGTCACTATTCATCTCAGTGATCCAAAAACGATGGATTTGACACTAATATCAGTCGTTTTCGATGATTTGTAAATCTCACCCCCATCCAAACCCCACTGCTAGCCCCCCCCCCCCCCCCATGTGGTTGGTGGCTGATCAATCACTGCGTGGGCGCTCTCTGTTATGAAATAAACACTCTGATAATTTTCTAAATGGACGCTAAGGTGAACAACAGTAGGGTGGCTTTTGTTAATCAGAAATATGCTCCGTGTATAATGTTTCTCGTTATCAGTGGCAAAGGTTTGGCAACTCAGCAGATATAAAGTCATCGATTTCTGTGGGCTGACCTTGTCCGTCACGATCGACAATCCAAGGCAGGCATAAATATAACGGGAGTTACTTCCCGTCGTTCAGTGGGGTATTGTTTGTATCGATCGAAGCCCCATTACTCAGGCCCTTCCCCCCTCCCCCAATGGGTCATAGGGATTATCTAAACCCTACGGTGCATTGTCCAGATTATAAGTCATATGTGTGCCAAGTTTGGTTGAAATTGCTCCAGGCGTTCCAACGTGATTCTCTAACATACATATATATATACACACACGTTCATATATATATATATATATATATATATATATATATATATATATATATATATATATGCAGCACAATATTGAATATGAGGAATATGAGGATAGTTTCTTATCGTATATGTATTTATTTGTGCACTTTTTCAAGACTCGGCCTGGTTAGATGAGTAGTTAGGCACTGGGTTTACTAATCCAGTGGTACCGGGTTCAGTTAGATTTTTTTTTTCTGGTACACCAAAAATGCCCCGGGGACTACCCAGCTTCTAAATATTGGTATCAGAGACATCTGGGAAGGTAAATGCAGCCAAGCGTGATACTGACCACATTAGACTTTCATGTCATGAAAACATGGGCCTAACACCGTATCCTCGGCATGGCTTAATGTCGTGGAACAGGGAATTATACCTTTACCTTTACAGGCAAAACGGTTCATGAAGCGATATGGTGAATACCTTAATGGGGCAGTTCAAAAAATGCTTGGAGAGATTAAACAGATAGCAGCTACACCAAAGATCGAAGTACGAAGCTAAACACATTATATTTCAGACTCTGAATAGGATACTCTATACAAGACCTTCTACACCAACTGAATGCTGTTACGTCCAAACAACTCTCATAAAATGTCAAAACAACATCATGCAAATCTGTACTCTCATTACAGACTAGAAAGCCCAAACCAGCCCAGGGAAAATATCATGGACAGAAAACTGTAGGGTATGCTTAAATAACTTCTGCTGACAATTGGATTCAAGGTGGAGGCTACTCTATTTGTCTAGATCAGTGATTCTAAAACCTTTACAGATCGTTGCCCACTTGACAGTGGATGTTTCTGTTGCTGCATTTGTGTGCTCTTAATGCTCGTCGTCTCTTGTCTAACAAACTGTAAATGCGTTCTATTTTATAGTTTATATTCAAATCATATTGATAATAATTAGATTCAGTGACATTAAACATTTTTACAGTAAGACATGACAAACGAAACACGAGAGAGAGAGAGAGAGAGAGAGAGAGAGAGAGAGAGAGAGAGAGAGAGAGAGAGAGAGATTAAATGTTATCGCACAAGTTTCCTGTATTCAGTGTAAAATTGTAAACTTGCTAGGAGCCACAAATCTTCTTTATTCATGGAGGAGATTTAAACAATGCACTTTTAATTCACACACTCACTACATACAAGAAACACACATACATCATACCCACACATATATAAAGGTTGGCGAATGTTTTTACGAATGTTTTTACATTTTCCCCAAAGGTCATGATAAGTTAGAGAAGACCGTTTTGGAAGGGTAAAAAGAAAGAAAGGAAGACCAAGGCGAAGATGGCTGCATGACATCGTTGATAATCGACAAATGGATGCATCAGCAGCAGGGCATCTTGCTTACAACCGAGAAGCCTACAGGAGAGCTGCTAGGGAGGCAAAGTTTCGCAAAGGACATGCAAATGACTGATCTCATGTTACTATAGTAAAAAGAAGGCACATTTGTGTATCCCAGGAAAGCGACATTTTATCTGAAGACTAACCGAAAATGTATTTCAATTCTTGGCTCTTAAAGTCACTTTTATCGATGCTGTACCACTGTCCTTGTCAAGATGATGCTCATTACAACCGATGCGAGGTGAAAAACTCGAATCTAACAATAACTTTTTTCAAAGGGCTTCACCAAGATGAAGACCCCATCGATTCCTGCCTTTTTTATCCAGCCTGTTACGGAATCATCATCTACAGGCCAATTAGGGTCTTTACCAACAATGACTGCCTTACCTGTCACCTCTGTAAGTTAGCTACTCTAATATCAAAAGAAAATTACACAGGAGGCCCGATATTTTACTTAAGACCTTGTAGTCTTGTGTACACTTTTTCTAGTGGTGCGTTGCTAGGACAACGCTGCCCAGTCATGGAATTTGAGGACACATTTCAATGTTCACTGTGAACACACGACCAGTTCACCTTTATGTGGTACTGTATGTGTAAGATGGCAAGTAAAACCAGAGTTAAGTCATTGACCCACTTACCAGTACATATCTCCCCATTTCGAGGATTCTCAAGGGGACACCTTATTTTAACCTTCTTCGACATTGAAACATTTCAAAAAACCTTGCCTGCCCAGGCGGAGGGGCTGAAGACTTGACGATTATAGGACCGCCGCGAGACCCATACAGTGCCCGGATTTGACTTTGTTCAGAATGTGGCAATATTAAGATAGTCCTACCAGTGCTGGATTATCGGTCGTGGAACTGAATGAAAGTCGATTCGTTTAAAGACATACTTTTATGTTGCATTCACATGACAAGACATTTCGAAAGTACAGTAGCGCAGGTGAAGTAAGATTATGACCTGGCTGGTACACGTCAAGGGCATCTTATTATCAGTTCATACCAACATTCCCTCCCCCCCCCCACCCCGAGCTATACCAAATCATATGAGCTACTAACAATATCGACCGGCACTTATTGCGTGTGCGTGTGTGTGTATGTGTGTGGGGGGGGGGGAGTTAATAGTAAGACTTTCTGGTCTGTCATTTTTTGTTGTTACAAATGATTGTAGTTTACGATGGCGCTAGTTTACACTACAGATAAACAAAGTTTGTGCTACTGAAGATGACATACCTTAGAACAGACTTCACAGATAAATAAAGTTTGTGCTACTGAAGATGACATACCTTAGAACAGACTTCACAGATAAACAAAGTTTGTGCCACTGAAGATGACTTACCTTAGAACGAACTTCACAGATAAGCAAAGTTTGTGCCACTGAAGATGACTTACCTTAGAACGAACTTCACAGATAAGCAAAGTTTGTGCCACTGAAGATGACTTACCTTAGAACGAACTTCACAGATAAGCAAAGTTTGTGCCACTGAAGATGACTTACCTTAGAACGAACTTCACAGAACTGGATAAGAAAACTACAGAAGAGTTACTATTACCCTAACTAAAAAAGATAGTTGCGTACAGTGAAAATAGCAAGGATTTAAGTGTGCTAATTACAGATCAGGCACTGACATGGAATCAAGGAAATAGAAATCGAGAACCTAAAAATACTTGCAGAAGTAAAAACTATGACATTGCTCTGGAACAAAGCATATACGAGGAAAGAAGCAGTGAATAAATCCAAGAACAGGTTAGACTGGAGAGCCTTCACATATGACATGTGCTACCAAAGGAGTGAAAGTCGGTGATGATGATGATAATGATGAATTACAGATTAGAATGGTGTTAATAAACTGCGTTTTTGACTAATCAAGGGTGCATTTTGAAAATTATAGTCCTACAAAATGCTGCTACAGATATAATACAATCTCGAATTTATGGAATTAGCATCATCGCGCTTGGGGCATACTCATACATGCTCTGCTCTGTTTCAGTAACCAGCGAACACTTAACTGTGCCAGTCAGCTGTTGGTTTCTGGCACCCTCGAATACTGTCAGCCAGCCGCGCCGGTCTTCCTTCTCGCCTTCCTCACACATCTGTCTTTCATCCTCTGCAAATATGTAATATGCCTTTTCCTCTTCCTGTCCCAGTTCCTCGGCCACCGACTTCAGTATATCCGTCCTGTCCCCATAGGAAGCATACCTGTTGCTTTACGAACATTGCCTCTGACTCCCACATGCCCTATATCCACGTCAACCTAGTGACACTGGATTTCCACAACAGCTGAACCCATTCATGACCTGGCAAAACACCCTATTTTGCGAAGCATGCTTTAAGAGTCCTTCATACCCGCACAGTATTAGCCAAGACAGCGTCTTATTAATATAAATATTTAATAATGTAAATCATCATCATCATCATGTGCCGTGCCGACTAGCGTTGGCTATTATGCTTCTCCAGAGTACACAATCCTTCATGCAGGCCATCAGCTCAGTTGATGATCTCCTCTCATACCACCCCGTCAGACTGTCCAGTATCATTTCTGTTGGTTTTCTCCTTGCTCTTCTTCCCTCTATTTTTCCTGTTGTTATAATATTTTCAATTTATCTTCCCTGCACCTGTCCATCTACCTTCACTCATTCCTAATATGTTGATCTTCATCCTTTCCATTTCTCTTTTTACATTTTCTAATTTTCCAGCCTGGAACAGAGTTTTCTAACATTTCCATGTTGCTATTATGAATTTGTTACTTTTGCCACCAGTAGCTTGATCTGGCCTCACCTGTGGTTTCTGAGCTGCCCTACCGGACGAGGATGTTCTAGAGGAACATCCATTAACGTCGTTCATGACAAATCTATTACTCTGAATAAGCATAATTGTTCTTGGGAGCTACAACATGGTTTCCCGTTGTCTTCTGCCGAAGGTGCACGGACTCTCCGTTAGCCTTTGGACTTTCTGTCCTACCCGCAAGGCGCCTCTTAACCGCCTCGTATTCCCTTCACTGAGCACCTGAGGCACTTCATAGGAGTAGTAGAGCCACCTACCATCCCACCTCGCTTTCTGAGACTACCGCCAGTTGGTCTGCGCCTGCTTTTTTTGGTAAACCCTTATTCACAGGGATCCTACATATCTGGAGGACGTTCAATTGTGACGCGCTGGGTTGGGGATGGTCGCCCCAGATACTGGGGTAAATAAAATAATATAATAATGCAAGTAATAAAATAATGTAAATGCTTAATAATATAAAAAGAAAAAGGTGAAAGGTAAAGATAACCCCGTCATGCCTTAGAGGCACATATGGTGTTAGTGCCCATATTTTCAATGACCTGTCAGGACTCTAATATAAAGACATAATATAAATGGTTAAGCAGAATGTTCAAACTGGTTAGCAAGAAAAATTTGCTTGTATCGTACTTTGAACCCATGAATAATTGGAAATAAGCGTTAATTCTCAGGAGTGCAGAAGAGTGCTTCCTGTAAAAATTGGATGTTAGCAATAATTTGTTTTCTACTTTCTTTAAGAAATCAAAATCTTTACGAAAGAAACTTTTTGTGTTTTTTTTTTTTTAGGATGGGCTCTCAGTTAGCCAGTCTGACGTAGATCTACTGGCCAGGTTATGAGAGTCAAAGGCAGCGAGGGAGCGGACAAGCTGGCAGGCATGGGCGGCAATTCAGGGCATGCTCAAGAAGGACAAGGAGGAGATTGCAAGAGCCATCTTGAGTAGGCTGCTTTTGGAGGACGATGTTGGGTTGAATGACAACAATCACATCAGGAGGATGATCTAACTGGGGGAGGAGAGGGGAAGTTTATCTGAACGGAGTGGCTTAGTCTGTGCCAGGCTCACGCTTCAGTTGCTGTTAGAACTGTAGGCCGGAGCACAATGGGAATGCCTGGAGTGCCACTCTCTGATTACAGATTTACCTATTTTTTTAATCCCACATTTGCTTGTTGTGTCATTCTCTGTTAAAAAAAAAAAAACACCATATTGTTCATCATCATAAAAGTGCTAGCTTATAGTTTTCTCCTGAATCAAGAACAGTGTGTCCAAATTTTGTTAAAGTGCTGGGGTTTTGAAATCCATGGCGGATGGCTTCTCATTCAGAGATTTCTTTGACATTACACCCCCCGTTATTTACCTGTGGGTTTCTCCAGGTGTTTTATAATTATCCTTATTTATATTCTGATCGTTTCTCAACTCTCGTTTACATCACATTTTCATGTATCAACGGTCTTGGAAACACAGGCATAATACTGTATCCCCAAAATGCCTTAATGGCAAGGAAATGGGAATTTTATCCTCTTTTTTTTTTAAACCTTTAACTTCCCCATTTATTCCATGCTAGTTTCTCAATAATTTTGCAGGTATTCACCCTTTTGCTGGATATCTTCTTCCTAGATAATTTTGCAGGTATTCACCCTTTTGCTGGATACATTCCTTCTAGTTTCTTAATATTTTACGTGTATCACTTTTTCTGGATATATTCCTTTTGGTTTCTAAATACTTTGAGGCTATTCACTGCATTTCAAATTTACTGAAACTGCTGCTGATTTACGCAGAAACTTCTGCAAGGTCACAATCTATTTATTTATTTTTGTTTGTGCATTTATATCTGTGCTGCTAGTTTATGACATCCCACTGCATTTTTCTATAGGACTAAATGTCTGTTCCACCCTCTTTTAGCTGCACTGGTTAGAGTTCATTAAATCATACAGAACTAGAACAGTTGAAATCTATGACAAACGTGATATGAGAATGGAAATGTTCACATGTTTCTCTCATATACTTTCGACCACTCATCTCAGCCATTAAAGAGATGACGATTCTTTTTTTTTTAAAATATTTTTTTTTTACTCACAAAATTGCATTCTAACGAAATGAGTAAACAAGATTACACATAAACCATGCAATGGTGTCCACAACATGAGAAAAACTAGTTCTGTACTATACATTAAAGAAAAAACAAAGCAGACAAATCTTTTCTTTCTCCTTTTATCCCTTTACAGTGGCAATCTTTGAAATCACTGCCAAATGTTCTATATTCTTTTTCCTTTTACAGTAGCAATCTTTGAAACTGTCAAATGTTCTATATTCTTTCTCCTTTTTACAGCAGCAATCTTTGAAATTGTCAAATGTTTTATATTCTTTCTTCTTTTACAGTAGCAATCTTTGAAATCATAATCAAGTGTTCTATATTTTCTTATTTTTACATCAGCATTCTTTGCAATCACAGCCAAATGTTCCATATTCATATCTCAACTTTAAAAAAAAACCCAGCAAAAATGTAATGGGAGATAACCAAGAGACTTACAAATTCCACACATCTTTGGCCAGCATTTCCCAAGATTATGTTAGATAACGTTTTTCAAGGGAACAACATAAAAGTATACTTATCTACACTGAAGAAGATGGCCAGCCTGCATGTTACTACTGGTTGTTCTTTTGTCATTTTCTCTTGCTGAATGACCCAGTGAATCATCTGACAAGGGTTGAGTCAAATTATACAAGAATGGTTGAGCAGCTGCATATAAACAGGACTGCAAATGAGCTAAGGCATAAACTTCCACACTCAGAAACTAAATTAGTTTACATGGCAAGAATATCATCATTTCAATGAGATGTCACTGAAGGAAGAATATGGTGTCTCTTATGCTAAGAGAACAGTTGCCATGGAAAACCGTGCAATGCTTGTATCCTGAACTTCACTTATTTGTTACTGCAACACACAGACACACACATGTATATATATATATGTACAGACAGTGAGCAAATCAGATCAGTCTACTGATACAGATTGGGGGGAAAACTAACATAAAGATCAGGAGTCACACTGACCTACAAGGAGGCTACACAGTCTATTATTAAAAAAAAATAACCTGATACATTGAAAACCAAGTTTATTCCAAATAACTTTTATTCAAAGTTTGAAGTGGAATGTTAAAATCATTACTCCTTGGAATACAATTAAATAAAATACAAACCAGATTAAACAAGTTTTCGTGCAACGGTATCTGCAAAATAACCAGAGTAACTTGTATCTTTTTTTTTTTTTAAGTTTCCTTTTGTGCTAAGTTTCAAAAAGATAAATATAGATTGTGCTAACTTAACGAAGAAAATATGCCACTGTGCTTTCAGCTTATAATAAGAACTCAGGAAAAACTATTCAAGTTCCTCTTAGGAACAATCCATGATTGATTACATACAAAACTGATTAACATAAAAAAAAAGAATATTATACCATTCACAGTTTAATTACAAACCAAAAAAAAAAAAAAAAAACAAATACATATCCTTGTTTACAGCACATTAAAATAAATAATATACAATAACTGATGATGGGAAAATATGATACAGGGTTTACTCACAAAAACAACAGTCAAAAACTAGTGCCAAAAGAAAAAAGAGAGAGGTAACATTTGTACGCTCTGCAACACTATATACCAGGTACTGTAAGAAAACATGTTTTTTTTTTGTTCCACCATAACAAAAGTGGGCTGATTAATTTAAATCTTGGCACTCATATCACTATTTGTTTCAAAAGACAGAAAAAAAAAAAAAAAAATTCCACACCCGCTTTCCCCCAAAAGGATTATAGTGTTTACAAGATTCTGTTAGAATATGACTTTAGAGTGTTATCTTCTTGAGGTCCCACTGTATTTATGTACAATATGAACCAATGACAATAAAATATTCCCCCCCAAAAAAACAAATAAAACAAAATGTTTTTTCTTGCATTACTAAAAACTATGCTTTGAGCTTTTATTTTAAAGTAGTTGTGCACAAAATGAACAAACGCAAAAATACGGAACACTGAAACTGAAGAATACCACAGAATTCAGCTACATAGTTCAACCTTTTGTTCCAAGATTTAAATTCCACCAAAATCCAAACATAGTAATATTTAATGGACGAAACGTTATGATTCTTTCTGCTTCTGGCTTTTTTAAAAAAATTTTTACACGCTGATGGTGACTACTCTAATTGTGAATTACTCAGGATATGTCCCATGATGACACAAAAGACAGTCCTGTAATCTATGACTTGACAGACAAAATAAGGGCAACGATCAGACCGTAGAGACCCAAGACCTCAGCAAAGATGAGGATGAGGATCATGCCCACAAATAACCTCGGTTGCTGTGCTGTTCCTCGGACACCAGCATCACCCACAATGCCGATAGCAAAGCCCGCAGCCATCCCACTAAGCCCTACACTCAGACCAGCTCCAAGATGAAGGAAGCTCCTGTGATGACAAATAAAAAACATTTTTTTTTCTCAACCATAATTTTGTTTATATCTCTAGATATAAAAGGCTTTGAATGTAAATGCTACAGAAGAGTTCTTCAAATACCATGGACACAAAAAAGAACAAATATATCCATATTATAAGAACTTAATATTGAAGAATGCTGGCTAGTAAAGTTAACAGAGAAAACTTAAATATTTCGGACATATTAAATGCCATGACAATTTAGATAAGACCATCTTGGAAGGGTACATAATGGGAAAAAGAGAGAGAGGAAGACCAAGGCAAAGATGGACGCAAGACATCTTTGATGATCTGCAAATGGATGCATCAGCAGCATGCCATCTTGCTCACAACCGAGAGGCCTACAGGAGTGCTGTTAGGGAGGCAAAGTTCCGCAAGGGACATGCAAATGAATGAAAGAATGATATAAAAGTAAAGACAATTTACAAATATATAGCAATGTTTTAAAAATTAACCAAATAACTGCTAAATCATACAAAAACCATGACCACAAATGAACTAGATTAAACACTAGTATTTTTTAACACTTAAAAAAAAAACAAATTGATGAGCTTACATTTACAAATGTTATTTGGTTATTGTTGCTGCAGGATGAACAAAAATATAACAAGTTCAGAAATGTTTAGTTCTGAGACAAACAAAAAGGCCTCTTGACAGAGAAACATTTTGGAAAATAACTCATTTTATTACCAACATTCCATGACATAACATGAAGCAACAGTTTATTTTTGCAAGGTTCCAACATACTTAGAAGCTCAAACATCACTTACAGAAACTGTGAGACAGGAAAACAAAACAGCACAGAACTTACTTGGAAAGCAGGTAGCTGGATGGTGTAATGTCTTGTATGATGACAACAGCGACGACCAGACCGTAGATGGCAATGATACCCGCCATGACGACGGGAATGACAGACTTCATGATCAGCTCTGGTTTCATGACAGCCATGGCTGAGATTCCAGTTCCAGACTTTGCTGTTCCATACGCTGCGCCCAGGGCTGTGGGTAGCCAGAAAAATTAGCCAAAATAAAACACAGCAAACACTCACTCACAAAAATGGGTGTGCATGGTTAAAATAAACAACAAAACAGAAGGTCATAAGAGGATAACAACAACCATTTATTTGTAGGTCTCTGTACACTCTCCATCACCATACTACATCAAGCAGATTATCATCACCATACTACATCAAGTAGATTATCAGCAAGTTTTTTTTCTCTCTACTTTTCTGGACACAACTGAACATCACTCCACCTCAAACTAATATTGCTCAGAACATACTGGGTGATCTGGGCTCACTCAAAGACTTGGGTGTATGGAAATTGCAGAAAAATGATTTTACTGATCAACCCTCCCATGGCTGATGCTACCTGATAGTTGACTGGCATAAATGGCTGCGGTAACCATCAATTTTTTTGTTCCCTGTCGCTTATATGTTTATGAGCGAACATATGTTTGTAAAGTGTAATGTACAAAATCATCACTTTTTGAAGCCGAGTCATAACTTCACTAAAAAATGTACTAAGTATTCTTCACTCCAATATGTAGCCATTTCATTTTTTACAGCAAAAAAAAAAAACCATTATTTCATCAGACTTCTAAATTTCTATTTACTTTGGTAGTTTTTTCACATTCTATGGAATAAACTACTACCACCCACCCAATGTCAATTCAAGGTCAAAGCTGCTCAATTAAAAAACCATACATGATCTGCAGCATGGTTATTGGTGTTTCTATTGCTTACCACTCAGAGTAACTTGTAACACCGATCTGGTTAATTCTGCTACATCACTCAGTCAACATCATCATGTGCCACATTGTACCAAATGTGTGCAGTGGATAATATGTGTTGTCTCGATTCGGTGACACTATTAGAAAGCTGTCAAACCCATTATTTGATGTTTACTTCTCTTCGACATTATCTTCTCCTCTCTCACAGCAAGTTCAATAAATAACATGGTGATCTGTACACTGCTGCTGTCAGTTTCAATGTGTCCCAGATTACTCCCCATTATTTGACAATTCTCTATACCATGAGCAAATAATACATCTTTCTGTTTTTTTTTTTTTGTGTGAATGAAAACTTTCCTTTCAACAAAATCCAGGTATCTACCATATTATTAGTACTTTGTGGTGAAACTGGTTGGCTGAGGGCTGGTGGGTGGGTGTGTCAATAACATTATAATATATTCATCACCCACATTTTGCAAGCGCATAGAATGAATTTTTAAAATGATATCACAATAACATTCTTCCGTACTTGTCTTTTCTCAAGACTGTGTGTTCAAAGCCATGTTCTTGTTTGGGTAAACTGGGTCGTGTACATTACAGCCAATTACAGGGAGAACTCGGGGTTATTTTTTTTTTCCTCAACACTTGCCCTAGTCTGAAAACTAGTAACATAAAACGTTTAAAATTGTTTCCTGTGCTCATTTTGACCTCTCTGGGGGTATCTAAGCAATGATTTTAAATGTACATTTACAAGCTTAGGCCTGGCATAAAAAGGATGTTCATTTGAATATGTTAGTAATTACTTATTACTCCGGGTTTCTGACATGTACCACATAAAACTCACCACAAAAGGAAATGGCTGATGTTACACCCATCACGCCAAAGAAGGCTGAGTAGGGAGGTGCATCCATGTTGTAATCTGCCATTTTCAAGGATGATGTCTGCAACAAACCGACTTACTGGAACAAAATTCTAGCAAGGATCTAACCCTACTTATCTGAGAAGGTGGCCACTGACGTATAAGTCATGTGATCATGTGATCCTGAACGGAAGTCGATATGATTTTATCTCGCTGAATTTCATTGGTTGCAAATATATTTTGTCCAATGAGAAGACTGTTCACATTTTTCTTTCATTGTTGTGTCATATGCTTCTTTACTTCCGGTTAGGGCTAAAATGAACAGTAAAAAAAAACGGAACAAAATTTGTGTGTTCGGGTTAGCGATGGCCTATCACGTAGAGTTGTATATAATTACATACATAACTGACATAGTTTAGAAGTATATATCTGCGTCCATTCATCAGGGTTACTGACAAAAATCAGCTGTAGGTCGATTCATGCGACACCTCCTAATGGGAATCAATCCCCATTCCTGCAACAAACATACCATTTTTTCCTCCCTCTCGTGACCCCAACATACAAATCGCTTATCAGTTTGTTATATCTTTTCTCACTTCGTACCCCTAATTACATCACATCCACCTTTTCAATTCTCAAGCACTTCTAGAATCTCTAAAACGACAAACCCACAGGCAAACATACAGGACATCACAACAGAACTGAAGCACCTTATGCTGTCAACAACCGTGGCACTACAATGAGTACTATCCCACTGTGGAATAGCTGGCTATGAAATAGCCGACAACCTATACAAAGATGGCAGCAATCAAGATCAAACAAATCATCCAGTAAACTACTAAGAAGCGAAAACTATAATCCCGTAACCAGTGCAGATCTGAATGGAAAAAAAAAGAAACTGAAATGCAACAATGAACCAGATCCAATACACCAACTACAAAGACAGTAAACCATCCTTTTTCGGCTAAGGACAGGCCAATGCAGACTACTGAGCCACCTACATCGACTTAAAATGCCTCATATAGACGAGTGTCCATGTGTCAGTAGAATCCAGACTCCAGAACATATCCTTCAAGAGTGCCCAAACCATGCAGACATGAGGGGTGAGACATGGCCAGAGGACACACGCTGGGGGCAAAGGCTTTGGGGCTCCTATCAGGATCTGGAGAGGACTGCGGGCTCTGCCATGTTGACAAGGATCAAGATCTGATGTGACCAACAACCTCGAATGCAGAAGATGAAGAATTCTGAAGCCACTGTATCTTATCTAGTATCATCTCTCATCCATCCAACACACAAGTTGCTTATGGTAATTTCTTGCATTGCTCTTTTCACACTAGTTATTATTTTTCCTCTGCACATGCTAATCGCCTTTATGTTCTGACATATTTTATCCTCTCCAATCCATTTATATATTTTTCATCTTCAATTTGCAAATTACGGACATTCTGTGAAACAAGCAAGCTAAAGCTGACATGTTTAATACGGAATTCTTGAACAAATTTGCTGAAGGAATTTGTGGTTCATGAGAATCTTTGCTTTTCAAATAAGACAGATTCCATGCTCTGTGATAAATTCCTATTGAGAATTTAGATGAGCTGAAAGATGAAGTCAATAATGTATTCACAGAAAGTGGGGAAATCTGAGTAGGAACAGAAAAATAAAACAAACTGAGCTGGAGAAAATGAATGAAACCTCATAAAAGCTAAACCACTAAATAAACTGAGAGAAAGAAAAAAAGTGTATAATGTTAAAGTTTATAAGAGAAGAGCATGAGAGGATGAAAAGATGCATCTCAGTGAACAGATTTTTAAAAGGATTGAAGTTTTAAAAAGTAAAAAAAAAATGCATATATAAAATCTCTGGTTAAAATTATAAGGAAAAAATAGAGTCAAAATTTCTTGGCCATGTCATGACAAGTCAGATGTTAGAAAACTTGATAATGACTGGAAACTGAAAGGACTAAGGAGTGAGAAGCTATCTGGGGGGAGAGGGGGGGGGGGAATCTCAGAGGCTGACCAAGTATGGAAACACTAAAATTTAAACAAGATGAAGAAGTTTGATACACTAGTGCTATTTGGCGTGGCATGTAATGTAAAATCTCTGGTACATAATTGTGGCAAGAAAAGAAATCTCTCTCTCTGAACCTTAAGTGCACAAGGCATGCGGGGCTTTTGCAAAGGTTTTCCACAAATACCTGTCCTGTGCCTTTTTTTTCCGCTCTTGCCCAAGTGAGTCCTCTAGTGCTCAACATCCTCTCTGTTGTTCTTCTCCAACCTACTTTGGTCTACTTTACTTCTGTTTCCCTGTGGTGTCCATCTTAGTGCTGTTTTTGGTAACGAATCGTCAGTCATCCAGAGCACATGTCCCAACCATCGCTAGCGTCTTTCCTCATTAATTGCTGTCAGTGACTTCATCTGCATTTCTGCCAACAAGATGTTATTTCTTATGGTGTTTGGACAAAATATTATTCTAATTCTTCGTAAATTTAGCTTGTTTTCTATAGTTTTGGTAAGAACAGAAATGACAGTGGAAAACTGAAAGCAGAAGACTAGCTGTGGACAGAAAATTTCAGTACAACCCTAAAGAATGGAACTACTGGTGACCCACCCAATCAGCCAGAAATTTATCAGGAATGAGATGCATACATAATTACATATAACAGAACTATCAAGGTGGCTTCATAGATGAGGGGATAAGTAGTCTATTAACAAAAAGTGAGTTAATAAAAGTGAAAGTAATTAGCAATGAACATTAGAGCATTAGCCATAAACATTAGTCTAGAGCATAACAGGCAATATTCATTCATTCATTCATTCATTCATTCATTTGCATGTCCCTTGTGGGACTTTGCCTCCCAAACAGCACTCCTGTAGGCCTCTCGGTTGTGAGCAAGATGGCATGCTGCTGATGCATCCATTTGCAGATCATCAATGTCTTGCAGCCATCTTCGTCTTGGTCTTCCTTTCTTTTTCCCATTATGTACCCTTCCAAGATGGTCTTCTCTAGATTATCATGACATTTAATGTGTCCAAAATATTTTTCTCTCTTTAATCCTCTTTACTAACCAGCCTTCTTCAATATTAAATTCTTGTAGTATGGATATATTTTTTCTTTTTTGTGTCCATGATATTTGAAGAACTCTTCTGTAGCATTTACATTCAAAGTCATTTATGTGTTTCTCAGCTGTTTTGTTAAGTGTCCAGGTCTCACAAGCATATGTTGCGATGGGAAAGATGCATGCCCTTAAAAATCTTATTTTTGTGGTTCTGTCTGCTCCTCTCCACAGATTCTTTAGTTGTTTTACTTTCTGAAGAGTGATAGATGTCCTCCTTTTAATTTCCCTCATTGTATCTCCATTACTAGTTAGTAGTGATCCAAGATATTCAAATCTCTCCACTTCTAGTTTTTCCTCAACAGGCAATATTACCAAGGATAATTTGCCAACAAATAGTTGATACAGATCTCACATAAAGACAGAAACTATTTTTAAAACCTAACTTTTGAATTCAATTTTTTTCCAAGAATAGTGGAATGATCCATTGCAATATATCTTACATCCTTCCCGTGCTGTTAAACATCACATAGGGTTCGCATGGTAATTAGCCAAGTTTTCCTATTTTCAGCATACTTTTCAACCTCATCAAAGGATTTTATGCCTACTAATTTGGCCTTTCTTAACAATGTCCTCATTTTCTTCAGTCTGTTGCATTCCACTTGATAGCTTGTTTTGGGATTCTCTGATTGTTTCTTCTCATCATGTGACTGATAGATGTCCCCATCTTCTTTTACTGATCACCCATGAGACAAGTTGTTGTTCACTCATCTGCCTTATCTCTGCATTGTTCTTGAATTCATTCCACTTTATACCAAGTATTTTCCTGAGGCATTTGTTTTCAAGAGTTTAATTTGCTGCATATTTCTTTACTTGTTTTTCAGCTTTTGCATGCACAAATGAGTGTGGATATTCATTTAAACTGAATAATCTTAGCTTGGTTTTTATGCTTTTAACTTTTGAGCGCCATATGTTCTCAAGATTTTTGAACATCAATGCTGCATTTGCAAAATGTATGAACTAGAAAAAAAGTAGGAACAGCTTCATTATTCAACGATTACACAGTTGTAATGTTTCGGCACGAACCTTTATCAAATGAAAACAAACAGGATGAAGAATCAGAGAGAGGAGTATACTTCTTCTTCTTCTTCTTCGTTCACTTCTACCACCAAAAACCGCACTGTGAACCTACTGAATTCACACATGTGGTCCTCGTTTGGTCCGGTGGTCCCCTGTGTGGTCCAAAATAGACCACATGAGTTCCACGAAGGACCACAAGGGGTTCAGAGTATCACAGTGCTTTAGCCTGCATTCTTGGTGGGTCTCGGAAGCGGGATTGCGTGACACCGTGGTTTTCATTGCACCAGTTTGGTCTAGGGTTGGACTTTCTCACCGGAAGACCTCGACGTGTTTGGAATATCAGTGCATCCCCGCTGGGTGAGAGGCGTCAGCCCACCCAGGACAGAGTTGGACTTTCTCACCGGAAAACCTCGACGTGTTATGAGATACCCGTGTATCACCGCCGGGTGAGAGGTGGTTGCCCATCCAGTCCAGGGTTGGACTTTCTCACCGGAAAACCTCAGCGTGATTAGGATACGCAGACATCCCCGCCGGGTGAGAGGTGGTTGCCTATCTAGACTTCCCTGGTCCAGTGTCTCCGACTTCAGCATTTTGCGGTCGTGGCCGCTACCCTTCCTAGTTGTGACCAGGATGGAGCTTTTGTCCAGGAGGACGAATCCTCGCCACTAGTGACTTCTACCCCTGGGTTGAGCCGGTTTAGGCATTTCCCAGTATGGGCATGTTTGGGACGGGACCGACCTCTAGGGCAGAGGTACTGTGACATTCATAGCCTTCAAGATTCACCCCTGGTATGAGCCGGTTTAGGCAAAATTCACCAGTATGGGTGTTTATCAGGCGTTACCGACCTCTAGAGCGGAGGTGGCATGACATGTCTAGCCATCGAGTTCCACCCCTGGTGTGTGCCGGTTTAGGCATATTTCACCAGTGTAGGTGTATTTCGGACGTAGGCGGCCTCTAGAGCAGAGGTGCCGTGGTATAGCTCTCGTAGCGATACTACTGGACATACCAGGTTAAACTTCACTTTCCACCACCTTTTCCCATCGGCGCCGCACAGCAACCTTTATTTCCGCATTTACTTCCTTAACCGGGAGGAGCTTCACTCCACGCGCGGCATTTGAAAAGTCAAGCCAGCAGTGACTTAACCTCTGGGACAAACCGGTTCATGCATTTCACACGATATGACTGCACTCAGGACGTGGCCGACCTCCAGACCAGAGGTGCCGTGATTTGACTGTTTGCTTCGCTTTATTCTTTCAACCACCTTTTCCGCAGTGATGCTGCGCGGCAACCTCATTTGCAAATTTCTTCATTGGCCGGGAAGAGCACCGCTCCACGCACGGCAGCTGAAGATTTCGCCAACAGCGGCAGATGAGCTACCAAACGTGACACTCATCTACCCTAAGTAACTGGTTTTCAGGCGCCAGATATTCGCCCTCGCCCCTTCTCCTGTCAGTTTAAACAGTTCTGCCACGGGAAGGCCAGGAGCTGGACTTGACTGCCAGAGGCTGTTTGTGGCGCGTTTGCAGTCCTTAGAACCAGAGAGGAGTATAGATTCACATGAATTTTATAGTAACGAAATAATAAAAAATGAAAAAATTAATGAAAAATTGTAAATGACTTATCTTAGGTCTTGGAACAGTGCAGAATTAGAATCACCTTTATGTCACAAGGAGCACAAACAATATGCACCGGTTACTATGTAAACAAAGTGTTGTTCTGAAAGGTGCAAAATTGTACATGGTTGAGTGTAGAAAATGTTAAGAGATAAGGGATGGATAGAAGGAGCAGAGAATTATTCCAAGAACAGGGATGACTGGAGAGCCTTTATCCACGGGCGGTGCTCTTAAGGGAGTGAGAATGGATAGGGATTTGTGATGTTGGATAGTAGATGATGGTAGAGATGTGATGTTTGATAGTAGGTGATGATAGTGAATGGATAGGGATTTGTGATGTTGGATAGTAGATGATGGTAGAGATGTGATGTTTGATAGTAGGTGATGATAGTGAATGGATAGGGATTTGTGATGTTGGATAGTAGATGATGGTAGGGAAGGGATGGTAATCTATTTAGAAGGTGAAATGAATGATTATGGTTGTGGTAGAGGAGTAGAAATGTGATGATGCTTGAGGGTACTAAACTATGTGCAACAAGTGAGAATGAGTAAGATTGTGGAAGATTATGTGTAGCTGAATAACAAGTTCAAACCATGTGGTTCCAGTGTCCCATAGTCCTGAATGTAGCAGTTCTCAAGCACTAGGCAGCTTGTGTCATCTGTGTGACATTGTTTGATGGCTGTTACCAGAAAATCAGATTTGCCCATATGGTTGGGGCCATTGAAATGACTGGGGACTGGTTTTGAACCATGCTGGGTGATATTGTACAGATGTTTCTGTATGCGATCCCCTAGAGTGAGGCCAGTCTCACCAATATAAGTTATCCTGCATCATTTGCATACAGTGACATATATTACAATGTGGGATTCACATGTGAATCCCTCATGGAGAGTCAGGATAGTTTTAGGAAAGGTGATTGTTTTCGTTTCTCAAATTACAGGAAAGGTAACACAGCACGGGCGGTTACATTTTCTGGTTCCAACATATGGAAGGTTCCGTTTAAGTGGTGCATATTATTTGTGCTCCTTGCGACATAAAGACGGTTGTAATTCTGCACTGTTCCAAGACCTAAGGTAAGTAATTTACAATTTTTCTTAAATTTTTTTCATTTTTTATTATTTCATTAACATAACATTCATGTGAATCTATACTATCTCCTCTCTCTGATTCTCTGTCCTGTTTGTTTTTGTTTGATAAAGGCTCGTGCTGAAACGTCACAACTGTAATTGTTAAACAATAAAGCTGTTCATACTTTTTTCCTAGCTTATACATTTTGGTATCACAGCTTTACACTGCAGTGCTTTGTGTATAGTTGTATATCTATTGATTAATTATTGTGTGGTGTAGTTGCAATTCTATCTTACTTTCTGGTGTCACCATCCTGGTCTGTGTAACTGCTGAGGTATGCAAATTGGTGTACATCTTCAACAGCTGTTCCTTCTACATATATTTTTCCTTCTTGATTAATGGGAAGTTTCATTATTTTTGTTTTTTTCCATGTTAGGTCCTATTTTGCTAGCCAGTGAAGACAGGGTATCTGTTTTTTCATGCACTGAATTCACATTGAATAAGAGATAATAACTTATAAAGAGTTATGTCATCTGAAAAATCAAGATCTTCTAGCTGGGTCCCCTGTACCCAATCAGTGCTCGTTTTACCTGTGCAACATTTTTTTTTTATTATGAAGTCTATGGGAATTCCAAAAAGCTGATAGTATACATCCTTGTTTCAAGTCTGTTTCAATCTGGAACCATTCACTCATTCCTTCTGTGTTGACTGCACAAACATATCTGTTGTAGAGATCCTTAATGCTGACAATTTTAGATGGTATTCCAGTCCTAAAATTCTTCACAGTGAATCTCTGTGTATGCTGTCAAATTCCTTTTTAAAATCCATGAAGTTCAGAATTAATGGTTTTTGCTTTGCAATATGTTCTTCAAGTAATATTCTTAAAGATCTGATCGAGACAGCTTCTCCCTTTTCAAAATCCTACTTGTTCTCTCATTGCAGTTTCCTCTATATCTTTAAGTCTATTCAGAATGACATTGCAAAATACTTTTGACACGACTATATTGCAATGTATGCTAGGTAACAAAGACAGACAGACGACAGACACACACTCTCTCTCTCTCCCCTCTCCCTCCCTCTCTCTCTGGCCCTTGTGCTTGCAAGGCATTTTAAATGTGGAGGAGGCAATGAAATGAAAGGCAGAAAATAACAGAACAAAAACAAGATTCCTCAGAGGTCTTGTTCTTTTTCTCCCTGGAGCTGTAAATTGTTTCTTTGCAGCTGGTGCTGTGATGATGCTGAGGAGCAGACATTGTGCTGGATGGGCAGTGGATTATGGTAGCTTGCTTGGTGCTTAAAGAGAACCTGAGAAATGAGCTCTGTTCCAGCACAACAAACCCTACCCCACTAGTCAGCAGAAAGGAGCTTACTGGTCCACTGCTGGAAGAAGAAGTGCAAAAAATGAGTGATAACATCTTAATCAGTTCTGGTTCACTGCTTTAAAAATCATGCCATCATTTAATGGCTCTGGTTCATTGCTCCAATAATCGTGCCATCATTCTAGCAGGTCTGGTTCACTGCTCCAATAATCATGTTATCATTCTACAAGGTCTGGTTCACTGTTTCAATAATCATGCCAACATTTAGTGACTCTAATTCACTGCTCCAATATTCATGCCATCATTTAGAAGCTCTAGTTCATTACTCCAGTAATCATATCAATATTCTACCTGCTCTGGTTCACTGCTCCAATAATCATGTTATCATTCTAGCAGGTCTGGTTCACTGCTTCAATAATCATGTTATCATTCTACAAGGCCTGGTTCACTGTTTCAATAATCATGCCAACATTTAGTGACTCTAATTCACTGCTCCAATATTCATGCCATCATTTAGAAGCTCTACTTCATTACTCCAATAATCATATCAATATTCTACCTGCTCTGGTTCACTGCTCCAATAATCACGTCATCATTCTAGCAGGTCTGGTTCATTGCTTCAATAATCATGTCATCATTCTGAGTGGCTCTCGTTCCTTGTTTCAATAATCATGCCATCATTTTAGCAGCCTTGCTTCGTTGCTCTAATAATTGTGCCATCACTCTAGAATGTTCCTACCTCCATGTAAAAATAGCACCCAGACAAAAAACAATTTTTAAAAAAATGAACAAAAAGCACTAAACTGCAAGAATTTGATCATGAACTGTCATCACATTTTATTGAACAAAACAATGTGACAGTAAACATAATGAATGATGCAAAGGCAAAGTAATAGCATATACTAGAAGGGAAAAAAAAAACACCATATTCCCATTAACTCATCATAAAAGAGGTCAAAGCGTGGGAAAAAAAAGCATTTTTGAAAAGAGAACAACAACAACAAAAAAAAATCAAATTTGCAAGAATTCACATAAACAGTTTTTTTTTTAAAAATCACAATTTTTCCTTTAACCTCAGACAAAAAAAAAAGTGAATGTTTCATCATCACCACTCACCTAATAATGACTAGATGTTTTGATTCTAAGTGTGGGCATCTTAGTCCATACACTTTTCTTATGAAATTTCTCATGCAAAAGAAATGAAAAAGAATTCCCCCCCATCAAAAAAGTGGGTTATGAAAGAAATCAAACTACAGCATTTTATGTGGTCTAAGTAACTAAGTTTTGCTCAATTTTTTTTTTTTTTTGGTCTCCAGCAAATTTACTATTGTTAACCTCCTTCTTTCAGTTACATTTCTATCATCTCTTTTCCTCCTCTGTCATGACCTTCACCTACTAAGCATTTTACTGTTCATTCATTCCTTTGCATGTCCCTTGCGGAACTTTGCCTCCCAAACAGCACTCCTGTAGGCCTCTCGGTTGTGAGCAAGATGGCCTGCTGCTGCTGCATCCATTTGCAGATCATCAACGATGTCTTGCAGCCATCTTCGTTTCGGTCTTCCTCTTTTTCTTTTTCCCATTATGTATCCTTCCAATACGGTCTTCTCTAAATTATCATGATGTTTAATGTGTCCAAAATATTTAAGTTTTCTCTCTTTAATCCTCTTTACTAGCCAGCCATTTTACTGTACACGTAACAAATACCAAGTGTGTTTTTGTATTCATGATGCCCATTCTCAAACTCTTAATCTGTCAGCTGTGCAATGGATCATTACTACTTTCCTTGAATGCCACATGTTTGGGTCTCCTACCATCGTCTTCTTTGGTTAATGCTCTGTCATGACAGAAGAGGAAAGGAGACCGCAAAAAAGCAGGTGACTGAAACTGAAAGAAGGTAAACTGCAATAAATTTGTTGGAAAACACTAACATGTTTCAGTCATGATGTAACTAAATACCTAACTCTGAAATCTAATCAGTGAAATCTTTCATATTCCATCCAATAACAATAATAATAATCATCATCATCATCGTCCCTTGCCTTGAAGTGCATTCAGCCAGGCTAAATCCTGTCCATTCTCATATGTTATCTTCCCATTTACATCTGTCTTCCTCTTTTTCCTTCCACCTTTCCTTCTGGTGTGGTCTTCAGTATACTGTTATGTCTTTTGATATGGCCAAAGTATTTTGTTGTCTTCATCCTTATTTCCCACTTAAATTATCTTTTCTCCCACTTAACACAGGCTGAAATGGTCCCCAGGAACTGAGAAATTCCTGGAAAGTGATTTGAGTCAGGAATAAAACATATCTAAGACAGAAAACAAATTTATTTAGGACAGTGCTGGCCAATCCTCTATCACAGTTGTGTCCTTAATCATTTGTTTTAAGTAACTCAAGGAAGAACCACATCGAAAACAATCTGACATAAGATAATGATAGAGTGCATAACTATAAATCAATTTCAGAAACAAGTACCTGTGAGCAACAGTCAGATATAGACACAAATATTTCACACACGTGCAGGGTGTCCCAAGAAGTCCTCATGCTGTTTTGAACTTTAATAACTTCCAAATGTATAAATGCTATAAACTTACAATATATTTCATTTGAAAGCTTAATTATTTAATATTTTTCAGTTCATTCATTTATTTGCATGTCCCTTGCGGAACTTTGCCTCCCAAACAGCACTCCTGTAGGCCTCTTGGTTGTGAGCAAGATGGCCTGTAGCTGATGCGTCCATTTGCAGATCATCAACAATGTCTTGCAGCCATCTTTGCCTTGGTCTTCCTCTCTTTCTTTTTCCCATTATGTACCCTTCCAAGATGGTCTTATCTAGATTATCATGATATTTAATGTGTCCAAAATATTTAAGTTTTCTCTCTTTGATTCTCTTTACTAGCCAGCCTTCTTCAGTATTAAGTTCTTGTAGTATGGATATATTTTTTCTTTTCAAATTTTTGTGTCCATGATATTTGAAGAACTCTTCTGTAGCATTCACATTCAAAGGCATTTATGTGTTTCTCAGCTGTTTTGTTAAGTGTCCAGGTCTCATAGGCATATGTTGTAATGGGAAAGATGCATGCCCTTAGAAATCTTATTTTTGTAGTTCTGTCTGTTCCTCTCCACAGATTCTTTAGTTGTTTTACTTTCTGAAGAGCGATAGATGTCCTCCTTTTAATTTCCTTAGTTAGTAGTGATCCAAGATATTCAAACCTCTCCACTTCTTCCAGTTTTTCCTCATTGATGCATATTTCAGCTGCCTTATTTGTTTTGTCAGCTGTCATCAATTTAGTTTTCTTTGCGTTAAGATAGAAGTTCTGCTCTTTCTGTTCTTACAGACTGACATAATTAGTTTTTCCATTCCTTTTTGTGTTGTGGACAGCAATACTGTGTCATCAGCATATCTAATCCCTGGTATTTCATAATCTCCAATTGTTATGGCATCGTAATAATCCTTGTCTACATCTTCTCTAACATTCCTCATTATATTTTCAGTATACAAGTTAATTAAGTAAGGCGACAAAAATATGCACTCCTGATGGACCCCTTGTTTTATGTCAAACCAAGTTGTTGTTTCACCATTATTATTATGATGTTAATTGTATCAAATGTTTTGGAAATTCCATTTTTTCCATTATTTCCCAAAGCTGTACACAATCAAATGCCTTTGAGTAGTCCATAAAGGATAAATATAGATTCACATTAAACTCTCCGCATTTCTCTATTATTAATCTTATATTGAATATATGATCTCTTGATCCTCTTCCTTGCCTGAAACCAGCTTGGACCATATTGACTTCTACTTTCTTACAAAGTCTACCCATTATGATTTTGAACAGAATTTTACTGGCATGACTAATCGGGGCAACAGTTCTGTAGTTTGTGTGTAATTTCAGGTTACCCTTTTTTTGGCAGTGGTATGAATATAGTTCTCTTTCATTCTTTTGGCCAAATATCTGAATGCTGTATCTTTTTACATAGTGCATGAAAGATTGTTGCACATTCCTTTCCTCCTGCTTTAATAAGTTCAGCTGTTACCTCATCACATCCTGGTGATTTACCATTTTTCAGATACTTTTTTGCCCATAAAACTTCTTCTATTGTTGGTTTGGGTTCTTTCTCCTCCAATAATAATTCACACTGTTGATTTCTGGTTTCACAGTCGACTGTTTCATACATTCCTCTGCAATATTCCTTCCACCTTTCTAGAATTTCCTCTGTCTCTGTCAAGGTATTCCCCATCTTGTCACAAATTACATTTAGTTTAGGTGTGACATTTCTCGTCAGTGTCTTCATTTCTTTAAATATTTCACTATCTCCTCTTTCAGTACTTCTATGAATTTAGAAAAGTAATTCTTTTTCTTTCTTTTGTTATTTTTTTCAGCCCCATTAACTGGCAGATGCAAATGAAAAAGTACAGCGTGTGGTTCGGTTAGCTGAACAGTAGCTCACAAACAAAGGTAGCAGAAAAGTCTCAACAGAGTGGCTCACATAAAAACAAAACACTCAAGAAGCTTTGCTTCACTTTCATATTTGAATGGTCAACAACAGTCTTGCTTGGTAATGCTTTTGATTTTCATAATTTCTGAAGTTCAAAGATTACACTGTAAATAACATGAGTTGTTTGTTTTCCAAGTAGAGAGCTTAACGCTGCACTTTTCCATGTGGCACTTTCTGGCTGACAGCTTTCTCAGACTGCCACATCAGTGGGAAAAAAAAAAATGTACATGGCCATCATTGTTCCCTCTAAAGGTTTGTGGTCTGTGTGTAAAATGTTCAGCTCATGTGCCAAAAAAAATATTGTGTGTGCAAATGTGCGCAGTAAAAAAAAAAAAAAACCCCACACACACACACACAGAGTAAAGGCATGTATATTTAATAACAAGATAAACCTGCTGTACTTTTCAGTTACTGGTATTTAGTTAATAGCAATGATGAATTCTTTGTTTACTTATTCAGTGATTCTGCCACAGTACCACAGAAACTGCGCGATAAAAGACCAGTTGAAACATCTGATCTGAAGTTCATCTCTCAACAGGAAAGAAATAGTAAAGGAAAAACATGTACCATCATTGTATTTTTCTTGATCGCAATTATAGCACAGAGTAACATCTGGAAACTGGAAAGTAAAAGTAGCAGTTTCATTTTTCTTTTTGCACGACTCCAAAAATTTTGTATGCGGTATGATTTTATTCTGTGCACGGCCACACAGCTTAGAGGAAACAGTGATAGCCATATCTGATACCTGATCTATGATCAGACCTTTTCTCGTGAGATCCCACTAAAACTTGTGTTTTCATCAAAGAATCATCTGTAGACTAAAATAACAAAAGCTGTTCATTCAGTCACTGTGTTGAGTCAATGAATGATTTCAGAGTTTGAAATCTGACACATGAGTTATGCTGAAGAATAAAATCTGTAGCTTACTAAAACTTCAACAATTAAGCTTTCAAAGAATATTTATTTTAATGTGAAGTGTGTAGCAGAAAACACATCATAAAGAACCAACACTTGATAGGAACTATTAGCAAACATACTTTTGGTTGTATGCTGCAGCATGTGGCGGAGCATATATGGGGCTGTCCTGAATGCAAAGACACCGGAGTCTGATTCTGAACCTTTAGAATATTTACTGTAACTTTGTAGCATTTACACTCTCAAGCTATCAATGCTTAAATTCCATAAAGGCTTTAAAAAAAATGTACCTTGTGTTGAGTCTGCTATTACAATCAAGGACATGTTTTTCATGTCATTTTTGTATCACTGTACCACCCATACACATTAAAAAAACAGAACATTAAAACTTAAGGTAAATTTCATGTTCATATTAAGTCTAATACTTTGCAGTCACCTTCTTCCTCATTGTTGCTTTTCTTTTACTGTTGTGGTCACTGAATTTCTAGTATTACTGTCTGATATAAACAAAATTCAATACATTTTGATATGACATTTTGAATAAAATTCAAAGCTTTAAATCTTCAAGTTTTAATTAAAAAAAGTTCATGAAATCCTAATTTATGACTTAAAGACTCACCCTGAACAAAGATCAACAAATTAACACACCTTATATACATGAATATTCTGACACATCTTCCCCTGAACCAACAGAGTTTGCAGTTTATGCATTCTTCTCCTCTAGCAACATGCACATAAACACAGCAAAATAGCTTTCTTTACTACATCAAAACTTTGTGAGGATTACTTCTCTATGACCAGATCAAATATGGGGAAAACTGAATTTCTGAACCCCAAAGTTTAAGCGTTATGCAATGTCAACAAAAAAAAACAGCAGATATATATATATGTACTTCAAATACTTTTTATCAAATCCATAAACAGCAAGCACTGCAAATTGGCAGTAATGCTGCTGTATAAAATGAACATCTTTTCAACCTTCTCTTTTAACAGCCTTATCTCTGATTGGTTTAAACATTATGCAAGAATGCATAGAAAAAAAATAAATGCTTCCTAACAATTGTATAACTTAACTGGAAGAGGATCCACAACATAATCCACTTTACTTGAACAGAAAACTGAAAAGAGAAAGAAACAAATAATGCTTTGATATTTGTTATGTATGTGATCTGTGTAAAGGTATTTCAAATGTGTCTTGACCTATGGGGCTGCCTGGTTGGTTGAGTAATTAGGCATTTGGCCTACTAATTCGGTGGTACTGAGTTGAAGTCCCGTCCCAACAGTGAAGATTTTTCTGGTATCACCACACCAAAAAGGCTCTGGGTTCTACCCAGCCTCTAAAAATGGCTACAAGAGAAATCTGGTAGGTAAATGCAGCCAAGCATGATACTGACCACATTAAATTTTCATGTGTCGATGGCCTTAAAATTACAGGCCTAACACATCCCCAATATACCTTAATGGCATGGAAACAATTTACTTTTTTACCTTCACTTTGATCTATGGTAGCCATGCATTCAAATTCTGCACAGTTAAATACAATGGTATATTAACTCTTTCCGTGCGTTTGGTCGATATAGTGACACTTCCGGTGTCCCGAAGCTACCATATGGTCATTATAGTGACAATTGTTTGTTTCATTAAAACAAGCAGTGTAACATTTAGATTGTACATATTTCGTCCGCGATTCCGGTGACACTTTCAAAATGGCAAAAGAGTGCCTAGTTATGAACGATGCCGAACGAGAAAAAGGACGAGAAGCATGGAAATTTTTCAATTTTTGACGATGTAGATAGGGGTATGGACATAGCCTATGGCCACCCCGCTGCTCTTGAATGTTTTCTAAGTAGATCTAGACATATTTAGACGACTGGAGAAGTAGTTAGGAGGTTAGTTCAGACATTCATTCAGCGAGAATGCAATACAGAATCACAATATGAGATCGACAAGTAGATCTACACATCTCAGATGGTAAGTAGTGGTAAGTAGCGTGGATCTAGACCTAGCCGATGGTGAGCTGGCCACAATCAGTGTCTAAAAACATCACATTACTTCTTTTTTCCTAAAAAACTCTGCATTTATGAAATTTTCATTCATTTAGCTATACTTTGAAACATATTAAGTATACGGAAGTACATGGAAATACTGTTTTCCATTCCATTTTACAACTAGACCCCCTTACAGACAAAGACCTGCGTTTTTACTCCCGCACTCCAGAACACGTCCGTGTTTCTTCCTCCAGCACGGAAAGAGTTAAGTAGAATATCACTTTTTATGCTCTTTGTTGAACTGATCTTGGTTTGGCTGAAGTGACATACAATTTTATGCTCTCTTTGCTACAGAGAAAAGTAAATTTTGAATTGGATTACATACATCTTCAGTTAGAAAGAATGTAATTTGATGCAGGAGTAAATTCAGAGATGTTATGCACATGTAGTATGAGGAAGAAATAAATTTACACATGGAAATCACAAACAAAGACAAGTGATTATAGGAATTCTTTTTTCTCTGAAGATTTTCAGATATTAAGTTTGATATCTTTGAAGAATGTAGCAGTCCTCCTTAGGTTATCAACATTGCCATGTATCACGGTCTGGACTGGTGTTGATAAGTCTGGGAATATTTTTCTCCCTGTCAATCACTACTATTTTTGTTTTTTTTTTGCTCCGTAATGTGAACAAATACCATACCAAACAACTGCATTACTATATGCATGACTGCTGCATATCTGCTTATACTGGTTGCACTGACTTAAAGCAAGCAACATTTACCAAATCTCTAATTGAAAACAAATGTTAGCACATATGGACTAATCAAAAAAAAAAAATGTCTATGCTTCCCTTAATGAGTGTCACTTAGCTTAATGATTATATCTGTGAGCAACGCAATGTAAAAGAGCAGGTTTTTCTTGTGACTAATCATTTTCTTGCATGTCTACAGCATTATTCTTTATTCTTGCTCATGTCTTCCTCTTTTGATCCATGTAACTGGTCCAGATTTTGTCAGTTCTCTGGTTACTCCACTTTGCCTTCTCAGAATTTCTTCTAGCACTTTTGAGCTTCTACTTCCACTGTTATCACAGCACTGGTGAGATACGAGAGGTGACTGATAAGTTTTCGGCATAAGGTACAAATACTTGAAACACACAGTTGATATTGTGCAGTTGTAGATTAGGTTAATGTAAGATTAAACACCAAGATTCAAGAAATTAACTGCAACCAATTTTTTTTACTGGCTACTGAAGTGGTAAGGGGTGGCAGAAATTGAGAAAGTTGATAAAATTTTTTATCGAGCAGTCTTTCACTACCTCTGCATCAAGGGCTTATCATCGAAGGAGATCCATGAGGATATGGTGGAGACTAGAGGAGAGTGCCCCTTCTTACAGCATAGTGAAGAAATGGGCAGGTCAATTCAAACACGGAAGGGAGAGTCTAGGAGATGATCCTCATCCAGGAAGACTAAGGGCGGTAACCACCGATAGAATCTATGACATGATAATGGAGGATCGACAACTAACTGAGCGGTACATTGCTACTGAGTTGGGCATCTCCCAGGAACATGTTCATGCCATTTTTCACAATGATCTTCAAATGACGAAGGTATCTGCTCAAGTCCCGAACCTTCTTGGAGCTGATCACAAACAACAGTCTCAACATGTCAAGAGAAAATCTTGGCCATTTTTCTGCAGATCCTGAAAAGTTTCTTCAGCAATTTGCGACTATGGATGAGATTTGGGTTCATCATTTTCAACCAGAAACCAAAGAACAGTCAAAGCAGTGGAAACATCATGGATCCCCACCTCCAAAGAAAGCAAGGGTGGTTCTGTCTGCAGGTAAAGTGGTGGCTTCCATCTTTTGGGCTTCAGAAGGTGTGCTATTGGTAGACTATCTTGAAAAGAGCAGAACGGTCACCAGGACCTATTACACTAATCTTTTGAAGCAACTGTGGGTGAAATTGAAGGAAAAGCGTTGAGGGAAACTGACAAGAGGAGTCATCTTTCGTCAAGACAATGGTCCAGTTCACAAGTAGGTGGTGACAATGGCCGCCATCCATGAATGCGGCTTCCAGCTTCTTGAACATCTTCCTTATTCCTCAGATTTGGCCACTTCGGACTATTACCTGTTTACCAAACTCGAAAAGGAACTCAGTGGTGGCAAATTTGCTTCAGATGATGATGTCATTCATGCTGTAGACCACTTTCTACTGGCACAAGATGCTGACTTTTACAAAGAAGAGATCCGTATGCTCCAGGATCGCTGGACTAAGTGCATAAACATGCAAGGGGACTTTCATTCATTTGCATGTGCCTTGCAGAACTTTGCCTCCCTAACAGCACTCCTGTAGGCCTCTAGGTTGTGAGCAAGATGGCATGCTGCTGATACATCCATTTGTAGATTATCAATGATGTCTTGCAGCCATATTCACCTTGGTCTTCCTCTCTTTCTTTTTCCATTATGTATCCTTCCAATACAATCTTCTCTAAATTATCATGTTGTTTAATGTGTCCAAAATATTTAAGTTTTCTCTCTTTAATCCTCTTTACTAGCCAGCCTTCTTTAATATTAAGTTCTTGTATTATGGATATATTTGTTCTTTTTTGTGTCCATGATATTTGAAGAACTTTTCTGTAGCATTTACATTCAAAGGCATTTATGTGCTTCTCAGCTGTTTTGTTAAGTGTCCAGGTCTCACAGGCATATGCTGTGATGGGAAAGATGCATGCCCTTGAAAATCTTATTTTTGTAGTTCTCTTTGTTCCTCTCCACAGATTCTTACAAAGGGACTATGTTGAGAAATAACCCAAAAAAGTTGTCACAAATAATCTTTTGTACCGTATGCCGAGAACTTATCAATCACCCCTCGTATGCAATGAAAAGAACATCAATAAGCAATCTGAAATATCTGTCCAAAATGTGTGAAATTTAAGGGGAAAAAAAATGCTAATGTACAGAATACAAATACCAATGTAGTCTGTCCATCCATCTAGCTAAGACACAAATAAATTACCTGTAAGGATAGCCCTGATACTTGGATCTAAATATAGACAACAAAAGACTGAAGAAGATCGTCACACAGCCTAGACCAACTAGAGATACAACTGAAAAACAATATTAATATATTGTTTAAAAATAATAACACATGAGAAAAAATACAAAACAAAAATCCTAAATCTGTCTCCTACACTGTTGTCAGCTATCACTTATTAAATTCTCATTGTTACAAAACAGCTTTTAAATTTATAATCTATTTTTAATTAAAATTTTGAAAAATGCCAAAAATTAACTCTAAACTTACCAAAAGAAGCTGCCACTACAGTAAACATTCATTCAATCAATGACAGCATTTCACAGACAATCATTTGTTAGTTCACAGTTTTTTTTTTTTAGCTTTACATCCAAGTAACTCACCGAGGAAACTGATGGCCAAGATAAACAATCCATCAAGTACAGTAATATTAGAAATTTAGTGTCATGAGAGTTGTAGGAAATCTCAAGATAAAATTAACTGCAAAATGCATGAACACACTGCTGAAGCAGCAATAGCCAGAATCACGCAATGACTTCCTAGAATTTCAGGGAGAAACAGGAATCCAAAACATGGCTGAAATGGCCAATGAAACAGATTTTGAAGGTACTAATGATGGTTAAGCATTACTGCAGAGTCATGATGAAAGCCTCAGCAATGATGAGCGTCAAGATCTGGCAGAGCCATGCACCTGACAGATTCTGAGGACTCATATGAAGAAAACCCCACTAAGAAGCCTCAGCATAAAACTCCTCAGCATTAGCATCACCATATCACACAAAATCATGGACCAGTTCATTGATAATGACTCTAGGTGAAGTAATAATGAAATAAGATATGTTCTTAATAAAACAAGACATGTTCTTGATATAATTAGTCATGTTCTTAACATAACAATGTGTGTTCTTGATATAATTAGTCATGTTCTTGACATAACAAGATGTGTTCTTGATCTTGTCATGTCTTGTGCTATCTCCCTGAAACTGCGAGCTGGTGTCCTTTGCAGCTGATGCAGTAGAGGTGTTGAGGTACAGCATCGTATGGCATAGGAGTGGGTTATGCCAGATACTTTTTCAGTTTTGGAGTACAGCTAAAAAAAAGCAGGGACTGTGCAATGCTTCTTTAGCAGACTCCACCACCATGGGGACTATGGCGATCCCTACCCTGTTAGTCAGGATAGGGCTGCTACTGGCGTACCAATGAAGAGGTGGCCTGCTACTGAGGGTAACAATTAAGAGGTGGACAGGGTCTTGGTCAGCTATGGTTTGCTAACCTTGACGTTAGCATATCAGCTATGGGTCGCTGATTGCCTCATTGGACAGCGTCAACACCACAGATGTGTTCTTGATATAACATGATATGTTCTTGACTGATTTCCTGCTTTTGAGAATAGTTTCACATTAGAAAACTTCAAAACTATTGATGATTATATCAAGCAGAAGACAGAACTAAACAGCTCAGTCACTTCTGTATGATGTAACACACAACTACTTCCCCCAGGTAGCTGCTGTGATGTGTTGCTGTTCCAATGATGTACAGAATTACTTAACAATGATCACTGTTCATTAAGTTTATATCATGTGTTACTGTACGTCTGTTATTCTCATGAATGAAACACATGTTATAGGAGATACATCTCAGACTGAATTTTTTTCTATCAAACGTGTGTTCATTAACGTAATGTTTACAATGGACTCTCATCTCTCTCTCTCTGAACCTTAAGTGCCCAGGGCACATGGGGCTTCCGCAAGGGTTTTCCACAAATGCCTGTTCTTCGCCTTTTTTTTCTGCTCTTGCCCAGGTGAGCCCTCTATTGCTCAACATCCTTTCTGTTGTTCTTCTCCATGTCTCTTTTGGTCTACCCTTACTTCTGTTCCCCTGTAGTGTCCATCTTAGTGCTATTTTTGGTAGTGAGTTGTCAGTCATTCGGAGAACATGTCCCAACCATCGCCAGCGTCTTTCCTCAATAATTGTTGTCAGTGGTTTCATCTGCATTTCTGCTAATAAGATGTTATTTCTTATGGTGTTTGGCCAAAATATTTTTCTAATTCTTCGTAAACATTTAGTCTGGAAAGAATTCAACTTGTTTTCTATGGTTTTGGTGATTTTCCAGCATTCACTTCCATAGAGTAGTACACTTAGAACATTACTCTTAAATATCCTGATTTTCATATTTATGCTTAGTTTTTTTGATTTCCATATAGTCTGCAGCATTGCAAAAACCTGGTTTGCTCTAGTAAGTCTGCTGTTGATGTCCTCCTCTGTGCTGTCTCAATTTTCTACTACTCTGCTGCCAAGATATACAAATTTGTTGACCTCCTGCACTAACTTGTTATCTACTCTGAGTACATTTCTGTTGTTCACATTTTGCTTCATTAACTTTGTCTTTCCTACGTTGATCTTTAGTCCTATGTTGTTTGCATTCTGAGTTAGCTTGTTTATTTTATCTTGCATATCTTTGCGACTGCTTGATAATAGACAAATGTCGTCCACAAAGTCAAGGTCTTCCAACACTGTGTCAAGGGTCCATTGTAATCCTCTGCGTTTGTCTGATGTTGCCTCCTTCATTAACCAGTCTACTGCCAAGACAAATAATGTTGGTGATAGTACACATCCCTGTTTCACTCCTGTTTGTACCCTAAAGCTGCTGGAGATATGTTCTCCACAGATAACTTTGCACTGAAAACCCTCATATAAGGCTTTGATTACATTAACTATTTTATGGGGGAGGCCATGCCATCTTAGGATTTTCCACAGTGCATCTCTGTTGACACTGTCAAAGGCTTTCTCAAAATCTATGAATAATGCATACGTTGTGCTATGCCACTCATTTGCCTGTTCTAATATTTGTCTAAGTACAAATATGTGGTCTATGCATGATCTTCCTTTCCTAAATCCTGCCTGCTCTTTCCGAAGTTTTTCCTCAAGTGTTGGTACAATTCTGTTGATGATTATTCTGCAAAATACTTTACTGGTGAGTGGCAGTAGGGTAATGCCTCTCCAGTTCCTGCAATCTCTGAGGTCACCCTTCTTTGGTAGTTTTACTGTAAGCCCAGTTTTCCACTCCTCTGGGGCTTTTTCTAGATCCCAAATTTGTTGTAATATCCGGCAAAGTTGTTTTGGTGTTTCTGTTTCTTCTGCTTTCAACATCTCAGCAGTCACTTCATCTTCACCTGGTGCCCTGTCTGATTTTAGCTTCTTTATCGCCTCCTTTACTTCATTTATTGTTATTGGTCGTGTACTGATGTTTAGTTCTGTTTTTGCTTCAGGTATGTCTATTGTATGTGCTGCTTGTGTTCTGTTTAGTAGGGTGTTAAAGTGTTCCCTCCATCTTTCAATTTTTTCTCTTTCTCCACTGACCAGTTGTCCATTTTGTGTTCTTACTGCACTTTCACATCTTGTGTTGAAGTTACCTGTCATCTGCTTTGTGATTTTATATATGGTTTTCATGTCATTTGTACATGCTGCTTTCTCTGCTAAGTTGTCATAATATTGACGTTTATCTTGACAGCATGATTCCTTCACTTCTTTGTCTTTTTGTGCATAATTACTTAAAACTCGTTCTTTAAGCCGTTGTGATTTGGTGTTCAGTAATTTTTTCTTGATTTCTTTTCTTTGCTCTATCTTTTCCCATGTGGTCTTGCTTATCCATTCCTCTTTTCTCCTTTTCTGATATCCCAGCACCTCTTTTGCTGTTTCCTGTAGTGGACTCTCATATTACCGATTTATGTAGCATGTAAAGGTACTGTATAAGCATTTTGGCCATTCTCTGGTGCCATACCTGCTATTCAATTTACCGTGAGAATTTTTTATACTGATGATCCACCTGGGAACAATAATTGGTGTATAAGTATACAACTATACACTAAACACTGCAGTAAAGCTGTGATACTAGAATGTATAAAATTGTAAAAAAAATAGGAGCAGCTTTATTACTTAACGATTACAAAGTTGTGACGTTTCAGCGTGAGCCTTAATCATACAAAAACATACAGGACGAAGAAATAGGGAGAGGAGATAAAGTATAGATTTACATGAATACTGTTTTTAAAAAAAATAAAAAAATAAAAAATAAAAAATTTTTTTAAAGGAGTACTTAGCTGTAAATTGCAAGGTGTGGCTTGTCTGGCGGTGTGTGTCAGGAATGGATCTGGTAGGACGTGGAAATTGTTTAAATAGAGACCTGTGACATGTGGTCAGTGGGTTGTAACTGGGGGTGGTGGATGGGGAACCGGGGAGGGGAGAGAGAGTGACGCACTACTGGCCTAGCTAGGAGAATTTGAAACAGGTGATTGGGGAAGAGGTGTTGCAGAGAAGAGGGGTTGCAGAGAAAATAGCGGGGTTGCAGAGTGATGCTGTGAGGAAGTTTGAAAAGTAAGAAGGGGTGGATTTAGTGGAGAGGTACTATAATGATTGAAGAAGATGATGTTACGTGTAACTAAACAGCGAGTTTAACCCATGTGGTTCCAGCGTCCCATAATTTTGAATGCAGCGGTTCTCAAGTGCCAGGCGGCTTGTGTCATCTGCGTGACATTGTTTAATGGCTGTTACCAGAAAATCAGATTTGCCTCTGTGGTTGGGGCCATTGAAATGATTTGGGACTGGTTTCGAAGCATGCTGGGTGATGTCGTACAGATGTTTTTGCATGCGGTCCCCTAATCTGAGGCCAGTCTCACCAATATATGTTATCCTGCATCTTTTGCACACGATGACATATATCACATTTCGGGACTCGCATGTGAATCCCTCATGAAGAGTGAGGATAGTTTTGGGAAAGGTGATTGTTTTCGTTTCCCAAACTAATCACCTTTCCCAAAACTATCCTTTTTTTTAAAAAAATTTTTTTTTTAAACAGTATTCATGTAAATCTATACTTTATCTCCTCTCCCTATTTCTTCGTCCTGTATGTTTTTGTATGATTAAGGCTCACGCCGAAACGTCACAACTTTGTAATCGTTAAGTAATAAAGCTGCTCCTATTTTTTTCCGATTTTATACACCTGGGAACAACTGTTAAGAACGCAATTATCTTAACATAGTCTTTGTGAGACAGGGAACACAGATCTGATTGCTTAAAAACTCTGACCTACTTCTGTAGCCCAGAAACCTGTAGCAGTCAACACTAACTGTAACTGTTATTTTTTTAAAATGTAATGTCAGGATGGTGGACAGGTGGGGACATGGAGATCGCTGGCGGGGATGAGGAAAGTCTGATGTGAATCCAATGAATCCAGGATGTGACAAGGTCTCTACAACAACGGCTATCAGAATGAGGTAAACAAAAAAAAAGAGCCAGCAGACTATAGGTGGCGGGGAAGCACTCATCGGATCCCTCATCCCAAAGTCAGCATGTCTCTGTGGAACTGTCTCACAGCCGTTGGGCCCGACATGGAGAAGGGGCTTAAATACAGCCACCAGAGGCTGGAAAACAAAGTTTTGGCCTACGACATTGTCTTCATGGCAGTCTGAGCAAGACAACAGTCTGCCCTAGCAAAGAGAGGTGCTGAAGTCAGAGGTACCCAGCCAGAAGACACACTGCAAAAAATCAGGGTATCTCACATTATCACTAAATGCATACAAAGAAGAATACACTGATGATGACACATGAATAATCAATGTAAAACAATCCGGGTTACTTACTTCTCTTCTTCCCTGGGTCACCTTTCATACTCTGTGCCTCATTTAGCATAATGAAACCAACTACAACAGCAGTGTCTGATCTGAGTTAAAGAACAATTGCTTCCATGCAACAAAGCGTGTGACCACGATAAGAGACATGACTATTGTTATACTCTGAAGCTAAATAACTGCCAGGAATCACATCTGCTGCCCTGGTATTAAAGCTACCAGTGCTTTGTCAACTTGAGTTTCTGCACAGAAAATAAGACACAAGCCAAGATGCTGTTAGAATATAACTGTTCTGAAAAGCCAAAACAAAGACAATCATTTCCGTCAAAATAAGTTTAAATGGCAGAGAAAATTTTAGTTTTTGACTACAGTGAAGTGAAATGTGTGAAATGCCTGATGTTTTGCCAATATGAAATTTTTAAAAATATCAATGAGGACTATGTGTTTCTATAATCATTTTCATCAGCAACTTTTATATCATAATTTGTAATGGATTATTTTACATCAAATATATTGGTGTTCTGAGCTATAATATGCTTAAATAGATTGTCTAGTTCACTATCAACATGCAGTTTGTGCACATATGGAGGGCACATTTTGGCCATGATACTGGACTGTATCTCCTCAAGTCTGTTCTCTGGTAACAACTGACAATTCTGTTGCGTTGTGAGTTTTGCATACATTGTTGCAAAAAAGCAGGAACAACCTTACAAACATAACAAAATGTTGCACAAAAGAAGGAGTCAACACCTTCAACCTGATGATGACGTAACTGGATTCCCCTTCTCCAGATCATCTCAAGACACAATAATTTGAAGTCCATGTTTTTTTGTTTTTTTTCTCAGTCACATTCTTTCCAGTCACAGACAAGTCCACACTCAAAAACCATCTTTAATCAGCTCTCTCAAATACCTGCCGACCCCTGCCCAGTCCACTTTCCCCACTAATAATCTGACCAGCCGAACTTAAATCTGGTTTGTTTTCCAGCCGAGCCACTCATCAAGGTTCGATGACTCTAGACATTATCTTACTTCCGTTGCTCAACAAAGCGTCAAAATGTCCACTGTGTGATAATAACCAAGAAAACACGCCATCTCCTAGAATGCCCAGCACTCAAATATTTACAGCAGGAATACCTGCCTGAACATCTAGGTATTGAGAACATATTATATACAAACTTGATATAGTTAAAGAAGACATGCAGATACTTTGCCATTGCTCTGAGCCGAAGAGCACAAGCTCAAATGGCTGCTAGATCGGAGAAATGAAATGAAATTCTACTACTGTAAGTTTTAACTCTTTGACTGCCATAGTCAATATCGTGTTAACTTCCTGTTAGTCTAGTGACTGCCATGTTCGTTATAGTGATTTTGTTTCATTGCAACGTAAAATTATTGTAAAACTTTTTATTGTACACGATTTATCTGCGCATGTCTGGTGACCTTTCATAGTTCAATCTAAAGCGTGGCTAACAACTGAGTGAAATAGATGTTTTACCTGAGAAATTTCAGTATTTATTGTGATTTCGGAGGCATAAGGACATGTCCTATGACCTGACCACTGCTCCTGAATGTACCCCAAGTACATTTAGACCTATTAAATGGACTGGAGAAGTTGCTACTGGAGGTCCTCTCAGTTCGTCTTGTGGAGTCAGGAAACATGAGAGTAGAGCTACTGGCCAAAAAATACAACAGAAGAAAACAGCCAAAAAACAAGAACTTAAAATAATGCAGTGGAATGCTGAGGGTGTCAGCAGTGTTAGAGATGGCTATAGCAAAAAGGTTGAACTAGAGAACATACTTTTTGCAGAGCAGGTAAGTATATGCTGCATACAGGAGACACACCTAACCAAAGATGCTGCATTTAAAATCAGAGGCTACCAGTGTTTTAGATCAGACCGACAGGACAGAAGAAAAGGAGTACTCACACTTGTTAAGAATAACATCAGCGCATGTCAGGTGGGAGTGTACATGGAAGGAGCCGAATACCAGATGATCCATCTAAAAAGTAGTAATACAGATTTCCACCTCCTTAACTATTACTGTCCTAATGACCGCCCACTTGCTTTAGGAACAATCCCACACAAAGAGAGACTGATGGTCTGTGGTGATTTTAACAGTCATTCCCAGAGCTGGGGCTATGACCACATAGACAAGAGAGGAGAGGAAGTTGAGAGCTGGCAGGATGATAATGGACTTCTCCTGATCAACCAGCCAATGGATGCCCCAACATTTTACTCAAGGGCTTGGCATACAAAATCAACACCAGATCTGGCATTCCACTCTCCAGATCTAAGTGGAACATTACATGTGAAGTTGGTAAACAACTTGGAAGTAGCGACCATCGACCAGTCTTCCTGACAATAGAAAATGAACTCCTTAACACCAGTAACCCTCTCCCCAGATGGAACTATAAAAAAGCAAACTGGACAATGTACAGACATCGTACAGGTATCCTGGTGGGACAGCTGTCTATAGAAGGTAAGGATATTAACAGCATAGTGAAGGAATTCAATGCTTGTATCCTTCAGGCTGCTCGTGAAACCATTCCCAGAGGAGCTCGCAGGGACTATAAACCATACTGGTCTAGTGAGCTGGGAAAACTCCATGATGATGTGGAAGCAGCTCGAAAGCAAGCAGAAAATAGACCATGCCAAGAACACCACAATAATTACCAACATTCTAAGGCCAAATTTCAGAGAGCAAAGCTGCAAGCCAGACGGGAAAGTTGGAGAGAGAAAACAGAGTCCCTAAACTTTGAAAAGGATGGAAGGAAACTGTGGAAACTAATCAAACAGTTAAATGATGAGAGTACTGGAAGAAGTACAAAGGTTACACTAATAGAGGATGGGAAAACTCTTACAGGTAAGTAGGTAGCAGATCACTTTGCTCGCATGTTTGCACAGGACTGCAACATTGATATCCATCCAGAGAAGGAGCGTACAGTGCGCATCGAGCCACAGAAAGAGGAGGAACAAATCAGAAAAGTGGAGGTCATGGATGCACCAATCACACGCAGTGAGTTAGACCTAGCAGTTAGTAAACTGAAACCAAGGAAATCACTAGGACCAGATGGAGTGTCCAATGAAATGATCAAGAACCTGGGAATGGCTGCAATGGGAAAGCTGTTGGATATTTTCAATATGTGCTGGAGCACAGGTAAGTTACCTCAAATCTGGAAGGAAGCAAGCATGGTACCACTGCTAAAACCAGGGAAAAACAGTGATACTGCCTCCAGCTACAGGCCAATCAGTCTCACTAGCTGCCTATGCAAAACGATGGAACGCATCATTGACCTGAGGCTAAAATGGTACCTAGAAAGTGAAAACCTTCTCGTTCCACAACAAGCAGGATTTAGGCAGTACTACAGTACGGAAGATCAAGTGACCTATCTCTTTCAAGAGATTGAGGATGCATTCCAAGAGAAAAACCTTGTACTAGCAGCGTGGATAGACCTGAAGAAAGCCTTTGATAAAGTATGGAAAAAAGGTCTGCTGTGGAAACTAAGAAACTGCAATGTGAATGGAAGACTGTACAACTGGATAAAGTCCTGTTTACACAATAGAAGAGCTAGATTAGTAATGGATGGACACAAAAGCCAGAAAGTACTTCTGCGACACAGTGTACCACAAGGAGGAGTCCTTTCGCCTACACTATTCCTTGTATTCATTAATGACCTAGTCAAGGAACTTCCCTATGGAATCAAAGCGGCACTGTATGCAGATGATCTGGTCATGTGGTGTACAGATGAATATGCGACAGTTGCTACACAGAGACTCCAAAGAGCAGCAGACATCTTGACATCATGGACAAACAAATGGTGTGTAAGTATCAACACAGAGAAATCAAGTACCACTCTGTTCACCCTCTCATCTAAACAGAAAGCAGGTAAGATCTTTGTAAATGAAATACCCTTAAGGATGGACAACCAATCCACTTACTTATGAGTGACTCTTGACTCAAAACTGACGTGGAAGCAACACATCAACAGTGCAGAAGCAAAAGCCAGAAGAAAACTAGCCATATTAAGAAAATTGAGTGGAACCACATGGGGAGCTAGTGAAAGAATCCTCAAGAATGTATATCAGCAAAGTATTCTACCACATTTAGAATATGGCTCAACATCTTGGTGCACAGCATCAAACACTACGCTGCATAATCTAGACAAGGTTCAAAATCAGTCACTACGGATTATCACAGGTGCCATGAGGTCCACACCAATAGTAGAAATGCAGAAAATAGTTGGTGTTCAACCGCTAAAGGAAAGTAGAGACACAAAGGTCATGACCATGGGAGAAAAATTCCTTAGCTCTGTAAGCCATCCCCTGAAGGAGAGATTCAATAACTTGGCATTAGGACGGCTTAAAAGAAGCAGCTTCATTCATCAGGCCAAGCGTATGCGTAAGCTGATACCTGACCTTCCAACTGTAGTCGCTCCATTATCATCTGTACCAGAGCATACACCATGGAAAGAAGCAGATTATACACAAATAACTATTCAGACTGAAGTGAAAGGTGTGCAGAATGGTGAGATGCAGAGCAGTCTTGTAAGATCAACAGCCACACTTAGTGTTCTAGATGACAAATATCCATGTGACACCTGGATACGTGTGTATACAGATGGATCTGCACATAATGCCATAAAGAATGGAGGGGCAGGAGCATATATTGAATATCCAAACAACACCATTGACAAGATTTCCATACCCACTGGTAAATACTGCAACAACTTTGATGCAGAAGTTAGGGCAATTATTGCTGCAGTTGAAAAACTATCAGACTCCAGAATTGATATATGTCCTGTAGTAATTCTCACAGATGCAAGATCAGTACTGGAGGCTCTTCAGTGCAACAAACTACCAGACCTTAAGGATACCTTGTCAAAAATTGGCTTACAACATGGAGTCACTTTGCAATGGATTCCCTCCCACTGTGGGATACCAGGCAATGAGAAAGCTGACCATCTGGCCAAAGAGGGCACTGAAATGGAGCAACCAGACATACCAATCACTTATAATCAGAAGAAAAGCATGATAAAAACCTACAGGAAGCCACAAACACCACCACATGATGACTATCACATGCTAAACAGAAAGGAGACACTGAGAAATAATTACTGGCCCAGTGAAACCACTAAAGAAGATAAGCTCTACGGTTCCATACATGAATTACAAAAAAACAGTGAAATTTATCCAAGAGACAGGACTGCAGATATAGACAGACAGTGCGAATGAAGAAGAAGAAGAAGACTGGAGAAGTAGTTGAGATGAGATTGGACAAAAATTTAAGTAGACCTAGAAATCGCCGATGGTAAACATTGTACATCTAGGCATCGCCAATGGTAAGCACTACACAATTATCAGCTAAAATCATCACACTACTTCCTTTTTTCCTAAAAAACTCTTCATTTATGAAATCTTACACTTACAACTATTTTCATGCATAATATGTATACTTTTAAAGTGGGAATACTTTGTAAATTCAGTTTTACAACTATATCCCCTATACATATCAAGACCCGCGCTTTTTGTGTGGCACTGACAGGAACGTCCGCGTTTTTTTTTTTTCTGGGCACGGGAAGAGTTAAGAACTGATACTTCATGAAACTCATCTTCTCCTCCCAATCCTTTCATAAAAAGCTCTGATCTTTGCCCTTCTCATTCATACTAAAAACTGCTAAACACAGCATGTTGATGATACAGATAAAGTTAATGTCCTGCAAGGAATGAAAACATTAAAAAAAAAAAAAAAGAAAAAAGGATACTCAGCAGCATGATGATATATGTCTCAACAATAAACTGTCCTTGACTGCTGCCATGGATGTAATGCTGAAAGAAAAAATTAGCACCGTTAGGTAAAAAAAAAAAATAACCAAAAATTCAACAAGAACACCAAAGTTAAACAGAACTATTCAATCAACTCAACATTTCATCAAAACTCACCATCTGCCCTGAGTTTGGGTTTCTATGCATCACTGGAGGACCTCTAATGTGATTCCACATTTGACCCGATGTCATAGCAAAGATCACAGCCTGTAAGTTAAGAAAAAAAGACAAAATTTTTACTAATATCTGCTAATTAATGATCAATAACATTATTTTTCCCAGACACCCTGCTTGCTGATCAAATGAAAGAAAAAAAAAGTGTTTATATTCAGGAGAAAAAAAAACCAACAAAATAAGGCACACTTACCAATGCGATAATACCCCATGATGTTTTATTGTATAAAAACTCCAGGTTATTACGCTTGAAATACAGCAGTCCGCCTATCATTGCAAACAGGAGAGCAAGAGCTACCGTTCCAGAATAGTTAGGGGGCCGAAATATTCTGATCTGCAGAATAAAACAAAATGAACTGAATCTGTAGAACATGCTACAATAAAATCATAAATGCAACAAACCAAGTGAATATCTTAAACTAAAACTAACAATGGTAAAAGGCAAATTTCATGGACATACAAGAAAGTAAATGAACATATATAAGAACAGAAAATGAAATTGTAATGAAAAACATGTGCATCAGGTATCTACTGCACTTTTGTCATGTAATATGCTTAAAATCATGTTGAATGGAAAGGGTGACAAGGAAAAAAAGAAATTAAAGGCCTCAATGACGCAGATGCACAGCAAGTACTAAAGAAGCAGATTGGTTGGGCACATTGTGAATGACATAGCAAGATGGACATCAACTACAGCAAACTTGCCCTTGGAAGATGGAACATGATGATAATGAAGCTAAACAATAAAATCATTAGTAGTCTTTTTTATTGGTAACTACTAAGTAAAAAATTCATGCATAACCTGGGTACTTCACATTCTCCACTCAGCATATCTGAAGTAGGTAGACAGATGTAGGTTTAGTTTTACAAAAAGAAAGAGTGAGGAAAGTGGGCAGAATGGGCCATTCTTGGCAAAAATAAGATGAGCACATACAACAATGCAATATTTAACCAAAAGCCTTTTTTCAAAGATCACATATAAGAACAACACAATAGAAAAAAAAATAATGAAAAATTAAATGCACAGTCTTTCTTACATAGAGGATACTATCAATTTTTTAATATTTTTATCTGCTTGTTGTTTTTGTATGTGATCCTTAAAAAAAGCCAAGTTGCTGAAATACTGGATTGTTGTAAGTTCTTCGTTCATATGAGCTCAACTTGCTTTCTGCCAGTTTCTGCCAATTTTCCTCACGTTTTCTTTCTTTTTTTTGTAAAACTGAACCATACGCCTCTGCCTACTTCATTATTAGAACCAGTTGTAGCGCAGTCATCATTTCTCTTATCTCTTAATATACCTGTATATCTGTTCTCTCTCCAATCCATTTGGCAAGCTGCTCTGCTGCAAATCCAACCCTGGCAGATAATTGTTACAAGAGATGTTTAAATTTGTGAATTATGCAGAGATCATCTCATAAACAAAGACATTTTAATGGCTGATGAGATGAATTTTTTTCTACTTGCCAAAAAGATGAGGATGACTAATAGATGTTACACTTTAATCGTGATGAATCAGGAAAGAAAAAAAAAACACATGAAATAAATATGGTTCATGCTGAATTAATCAAACTCTGCTGGCAACTTAAAAGGGATAAACCAATATGTTATGTACAGGTATTTTCATCTGACTAAATTCAATGAGCAGCCATATTAGACATGTTGAATGTAAAGACAGATCTTGGAAAAGACCTGGCAAAAGCAACATACAAAGAAATAGACAAGAAAATAAAAAGTTCAGCTAGAAGGGATAAAAGAGAATACATAGACCATATGGCAAAAGAGGCAGAGAAAGCAGCAAAAACAAGAGACAGCAAAACTTTATATAACATACAAAAGAAGCTGACAGGTACTATTACATCTAAAGAAAGACCAATCCTTAGCAAAATTGGAACCCTATTAACATCAAGTAAAGACCAAAAGCAAAGATGGGCTGAACACTTCCAAGAAATACTTAATAGACCACATCCAAAAGAATTGTTAAACCTTGAAACTGACTTACTAGCCCCACAACTAAATGTCAACCTAGATGAAATTACATTGCATGAAATTGAAATAGTAGTGAATTTAATGGCTAAAAACAAAGCAATAAAAAAATGTTAAAAGCTATCAATAGTGACAACATGAGACAACTACAGAGAATGTTTAATAAGATTTGGAAAAAAGAAAAGGTCCTTTCTAAATGGGAAAAAAAGGAATCATTATTAAAATACCAAAAAAAAGCAACCTTAGTGACTGTAACAACTGCAGAGGAGTAACCTTAGTATAAGTTGTGTCAAAAGTATTTTGCAAGGTCATTTTGAATAGACTTAAAGATATAGTGGATACTGCAATGAGAGAAGAAAAAGCAGGATTTTGAAAAGGGAGATGCTGTCTCAACCAAATCTTTACTCTAAGAATAATACTTGAAGAACATACTGAAAAGCAGAAACCATTAATAGTGAACTTCATAGACTTTAAAATGTTATTTGATAGCATACACAGAGATTCATTGTGGAGAATTTTAAGTCTACATGGAATACCATCTAAAATTGTCAACATCATTAAGGACTTATACAATGGATACATTTGTGCAGTCAAAACAGAAGAAGGGATGAGCGGATGGTTCCAGATTGAAACAGGTGTGAAACAAGGATGTATACTGTCTCCTTTGCTTTTTGGAATTACAATAGATTTCATAATGAGAAAATGCTGCACAGGTCACAGGTATTGATTGGGTACATGGGACCCAACTAGAAGATCTTGATTTTGCTGATGACATAACTCTTATCAGGAACAATGTGAATTCCATGCAAGAAAAAGCAGATATCCAGTCTTCACTGGCTAGCAAAATAGGACTTGAAATTAACAAGGACAAAACAAAAATAATGAAAATTCCCCTCAATCAAAATGGAAAAATACACATAGAAGGGACAGATATTGAAGAAGTCAATTAATTTGCATTACCTTGGCAGCTACATAGACCAGGATGGTGACACTAGAAAGGAAGTTAGAATTAGAATTGCAAAAGCAGCATCGATCTTCAAGAATCTTGAGAACATATGGAATTCAAAAGTTATAAGCACAAAAACCAAGTTAAGACTATTCAAATGTAATATCCACCCTCATTTACACATGCGAAAGCTGGAAAACAACTAAAGAAATTAGACTCTTTTAAAAACAAATGCCTAAGGAAAATACCTGGCATCAAGTGGAATGAATTCAAGAACAATGCAGAGATAAGACAGATGACTGAACAACAACCAGTCTCATGGGTTATCAGGAAAAGGAGATGGACATATGTTGGTCACGTGATGAAAAGAAATGATCAGAGAATCCAAAAACAAGCTATCAAGTCGAATACAACAGGCTGAAGAAAAAGAGGCTAACCACTTGAAACTATAAAGAGGACATTGTTAAGAAAGGCCAAATTAATAGGCATAAAATCCCTTTATGTGGTTGAAAACCTTGACGAAAACAAGAAAAATTGGTGAACTACCTTGCGAGTAGTAACGTTTAACATTTAAAAATGTAACGTTTAATGGCACTGGAAGGATATATATAAGATATTCAACTTCTTGTAATTTTTATACCAAAATTGCAATACCAAGCTTTTCAGGCTCAAGTTAGTCTCAAAAGTCAAGCGAAGAAAGTAAGTAACAGACTAAAAGAAGAATAATGCTAATGGCTAACTACCGAAGGATAAAAGACGATCAGAAACAAAAAAAAAAAAAGATAAGACAAGCTATCTAAGGATAAAAAACTACCAGAAGAAAAAAGCTACAGTGATTTACCTGTGGATGTCAAGTGTGTCTCCCTTCTTCTGTTTACCTTTTGCAGGGAAGTGCATAAACACAGGAGCTGTGTTAAGCTTCATCTGTACAAGTTTTTAAAAATGTTAACTTGTGCAACACATTTTTTAAAAAAAAGGAGCAAAATGGTTTACCAAAATGCACACACACACACACATGCATACACACACCCAAAAAAAAAAAATGGTGCTCTTGAGATACCTTCATAGCCAACTAAGTTAACAGAACTAATGATGATAATTTGCAGATGACTTGCCCTAAAGTCACTAGCACTTGAAGTAAATACTCAAATCTGTTCATCTTTCTTTTTTCTTTCTTTTTTTTTTTTTTGAAAAAAAAACCCCAACCTTATTCTGGCCAATTATGGTTAACAATGTAAGTGAAATGCCTGTTATGTACTTCACTGTGTAATACTGTAACAAAGAAATTCAACACAGAAAATAACTTAAATTCAGAAAATCACACACCTCATATTTTGTTTGCTTGTAAAATAAAAATCTATGATTTCTTACCAGATTCTGCAAAACTTTTAAAATACAAAAAGTACTACTGTAAAAGCCATCAAACAAATCCTGCACCGTAATCAAGTAAAACAGGAAAACATGCACTGAAGGATTTTTAAAATCATAAACGACACGCATGAGAACCAGAGATACAGCCTAAAATACTATAATCAAACAAAACAACAGTTTTACAACAATAGTTTCTTACACTTTGAAACACATCTGCACCTTCATCATAATCCACTAGGGCAAAAAAGAGTCTGTTTGAGTACTGCTGTGAGTAGCGCCATGAATTTGCTACTATCTGGAACTCATCATTGGCCTGTCTGCAATATAACAAACATAATGTAAACATGATATGATAGTACCGCCACTCAAAATATTTACTATGATTGCATCAGGTCTTTTAAGGGTGACATAAGCAACTGCCAGACCTAGGCAGAACTCAGTTTTAAGAAACATGAACTAAACATGTGAAAAGTATTAAGATGATGAAAAAGTTGGGAGAAAAATATGAACTGAAGAGCACAAAAAGAACTGAAAGTCAACATGGAGTTGGAATTATTAATCTGTTGTATCCTGGATGATATACAGTGGAGCAGATCAGAGCACCTATAAACTTCTCCTCAGCACTAGCTTAGTGATCTCAGCTCCAGTGTACAAGGATGGTGATCTTAGCTCTGGGGAGTAAACATGATGATCTTAGCTCTAGGATGCCAGAATGGAGATCTTAGTTCTGGGATGCCTGGATGGAGATCTTAGCTCTGGGATGCCTGGATGGAGATCTTAGCTCTGGAATGCCTGTATGGGAGATCTTAGCTCTGGGATATCTGGATGGAGATCTTAGCTCTGGGATGCCTGTATGGAGATCTTAGCTCTGGGATGCCTGTATGGAGATCTTAGCTTTGGGATGCCTGGATGGTGATCTTAGTTCTGGGATGTCTAGATGGTGATCTTAGTTCTGGGATGCCTGGAAGTTCTGGGATGTCTAGATGGTGATCTTAGTTCTGGGATGCCTGGAAGTTCTGGGATGTCTAGATGGAGATCTTAGCTCTGGGATGCTTGGATGGTGATCTTAGTTCTGGGATGTCTAGATGGTGATCTTAGTTCTGGGATGCCTGGAAGTTCTGGGATGTCTAGATAGTGATCTTAGTTCTGGGATGCCTGGAAGTTCTGGGATGTCTAGATGGTGATCTTAGTTCTGGGATGCCTGGAAGTTCTGGGATGTCTAGATGGAGATCTTAGCTTTGGGATGCCTGGATGGAGATCTTAGCTCTGGGATGCCTGGATGGAGATCTTAGCTCTGGAATGCCTGTATGGGAGATCTTAGCTCTGGGATGTCTGGATGGAGATCTTAGCTCTGGGATGCCTGGATGGAGATCTTAGCTCTGGGATGCCTGGATGGAGATCTTAGCTCTGGGATGCTTGGATGGAGATCTTAGCTCTGGGATGCCTGTATGGGAGATCTTAGCCCTGGGATGTCTAGATGGTGATCTTAGTTCTGGGATGCCTGGAAGTTCTGGGATGTCTAGATGGAGATCTTAGCTCTGGGATGCTTGGATGGTGATCTTAATTCTGGGATGCCTGGAAGTTCTGGGATGTCTAGATGGTGATCTTAGTTCTGGGATGCCTGGAAGTTCTGGGATGTCTAGATGGTGATCGAAGTTCTGGGATGCCTGGATGGTGATCTCAGCTCTGGGGTGTTAAAATGGTGATCTTATCCCTATGCTATCAGGATGCTGATCTTAGCTCAAGGGTGTTATGATGGTGATCTAAGCTCTGGGGTGCAAGTATGGTTGTCCCAGATAAGTGAAATGTCTCAGGCAAACTGTCAATAAAATATAAAATCACAGAATATGACACACCAAGACGACGAAGAGCCAAAATAGAAAACCATGAGATCATTGTTGAAACCAAGTATAAATAGCAGAAAACAGATCCACAGGACAACTTAGCTGATAAAAAACAAGTTTAAAGAAAAAAAAATACTTGTTCAGATAAAATATGAGTGAAGACTAGAGCATCAAACAGGAACAGAGTGAGCATACAGAGGTTTAGATCTCCTGATTTAGGAGTTTGGTGGAGCATTTCAAGCAAAATAATACAACATGTCGCACTAGATTATATGTATAAGCTCTGTGCAATACTTCATTCAAGACAAACTATTGTATAACTGTTTATTTATTCAATACTTCACTCAAGACAAACTATTGTATAACTGTTTATTTATTCAATGAAACAAAAATATGCCAAATCATGTGCTAAAATAAAATGTAAAAATGGCAATAGCAGACTATATTATACACCAGAAATATAATATGCCTTAAGAAAAAAATACACGTACTTGCAGACTGAGCAGCCTCTCTGAGGCTGTAAAGCTGTCAACATAACCACCACAGAGTAATTCTTTGGAGCTGTTTTCACATACTGCCTGAATTTCTCTCCATTTAATCGGATTATAGATTTCTTGTTGTTCCATTCCATCAGCTGATGGACCTTTTCACCCAAACCCTCCTGACAAAATAAATAGTAAGCACATTTGTAGCACAATATTGGAAATTATAAAACAGTTATTGAAAACTAAAACATTAATTTTTGTAACATAACAAAATTCAGCAACTGAGATGAAACAAGAAGTCATATAAAAACACTGCTTTAAACACTGGATGAGGAAAAAAAAACTGGTCTTTTATTTATTTTTTTTCAACTTGGAGAAATAATTCACATTCAACATATCTAACTAAAGTATACTTCAAATGTATGACATTCAAATATTTGTATTCAAAAGAAAATTCAAATATTTTAAATACTAAAATATTTCTCATGGACTGCCAAACACTGGAAGCTTGCCAAATGCAAACTTAATTCAGAATTCCCATGTTTACCACCCACAGCAACAGTTTTGAAGTGCTGATTTTAGTTGTAGGGGATTTGGTTTGTTGTTTTTATTTATATTTTGGGAAAGATGGTATGGATTTTATTGCAATGAAACATGAATTAAATAAATATTAATCTTCAGTAAGACATTAAGTTTATCAAGGGTGCTGAGGGAAGAGTGGAAAAACTGCCATATCATCTCCATAGCCCTTTAAGTGTCCTTATACTGAGTATAAACAGAGGCAGAGGATCATATCATGCAACTCTGCAGTTCTTATTAATGTTTGTAACTTTTTCACTTCTGAATTAATTTTTATGCTCTTCTTCTTCTTCAGCTTTCCGAGCCATTAGGGCTCATTGCTGCAGATAAAGTTCGCCTCCATTCTTCTCTATTCCTAATCTTCTTTCTCCAGTTGGTGACATCAATTTCTTTTATATCCTCTTCTGTATTGTCTTTCTATCTCTGTCTTGGTCTACCCCTTGGTACTGTTTCCCTCATCTCTTGTGCATACATCATTTTCGTTTGTATCCGTCTAATTTTGAGGCTTCTCTATCTGTTCCATAACACTAATCATTTTTACGGAGATGGGGTTGTTGGCCTTGTGCTCCAACCCCCAACCTGGAGGACCAGGGTGCAAGTTTCATCTGACCCCTACCCATGCAGACCATCCCAGCTTGAGAGTAAAACTCCCGCTAGTATAGCTCTGGGGGTGGTCAGGGTAAGCAAGCTGTCATGCCACGACAAGGCACTCACACCATGTGCTCTGCCAGAATAAATTTTGGTGAGTAATTCTGGCAGGAATAAGCTGGAAGGAAGTTACCCTATAACTTAAAAATATGAGTTGGGTTAGAAATATGCTACTTTTTATTTTATTTAGAGTCTGCCTAAATACTGCTCAGAGCACTGATTTGCACAAGATCTAACAACACTGCCAGTTGGAGTGAAAGAGTTAAATTATCTGTATCTTGAGACTTCTGCTCAAATTTTTGGTCTGGTCTGTCCTGTCACATCTTTCCCCTTCAGTTATCTCCTTGTACTGCACAATATCATAACAGAACAAAGAATGGTAACTGGCAGCACTTATTCCTTGTGGTTCTCTCAAACCATGTGATTAAAAAAAAATTAATATGAAATTCTGACACTCCCTCCCCCCTCCTCCCTGTGTTTCTATAGTAACTTATACTACTACTTGGTGGTCCTATAAATTTTGTGTTGGAGTGGATGATAATTTAACACTAACAAATTAAGGCATTAAACTTCTTTATATCTTATATCCTTCCCGTGCCGTTAAACGTCACATAGGGCTTGCAAAGTAGTTCGCCAATTCTTCGGCGAGTCTTTCAACCTCATCAAAGGATTTTATGCCTGTTAATTTGGCCTCTCTTAACAATGTCCTCTTCAGAGTTTCACGCGGTCTGACTCTTTTTCTTTGGCCTGTTGTGTTCCACTTGATAGCTTGTTTTGGGATTCTCTGATCATTTCTTTTCATCAAGTGACCAACATATGTCCATCTCCTTTTCCTGATCACCCATGAGACTGGTTGTTGTTCAGTCATCTGTCTTATCTCTGCAATGCTCTTGAATTCATTCCACTTGATGCAGAGTATTTTCCTTATGCATTTGTTTTCAAAAGAGTCTAATTTCTTGTCTATTTCTTTAGTTGTTTTCCAGCTTTCACATGCATAAATGAGGGTGGATATTACATTTGAATTGAATAGTCTTAACTTGGTTTTTGTGTTTATAACTTTTGAATTCCATATGTTCTCAAGATTCTTGAAAACTGATGCTGCCTTTGCAAATCTGATCCTAACTTCCTTTCTAGTGTCACCATCCTGGTCTATGTAGCTGCCAAGGTATGCAAATTGAATATCTGTCCTTTCTATGTGTATTTTTCCATTTTGATTGAGGGGAATTTTCATTATTTTTGTTTTGTCCTTGTTAATTTCAAGTCCTATTTTGCTAGCCATTGAAGACAGGCTATCTGTTTTTTCTTGCATGCAACTCACATTATTACTGATAAGAGTTATGTCATCAGCAAAATCAAGATCTTCTAGTTGGGTCCCATGTACCCAGTCAATACCTGTGTTACCAGTGCAGCATTTTTTAATTATGAAGTCTATTGTAATTCCAAAAAGTAAAGGAGACAGTATACATCCTGGTTTCACACCTGTTTCAATCTGGAACCATTCACTCATCCCTTCTTCTGTCTTGACTGCACAAACATATCCACTGTAGAAGTCCTTAATGATGTTGACAATTTTAGATGGTATTCCATATAGACTTAAAATTCTCCATAATGAATTTCTGTGTATGCTATCAAATGCCTTTTATTTTAAATCTATGAAGTTCAGTATTAATGGTTTCTACTTTTCAATATGTTCTTCAAGTATTATTCTTAGAGTAAAGATCTGGTCGAGACAGCTTTTCCCTTTTCAAATCCTGCATTAAACTTCATCATCATCATCATCAGGTGCCGTGCCGATTGGCTATTATGCTTATCCAGAGTACCCGATCCTTCATGCAGGCCATCAGTTCAGTTGGTGATCTCCTCTCACACCATCCCATCAAACTGTCCAGTATCATTTCTCTTGGTCTTCCTCTTGATCTTCTTCCTTCTATTTTTCCTGTTGTTATAATATTTTCAATGCCCCTCTTCTCATTGCATGTCCTATGAAAGTACATTGTCTCTCTCTTATCTTTTTGACAAGGTTCTTTGTCTCTCCAGCTCTTCTCATACATTCTTCTTTAGTTATTTTTGCCGTCCAGGGGATTCGCAACATTCTTCTAATAAATCACATTTCTGCTGCTTCCAATGATTTTTGTGCAGACTTGCCCATTGTCCATGATTCACTTCCATATAACAAGATAGGTTCAATATAGCATTTTAGGACTCGTTTTCTAACATTCATTGATAAAGATGTGTTAGCTAATATGTTTCTCATTCTCTGAAATGCAGCCTTTGCTTGGCCTATTCTATTCCTAATTTCTGTTCTGCATTTCCCATCTGAAGTTATTACTGCTCCAAGGTATTTGAATTTCTGCACCTGCTTTAGAATAGTTCTGTTTAATTTAATACTGCATGCTGGTGGATTCTGTTTCTTAGATATAACCATTGTCTCTGTCTTTTTGATGTTCAAAGTAAGGCCTTTCTGTTCACTTTCTTTGGCGACTTTATCCAAGAGATTTTGCAGGTCTTGTTGGTTCTCAGCTATCAGTACTGTGTCGTCAGCATACCAAAGGTTGTTAATATTGTTTCCTCCAATTTTTTTGCCTGGTTTTGTGATGATTGTTCTTAGAATATTCTCGCTATACAGAGAAAAAAGGTCAGGAGATAGTACACATCCTTGTCGCAACCCTCGTTTTATAGGTCGATATTTTCCAATTCTATTTTCAACTCGAACTGCTGCTTCTTGCTGCCAGTATAGATGTTTTACAATCCTCAGGTCTTTGCTGTCTATACTGATGTATTCAAGCATTTTAATAATTTCATTATGTTTCACCTTGTCAAATGACTTGGTGTAATCAATGAAGCATAAGTAGAGATCTTTCTGTACTTCTAAAGCTCTTTCTGTTAGTGTTCGTAAAGCATAAATGGCATTGTGTGTTCCATTTCCTTCAACAGATCCAAGCTGTTCATCTGCTATTTGTATTTTTATATTTTTTCCTTGTTCTTCTCATAATGATTCTCAGAAGTAGCTTCGTTATGTAACATGAGAGGCTGATAGTCCGGTGGTCGTCACATTCCTTTGCACCTGGTTTCTTTGGTAGTGCTATAAACGTGGATTTAAGCAGGTCACTGGGAATATAACCACTGTTGTAAATGTCATTCAGTAACTTGGTTATTATTTTTATTCCTGTCTCCTCTAGTGCCTCTATTTCTTCTAGTGTTATATTATCAGGCCCAGTCACTTTTCCTTTCTTCATGTGTTTGATGGCATCTATGATTTCATCTTCAAGTATTGGCGGTCCATTACAGTTTTCAGTATCTGGTGTTAATTCTCGTCTTTCTCCTCCATATAGCTCACCGATATACTCTGTCCACAATGTCTTCTTTTCCCATTAACATTTTACCTTCTTTCGATTTCAGGCATCCTGTGGTATATTTTGTTTTCCTGCCTGTGAGTTCATTAATTCGTTTGTGCATGTTTTTGCTGTCTTTATTATGAAAGTCCTCTATCTGTCTGCACTGTTCATTTAACCAGACTTCTTTTGCTTCTCTGCATTTGCGTCTTATTTCTTTATTTATCTTGCTATATTTTTCCTCGTTATTTTTACTCCTCCTCCTCTTGTCCATCAGTCCTAAGATGTCGTCTGTCATCCATTTATTTTTAGAGGCTTCTTTTTTTGGTAGTATTATCTCCTTAACAGTTTGGTGGATAGAATCTCTTAACATTTCCCATTGTTCATCTATGCTATTCATCATCATCATCATCAGGTGCCGTGCTGACTGGCGTTGGCTATTATGCTTCTCCAGAGTACCCGATCCTTCATGCAGGCCATCAGTTCAGTTGGTGATCTCCTCTCACACCATCCCATCAAACTGTCCAGTATCATTTCTCTTGGTCTTCCTCTTGATCTTCTTCCTTCTATTTTTCCTGTTGTTATATTTTCAATGCCCCTCTTCTCATTGCATGTCCTATGAAAGTACATTGTCTCTCTCTTATCTTTTTGACAAGGTTCTTTGTCTCTCCAGCTCTTCTCATACATTCTTCTTTAGTTATTTTTGCCGTCCAGAGGATTCGCAACATTCTTCTAATAAATCACATTTCTGCTGCTTCCAATGATTTTTGTGCAGACTTGCCTATTGTCCATGTATAAACAGAATAGGCCAAGCAAAGACTGCATTTCAAAGAATGAGAAACATATTAGCTAACACATCTTTATCAATGAATGTTAGAAAACGAGTCCTAAAATGCTATATTTAACCTATCTTGTTATATGGAAGTGAATCTTTGCTACTGCATTGTATCTATTTGTCATAATAACTTTGTATTGTTCTCGCAGTTCTTGGTAATTTTTAAGAAGTTCTGTATTCAGTTTGATGTTTCTCACTTTTCTGCCTGCTTTCTTTAGCTTTATTCTAATTTTTCCACAGAGTGGATCATGGTCACTATTGCAGTCAGCTCCGGGCATGGTTTTTGTTGTCATTAATTAAACTTATTCAACATAAATTTTTTAAAAACTTATACAAATGAATGGTTTTTGGTCTTATTTCGCATGACCCTCTTCTAGTCTCAGTTGCTCTTTCTTATTTGTAACTTACAGTTACAAACTGCGCCCACAGCAGTCATGAGAACTTCAAGCTACACAAACTTAACATATATATACAGAAGTGCACATCCAGAATCACCCTGCAAAAATTCAAGAGTGCTGCATTTGGTCCTGACAGATGACTCAATGTGTAGTTAAAAGTTCGAAAAGTACAGCGATCGCCAATAGCGGTTGATAATTAACAACCTATTAGAACACCGGCAGCTTCTCTACATGCTGTTACGATCTGACAAACATTATATAACAACAGAGAATGATACTTGATGTGTGTGCAGTATCTCATACGATACTTACCTCTTTCTTTTTTGGCTGTGCAAGTACGCACGAGAAAGTCAGCAAAACTACCACTATTACTACTATTCCATACCTGATGGCCGCCATTTTGTTTAACAGGAAATTACGTGCATCGTTGTTAACTTTTCATTGGTTGGTATCCACCACTCAAATTCTTCAACATGTCCTATCCATAATTTCATTCCTGGTATTTATTTTTTCATCATAACAGTAGAGCCACTCTCACCGTAATTGGAGTCTGGCATGACCCTACACGATTTCCATGAGGAGCTCCATAGAAACGGATGTCACAGCAACCAGGCGATCGATGATATCCATCTTGATGGAGCTAACTAAGAAGCTAGGTGTTGCAGCATACTAAAGGAACATCGATCAGTTTCATTTATACGCCAGTGATAGTTAGCTTACAAAGAAGTCAAGAATTACAACTCTTTTTTATGTATCCCAAGGATGATCAAGAAATCATGACACCTATCACAAAGAGTCTAACATCTTACATCCTTCCCCTGCCGTTAAACGTCACACAGGGCTCGCATAGTTGTTTGCTAAGTTTTCCTATTCTCGGCGAGTCTTTCAACTTATCAAAGGATGTTATTCTCACTAAATTGGCATCTCTTAACAATGTCCTCTTTAGAGTTTCACGTGGTCGACCTCTTTTTCATCGGCCTGTTGTGCTTCACTTGATAGCATGTTTTGGTATTCTCTGATTATTTCTTCTCATCACATGGCCTACACATGTCCATCTTCTTTTTCTCATCACCCATAAGACATGTTGTTTGCTCATCTGTCTTATCTCTGCGTTGTTCTTGAATTCATTCCACTTTATACCAAGTATTTTCTTTAGGCATTTGTTTTCAAGAGTCTAATTTCTTGTCTATTTCTTTAGTTGATTTCCAGCTTTCGCATGCATAAATGAGAGTGGATATCACATTTGAATTGAATAATCTTGACTTGGTTTTTGTGCTTATAACTTTTGAATTCCATATGTTCTCAAGATTTTTGAAGGACAATTTTGCTTTTGCAATTCTAACTTCCTTCCTGGTGTCACCATCCTGGTCTATGTAGCTGCCAAGGTATGCAAATTGGTTTACTTCATCAGCAGCTGTTCCTTCTGCGTATATTTTTCCTTCTTGATTAATGATAATGTTCATTATTTTTGTTTTGTCTTTGTTAATTTCAAGACCTAATCACCAAGAGTACATATAATAAAATAGGAGCATTTCGTAATATCACAAAAGATTTGTTTTATACTAACAAATCTGTAGTCTTGGTATCAGAGTAAACCCAATATATTCCAGATTAAACATAACTCCAGCTTCTATGGTAACATTTTGACAATCTAATGTGTCTTTGAATAACGTGAAAATCAGTACAACCACATTGTTATTTGCAAGTTAAAAAAATCTTTTCACTATCTGCACCATGACAATTTCAAGTCAGATACTGCCATGCCATTAGCATAGCCAGTTCTTTCTCTCTATCTTGCTCAATTCTCCGTGTCTCGAATGAATCAGTTGTTGTTTTCCTGCCAAATCATGCAGTCAGTCTATCCAGGTATTTCTGTCTTCTCCGCCCTCTTTGTCTTTTGCTATTAATCTTTCTAGTCATGACCACTTTTTGGAGACCTTCATGTCTGCTGATATGTCTGAGAAACTTTGCCTTTTTCTTATGTGCAGCACTAGTTCGAGATGTTCCTTTGCCTGTTGTAATACTTCTTTATTTTTCTGACTGTCCATGATATGCAGAGCATCCTTCTTAAGAATCAAATTTCATTAGCCATTATTCTTTGTTGTAATTGTTTATTCATAGTCCATGTTTCACTTGCATAAAGTAGAATCTGTTCTGTATAGCATCTTAGAACTCTTCTTTCTTACTGCCAATGGCAGTTTTTGATTTGTTTATGTGTTCTTCATTTTCTCCAAAACCTATCTTTGCCATTGCTATCCTGGTTCTGATTTCTTCAGTGCACTCTTTTGTGAGATGTTGTGACAGATCTATTGATCTATCTTATTATCTTCCTCTGCCTATAATTCTGCATTCTGGTATTTTCTTTTTCTTGGATGTCTTTTAAAAATGTTGGAACCCCACTCAGTACAAACTTTCAAAATGGACTGGCTGTCTATAAGTTAAAAAAAACAAAACAACAACTGACTTGTCTTATGAATTTTTGTTTATTATCTTTAAATTTTTAGATTTAATTGCTATGCTAAAAGTTGTCATAAAATAGATGCATTTCTGCGACTATACACTCCACAATTACCAACATTCAGTAATAGCAATATTTTAAAGTTCTATAATTAAAAAGTGAGAAATATGTTGAAATGTGGTTCAAGGGGCATGCTGAAGGAACAGTGATGTTTAAAAATATGTCCCCTTCTCGCTGCTGGCGAAACTGTTCAAATGCTGTGCGTGGAGTGAAACTCCTCCCGGCGGCCAATGAAAAAAATGAGGAAAAGCAATCAGGGTTGCTGTGCAGCACCGATGTGAAAAGGTGATGGAAAGGATGAAGTGAAGCTTAATTGGTATGTCCAGTAGTCTGACAATGAGAGCTACTCATACCACGGCACCTCTGTTCTAGAGGCCAGCTACATCCGTTCTACACCCATTCATTCATTCATTTGCATGTTCCTTGTGGAACTTTGCCTCCCAAACAGCACTTCTGTAGGCCTCTTGGTTGTGAGCAAGATGGGCTGCCGCTGCTGCATCCATTTGCAGATTGTCAACGATGTCTTGCAGCCATCTTCGTTTTGGTCTTCCTCTCTTTCTTTTCCCCATTATGTATCCTTCCAATACGGTCTTCTCTAAATTATCATGACATTTAATGTGTCCAAAATATTTAAGTTTTCTCTCTTTAATCCTCTTTACTAGCCAGCTTTCTTCAATATTAAGCTCTTGTAGTATAGATATATTTGTTCTTTTTTGTGTCCATGATATTTGGAGAACTCTTCTGTAGCATTTACATTCAAAGGCATTTATGTGTTTCTCAGCTGTTTTGTTAAGTGTCCAGGTCTCACAGGCATATGTTGCGATGGGAAAGATGCATGCCCTTAAAAATCTTATTTTTGTGGTTCTGTCTACTCCTCTCGACAGATTCTTTATTTGTGGTTCTACACCCATACTGGTGAAATATGTGTAAACCGGCTTAAACCAGGGGTGAAGCTTGATGGCTACTCAAGTCTTTGTACCTCCGCTCTAGAGGTCAGTCACGTCCTAAACACGCCCATACTGGGATAATATGCCTAAACCGGCTCAACCCAGGAGTGAAACTCACTAGTGGTGAGGATTCATCCTCCTGGACAAAAGCTCTGTCCTGGTCAAAACTAGGAAGAGCAGCAGCCACGACCACAAAATACTGAAGTCAGAGACACTGGACCAGTGCAGTCTAGATAGGCAACCACCTCTCACCCAGCGGGGATGTATGAGTATCCTATGCTGAGGTTTTCCGGTGAGAAAGTCCAACGCTGGACTAGATGGGTAACCACCTCTCACCTGGTTGGGATACATGGGTATCCCAAAACACGTCGAGGTTTTCCGGTGAGAAAGTCCAACTCTAGGCTAGATTGGCAACTACCTCTCACCCAGCAGAGATATACTGATATCTAAAACACGTCGAGGTTTTCCGGTGAGAAAGTCCAACTCTGGATTAAACTGGTGCAACTAAAACCACGGTGTCATACAATCCTGCATATGAGACCCACCAGGAATACAGGCTCAAGCCCTGCAATACTCTGAACCTCCTGTGATCCTCTTGGGGATCTCATGTGGTCCTTTCGGGGACCACACGACTTACTGAGGACTACAGGAAAAGTTCAGTAGGATCATGGGGCGTTCTTGGTGGTAGAAGCGAATGAAAAAGAAGAAGAAGATGTCCCCTTCTGAATACAGGGCCTAGAGTGACTGCCTCTGTCTGTCACATAATCACCTCATGATTCGGTGACAATCACTAGAAAATAATATGACTCCAAGAGAGAAACAAAACCTTAATATGCTGGCCAGTAATGGTATGTACAAGGAAATGTCAAAGACTGCATACAATGGAGAAGCATAGTAGCCAGCATCTGTCAGCAAGGAACACAATGAATGAATGAAAGATAAACTTCCAAGATGTACAATATTAACTCTTTCACTCCAGGACAGCACTACCAGTAGTGGTAGATCTTGCACGCCTAAGAGAATCAGTGCTCTGTGCAACATTTAGGCAACTTCTAAATAAAATGAAAATTAGTATATTTCTAAATCAATCTATACTTTTAAATTACAGAGTAACTTCCTTCCAGTTTCTATTAAAATTTCTCATCAAATGTGTTCTACCAGAGCATGGAAATTAATTCAAGAGTGAAAGCGTTAAGGGGATGAAAAAAACCTGCAAGAACCACTAATGCAATTTTAAAGAAAACAAAAAGAAAAAAATGTCTATACTGACTCAGAACAGTCTAGACCACATAAAATATGGAAAATGTCAACATAGTTTACTTCCACATTCAAAGACCTTTGTTCAACAAGAAAACTTAAGATATGCAAACTAAACAAAAACAACTATACTATTTTTTTAAAAATAAGCATCAAGGTATATACAGGAAAACACTCAAATTTGCATAACACAACTTTTAATCTATGAAAACATAGTAAACACAACTTGGTTGAAAGATTTCTGAAAAAAAAAAATCTAAAGAAACAAGTTTACAATACTTCACTTAATAAATGCTTAGATATAAATCTCAGAACTCCACAGGTAAAGTACAATGCTGATGCCAACACTCCCCTACAAGAACAAAGAAATGCTATATACAAGATAATATAAACTAATGCAGCCTTGATTCTGCTGCAGCATATTTTGGATTGTCTTCATCAGCCTGTGTGGACTGTCTTCACAAGTGAAAATGAAAAGACATATTAAAACTTTGGATGGCATTCATCATTCTTCTCTGTACAATGAGCAGCTGTCTACCACACAGGAGCAGAATCTGCACAACTGGTCATAAAACTGCTGCATAGCCATATCATTCTGAGGAAATGGTGTTAGAAAACATACTAAAACCTAAAATATACACTACAAAACCTTATGGGTACAGTACTATTATAAAAATGAGATGAATGTGAAATGTTTTATATGTGTGGGAACTGGTATTATTAAGCTAACAGGCAGTGTTGTATTCAAGAATGTATAAACTAGGAAAAATGTAGGAACAGCTTTATTATTTAACAACTACAAAGTTGTGACGTTTTGGCGTGAGCCTTAATCATATAAAAACATACAGGATGAAGAAATAGAGAGAGGAGATAAAGTATAGATTCACATGAATATATTAAAAAGGGAAAAAAAAATTAAATAGAGTACTTAGCTGTAAATGTAAGGTGTGTTCGGTGATGTGTGTCAGGAATGGATTTAGTAGAACGTGGAGACTGTTTAAACGGAGACCTGTGATATGTGGTCGGTGGATTGTAACTGAGGGTGGTGGATGGGGAACCGGGGAGGGGAGAGAGAGTGATACTATGTTGACCTACCCAGGAGAAGTTGAAATAGATGATTGAGGAAGAGGGGTTGCACAGTGATGCTGTGAGGAGGTTTGACAAGTAAGAAAGGGTGGAGCTTAGTGGAGAGGTACTATAATGATTGAAGAGAATGTTAAGTGTAGCTAAAGAGTGAGTTTAACCCATGTGGCTCTAGCGTCCCATAATTTTGAATGCAGCGGTTCTCAAGCGCCAGATGGCTTGTGTCATCTGCATGACATTGTTTGATGGCTGTTACCAGAAAATCACGACATTTTCTCTGATCCACCTATATTGGCATACAAATGTGAGCCAAACTTTAAGGACATCCTCATCCACAGCCACTTGAAGCAGAGCTTTATATATGCTGGCACTAGAAAATGTAACCGCCCTTGCTGTGTTACCTGCCCGGTAGTCTGGGAAATGAAAACAATCACCTTTCCCAAAACTATCCTCACTCTTCATGAGGGATTCACATGCGAGTCCCATAATGTGATATATGTCACCATTTGCAAAAGATGCTGGATAATGTATATTGGTGAGACTGGCCTCAGATTAGGGGACTGCATGCAAAAACATCTGTACGACATCGCCCAGCATGCTTTGAAACCAGTCCCAAATCATTTCATTGGCCCCAACCACAGAAGCAAATCTGACTTTCTGGTAACAGCCATCAAACAATGTCACGTAGATGACACAAGCTGCCTGGCGCTTGAGAACCGCTGCATTCAAAATTATGGGACGCTGGAGCCACATGAGTTAAACTCGCTGTTTAGCTACACTTAACATTCTCTTCAATCATTATAGTACTTCTCCACTAAGCTCCACCCTTTCTTACTTGTCAAACCTCCTCACAGCATCACTTTGCAACCCCTCTTCCCCAATCATCTATTTCAACTTCTCCTGGCTAGGTCAACATAGTATCACTCTCTCTCTCCCCTCCCCGGTTCCCCATCCACCACCCTCAGTTACAATCCACCAACCACATATCACAGGTCTCCATTTAAACTGTCTCCACATTCTACTAAATCCATTTCTGACACACATCACCGAACACACCTTACAATTTACAGCTAAGTACTCTATTTAATTTTTTTTCCTTTTTAATAGTATTCATGTGAATCTATACTTTATCTCCTCTCTCTATTTCTTCATCCTGTATGTTTTTATATGATTAAGGCTCACGCCGAAATGTCACAACTTTGTAGTTGTTAAGTAATAAAGCTGTTTCTTTTGAAAACAAATGCCTAAGGAAAATACTCAGCATCAAGTGGAACGATTTTAAGATCAATGCAGAGATAAGACAGATGACTGAACAACAACCAGTCTCAAGGGTGATCAGGAAAAGGAGATGGACATATGTTGGTCACTTGATGAGAAGAAATGATCAGAGAATCCCAAAACAAGCTATCAAGTGGAACACAACAGGCCAAAGAAAAAGAGCCAGACCGCATGAGACTCTGAAGAGGACATTGTTAAGAGAGACTAAATTAACAGGCATAAAATCCCTTGATGAGGTTGAGAGACTCACCGAAGACAGGAAAAACTGGCGAACTACTTTGCAAGCCCTAAGTGACGTTTGATGGCAGGGGAAGGATATAAGATACATACTGGTATCACAGCTTTACTGCAGTGCTTCGTGTATAGTTACATACTTATACACTAATTACTGAGTGTTCTATTCAAGTTTGATGCTTGTCTTCAAATGACTTGAATCTGGGTTAGTGAACTCCAGTATGTATATCATCAGAAGTCTTAAACCTTCAAGTCTGAAACTGAGTTTCAGATCACAGCTCTGGTAAATGTTCATAAGACACCAATGAACATTCCTATGATGTAGCATACCTTTCTTTGATTATGAACTGTCAAATAAATGACAGGGTCTTGCATGAAGTTAAGATATTACAATGACGGTGAAGAGATGTCAACAAAGGAAAATGAAATTAGAAGGGTGGATACGAAAGCTGAGCAGAATGTGAAAATAAAGAAAATTGAAAGATAAAAAAAAAGACATGAGTTGTCTAGAACTGACAAAAGATGATAGCTGTGCCAACGATATGGAGAAAAACTTCTGTTTTTAGACTAAAATGTTTGCAACATTCTGTCTCATATACTCTAGCATATTCCATTAGTGGCATAGATGCGGAATGATAATATAAATGTACAGTTAATATACATGGAAAATACTAAAATAATATGTAATAAAAATAGAAAGATTATAAGGGACTTGGAACATGAGTAGTAGAGTCAACAGTGAACTATCTTCTCATGGGCATATTATAAGTTGGTGACCCCTGTTAACCCAGCCATAAAAATAAGTACCTGACATGCTAGTTTCAGGAAGACTGCCTCAGACAATAGAGAATGCCTGCTAAGTTTTTCAGCATCACCTCTCTTTGCTGATATCTTGCTGTCTCCCCTTTGTTTCTGCCTGCAGTTATCATATTTTCAAGATTCTTTTCTTATAATTGCATTATTATTGAGGCTAGATAAACAGAAATAATGCTTTATAAAACTGAGACATAACTAAAAACATTGAGTAAATATTCCAAGGACATACCTTTTTATTGAGAAATTCAAGGATTCTGCTGTTGGCAACATGGGGCTGAGGCTGAATTCTCAGTACAGACACACCTAAACAAAATTGTGGCATGAATCAATGTGATTTACCTGTGAAAATTTTCAATATATCTACAGTCTGAATAATGAATCTGCTTTGACTTGGGGTAAATAAACTGGTCATTTATAACCATATGTTGCAAAGAATGCATAGTAATGTTCATTTTTCAATGCTATAATTGGAGGTAATTTTGTAGCATTTGTTAATTTGCATTTTACATGGAAGCTTGGTCTGAGATATGTTAAAATAACTGCATGTAGATCTTGTGGCATCAGTAGACTACAAATAGGTAATTAGTCTTTACTTTTCAAGCCTACTGTCATATTTCCAATGGTTTATCACATTTTCTGAAATTTCTCTCCAGATGCATAAGCCTGGCAGTCAAATATGAGTGTCTCCATAGACAGAGACTGCATGAAAATGGCCTTAATCAGTGATAAAAAAATTCCTCAGACAAATTTTGGAGTAGAAATTTTTAGTCTTCCACATCTGCAGTTAATATATATGGTCCATCGTTATTACTCCGTATATTTACCTCTTGCCTTTCATTGTAATAAAATTCTCTTATGTATTCCTCCCATTCTGTATATCTTGGTGGCTATATAGACCAGGATGGTTACACTAGGAAGGAAGTTAGAATTCGAATTGCAAAAGCAGCATTGACCTTCAAGAATCTTGAGAACGTATGGCATTCAAAAGTAATAAGTACAAAAACCAAGTTAAGATTATTCAATTCAAATGTATTATCCACCCTCATTTCATGTGAAAGCTGAAAAACAACTAAAGGAATAGACAAGAAATATTAGACTCTTTTGAAAACAAATCCCTCAGGAAAATACTCAGTATAAAGTGGAATGAATTCAAGAACAAGGTGGAGATAAGACAGATGAGCAAACAACATGTTTCATGGGTGATCAGAAAAAGAAGATGGACATATGTTGGTCATGTGATGAGAAGAAACAATCAGAGAATCCCCAAGCAAGCTATCAAGTGGAACACAAAAGGCCGAAGAAAAATAGGTCGACCACATGAAACTCTAAAGAGGACATTGTTAAGAGAGGCCAGTTTAGTGGGCATAACATCCCTTGATGAGGTTGGAAAGCTTGCCGAAAACAGGAAATCTTGGCAAATTACCGTGCAAGCCCTATGTGACGTTTAATGGCACTGGAAGAGTGTAAGATGTAAGAATTCCCATGTCCATAGCCTTTTGCGGTGTTGCTGGAACAATGTGTTTCCAATTATCATCCTACTGTTTTCAAGCCATCTATTAATTTATCACCTCTTTCATTTCTTTGCCTTAGCCCATGTTTTCCAATTGCTTCTCCCTCCTGACCTGTCCCTACTTTTGCATTTATATCTCCTTGCACTATGTTGACCTCATATGGTTTACACTGTCTCACTGCTTCATCCACATTCTTAGAAAATTTATCTACACTATCTGCTGCTAGTGTGTAAATCTGGATTAAGTTATGTCCTCTGGGTGTCTTTTCATCTTTACTAGTAAGACCCTATCTGATATGCACCAGAATCCTTTAACAGACCCTGCTGTCTCTTTATCTAAAATGACCGCTACTCCATGTTCATGTTTGTTACCTCCTGAGTATATTAATTTATATCCTTCAAATATTATAACTCCCTTATCTTTCCATTTTACTTCACATAATCCAAGTATGCTGATGCCTGTTCTCTTCATTTCTCTCCTTATGTTGTCCAACTTTCCTAGTTCTGTTTATGTTCTGATGTTCTATGTTCCAAATCTTATGCTGTTCTTAATAATTCACAGTCACTTGCTGACAGTCTAGTATCACCTAGGTGTCCCCATTTATGTTGTTCTCTAGTTAAATGGCTGTAGATTTAATGAATGTGTGACAAGATGGCATGAGAGATCACTAACTGAGCTGATGGCCTGCATGAAGGATCATGTACTCTGGAGAAGTGTAATAGCCAACACCAGTCAGCACAGCACCTGATGATGGTGATAATGATGATGAGATTGAATGGCTGTAGATCTCAACAGCTGATTCTTGGGAAGCTACATTGGTGGTTTCCCCTTGCCTTCCAACAGATTCTATAATTGTGAAATCTATAATTGGAAAACTTAGTACCTACTGTTCTATAAGGTGCACTTACTAAAGTTCACAAAAAATTTCACTACTGTCATTTTAAGGTTATTTTCCTATGGGAACAAAGCAGTTTGCATAAACTTAACTTACAATGTGGCCAAGAAAATAAAGATTAAAAAAAAGAACAAAGAACACTTACACAAAAGAAATTTATATTTTAAAAATATTTGTTTTTTCCTGCTGTTATTTCATGCCACATTCATATACCATACTACAGTGCACAAAACTCATAATGAGCTCATTAAAATCACTCTACCATATCTGGCAGCCAGACTCTCCTCATACAAGAAAACTGCCATCAGGGCATCACATTCAGCAACATAAGGCTGAAGTTTCAGTTTTGCAAACCCAATAGAGAGTGAGGTCCTGTGAATTTGATGGTACATTAAAAAAATTTTGTTTAAACCTATGAAATAACATACTACTTGCTGTTAAAAAAAACAAAACTGGATGAAGTGATAGCGGGCTGTCCATTCTGAAGAAAAAAAAGTTAAAAAAGGTAAAATTCCCATTTCCATGCCATTAAGGCATATTGAGGAATACAGTGTTAGGCCCATAATTTCCATGACCTTTGGCATATGAAAATGTGATGTGGTCAGTATCACGCCTGGCCGCATTTACCTTCCCAATTTCTCTGGTACCCATTTTTAGAGGCTGGGTGAACCCCAGAGCCTTTTTGGTGTGTCCCAGAAAAAATTCCCAGTGCTGGATTGATTAGTAAACCAAGAGCCTAACCGCTCAGCTAACCAGGCCGCCATTCTGAAAAAAAAAAGTTGTGAAAAACTTTTTAAAAAAAAGAATCTAAAAAATGTATTTAGTATTACATTTCCTGACAATTTTAGTGTGTGGTGAATCTAAATATGCACAAATGATTGCCAAGTGCAAAGATATAAACCTGCTTCAAATATCACATTTTTGGCTTAAAATCTGAAAAAAAAAATTTTTTTTTTAAGAAGGAAACATTAATTATTCAAATTATTAAAGGGCAAGTCAAAAAGTAACCACAAATCATGGGATGTAGCCATTAAAAATAAATAGAAAAGATTGACTCGCCTTTGAATCTTCATATATTTTTTCAATGGTTACATCCCTTGAGGAGCAATTACCTTAGACTCGCCCTCGTATTTTATGTTAGTGATTTATAGTAGAACTCGATTTTTCTATTTTTTAAATGTATCATTCAGCATGAGATTTTCACTTAGATCTGCCTGCCTCTGACTGTTCAATGAAGACTGCAACACTTTTTTTCCTTGGAATAAAATGACAAAGTTAGGACAAATTTAGGACCAGTCAGTTGGTACAGAATTTATCTACCTATAAGCCTGATCAATGTTGTGTCCCCTGACAGAAGAGGCCTGCTTGTTAGGTCTTTTCTTGAAATTCAACAAAGCCACCATATCCAATATACTGCCTATGTTACAAGATTTTTACAGCATTAGCTGTGAAGAACTTCATGCTGACAGTTACAGGGAAATTCTGCAACTGAAATTCTGTAAATAATTTCTCAAAAAGAAATCTCTAGCCCTCTTCCCTTAATGTCATTACCAGGGCCAGTGAAAGAATAATTTTTTTGTGTTAATATTTTTATCCAAAAATGTTAAATACAAGAGAAGAAAACTGTTAAATAACTTATATATATAGTTTTTTTTTAAAGAAAATTAAATCTAGGCAGAGAAAACTTGACTCATAATTTTCCTGCATAGGTTATCCTGTAGACACAAGCAGATTTGAACAGAAACATATATGTTTATGAGTCAACGAATGTGAACTCAGAATATATCCAGGTTCATGTTTTCACTTAAAATTTAAAATGATAAATGATATTTTGAAATATACAGTGTGCGTGTTGCTCAACAAAACATGTGTCTTACTTTGTAAAATGTCTACAGAAATACAGCAAAGATCTTGAGAAATACTCAGCAGTGAGAATATAGACACAATAACAAATATAATCCAGACCAGTGGTTCCCAGCCAGTGGTCTGCAGACCACAAATGGTTCTCAGAGCATTATCTAGCAGTCAGTAGTTATATTATGAGTTTGGTATTAAGCACCATCTACTGAATAAAAACAGTTAAGGGTTTATGGTATTGAGATACCACATATAAGATGGTGGTCTACAAATGTTGGAAAAGTGATCCTTGGATATAAAAAGGTTGGGAAACACTGATCTGCACAGTTAAATACAAAACTAGTATTCTGACACATGTAAAAATTGTTAAAAAAAATGAATGAAAAGTACAAATTATTGAAGAATTTAAGGCTGATGATGAACAAAATGCCCTGAACTAGAAGAGCAGCTCAGAGGCTCATACAAAGTGAGAATTGCTGTTGGAGGAACATCTGAACCATTCAGGCCTGAACTTCTTGCCATCCTGATAGCTGTGTAGTAATTCTGTATGAGGCTTTCTGCTTCGGGCCTCATCTTGACCTCTACTTCCCTGCTCATTGCTAAAAACTGAAGAAGTAATCAAAAGGTATAGGGGTAGAAATGTGAAACCACAGGTAGTTATTGATGAAAAGTGCATCATTATAAACAGATTTTCTGTTCTATCAAGCTGAACAAATATCTTATATCCTTCCCATGCTGTTAAATGTCACAAAGTAGTTCACCAATTTCCCTGTCTTCAGCAAGCCTTTCAACCTCATCAAGGGATTTTATGACTATTAATTTGGCCTCTTCAGAGTTTCATGCGGTCTGCCTCTTTTTCTTTGGCCTGTTATGTTCCACTTGATAGCTTGTTTTGGGATTCTCTGGCTGTTTCTTCTCATCACGTGACCAACATATGTCCATCTCCTTTTTCTGATCACCCATGAGACTGGTTGTTGTTCAGTCATCTGTCTTATCTCTGCATTGTTCTTGAATTCGTTCTACTTGATGCCAAGTATTTTCCTTAGGCATTTGTTTTCGAAAGAGTCTAATTTCTTGTCTGTTTCTTTAGTTGTTTTCCAGCTTTCACATGCATAAATGAGAGTGGATATTACATTTGAACTGAATAGTCTTAATTTGGTTTTTGTGATTATAACTTTTGAATGCCCTATGTTCTCAAGATTCTTGAAGACTGATTCTGCTTTTGCAAATTCTAATTCTAACTTCCTTTCTGGTGTCACCATCCTGGTCTATGTAGCTGCCAAGGTATGCAAATTGATTGACTTTTCAATATCTGTCCCTTCTACATGTATTTTTCCATTTTGATTAATGGGAAGTGTCTTATTTTTGTTTTGTTCTTGTTAATTTCAAGTCCTATTTTGCTAGCCAGTGAAGACAGTATATCTGTTTTTTCTTGCATGGAATTTGCATTGTTACTGATAAGAGTTATGTCATCAGCAAAATCAAGATCTTCTAGTTGGGTCCCATATTCCTGTGTTACCTGTGCAGCATTTTTTCATTATGAAGTCTACTGCAATTCCAAAAAGCAAGGAAGGTAGTATACATTCTTGTTTAACGTCTGTTTCAATCTGGAGCCATTCACCCATCCCTTCTTCTGTTTTGACTGCACAAACATATCTATTGTAGAACTCCTTCATGATGGTGACAATTTTAGATGGTATTCCATATAGACTTATAGTTTTCCACAATGAATCTCTGTGTATGCTATCAAAAGCCTTTTAAAAGTCTATGAAGTTCAGTATTAATGGTTTCTGCTTTTCAATATGTTCTTCAAGTATTATTCTTAGAGTAAAGATCTGGTCCAGACAGCTTCTCCCTTTTTGAAATCCTTCTTGTTCTTCTCTCACTGTGGTATCCACTATATCTTTAAGTCTACTCAAAATTACCTTGAAAAATACTTTTGACACAACACTTACTCCTCTCCAATTGTTACAATCACTAAGGTTGCCCTTTCTTTTTTTTGTTTTGGTATTTTAACAATGATTCTTTTTTTTTTCCATTTAGAAGGGACCTTTTCTTCTTTCCAAATCTTATTAAACATTCTCTGTAGTTGTCTCATGGTGTCACTATTGATAGCTTTTAACGTTTCAGGTGTTATTTCATCTTCACCTGCAGCTTTGTTACTAGCCATTAAATTCACTGCTGTTTCAATTTCATGTAATGTAATTTCATCTAGGTTGACATTTAGTTGTAAGGCTAGTAAGTCAGTTTCAAGGTTTAACAATTCTTTTGGGTGTGGTTGATTAAGTATTTCTTGGAAGTGTTCAGCCCATCTTTGCTTTTGGGCTTTACTTGATGTTAATAGGGTTCTGGTTTTGCTAAGGATTGGTCTTTCTTTAGATGTAATAGTACCTGTTAGCCTCTTCTGTATGTTATATAAAGTTTTGCTGTCTGCTGTTTTTGCTGCTTTCTCTGCCTCTTTTGCCATATGGTCTATGTATTCTCTTTTATCCCTTCTAGCTGAACTTTTTACTTTCTTGTCTATTTCTTTGTATGTTGCTTTCGCCAGATCTTTTCCAAGATCTGTTTTTACATTCAGCATGTCTAATTTGGCGGCTCATCTTTCGTGTATGTACTTCCATGTGTTTTCTGATATCCATGCTTTTCTATTTGGTTTTTCAGTCCAGTTCTTGCTTTTGCTGCTGTGATTATGGCTGTACTGTAAGAATTCCATAATTCATCTATACCTATCTCCTCTACTTCATTGAGTGTTGTGGAATGATTGGCAAGTTCCTGATTGAAATTACTGTTAGTACTCTCCTCTTGTAGACTGTGGCTGTTTATCTTTCTGTGTATTGATTTCTCGTGTTGGCTTTTCAGTTTTAGTTTTATTTTCCCTATACACAGATTGTGATCACTGTTGACATCTGCACCCCTATATTCTCTTACATCTATGAGAGATTTCTGTATTGCTTTCTAATACAAAAATTTATTACAAATATAAAATGAGGAAAAAAACTGAGGCGTGAAAAGCTCAGATATTTTCTTCATTTAAATCATAATTAGTGATCCAAAGTCACTTTAGCACAAACTCAACTGGTAAAATAAATTATTTTTTATTGTACATCAAATTAAGGGAAAGTATCAAATAATAAGTGTCGAGATGAAAAGAATGGGTATACACATTTTGGGAATCTGTGAACATTGATGGAAAGGATCAGGACACTTCAAGAGCGAGAATGATAATATCTTTATATACTCTGGTGGAGAAGTAGGAGAAAAGAATGGAGTGGCTTTTTACTTGGACAAATCAACATCAAAAGCATTAGTAGGCTACAATCCAGTAAGTGATAGAATCCTCATAATCAGATTTAAGGGCACTCCTAAGAATGTAACAATCATTCAGATATATGCACCTACATCAGCAGCAGAAGAAGAGGAAGTAGAAGACTTTTATAACACACTGCAAATAATGATAGACCCGTTACGGAAAAATGATATTGTATTAATAATGTGGGATTTTAATGCAAAGATTGGTACAGAAAGAGCAGAAGATGAAGGACATATTGTAGGGAAATTTAGCATAGGACATAGAAATGAGGCAGGTGACAATCTAATGGTGTTTTGCATGGAAAATGAGCTAATGATTGCTAACACACTTTTAAAGCAACATCCAAGAAGACTTTACACATGGACATCACCTGATGGGAAAACCAAGAATCAAATAGATTACATTTTAGTACAAAGAAGGTGGAGATCAAGTATAATGTCAGCAAAAACTTTACCAGGTGCTGATTGTGACACGGACCATGAGTTATTAATAGCAGACATGAAGATAAAGATAAAAAAAGACAGTTACGAGATCATGACACACCGTTTTGATCTTACAAATATACCAGAACAATACGGTATAGAAGTGAAGAACTGTTTCGAAATCCTGACGGCTGTACAGGAGGAGATGACACCAGATGAATGGCTACACAGGGCAGAGATATCTTAATAACAACAACTAATGACATGGTTCCAGTAATGAAAACACAAAAGAATGAATGGATTACAGCAGGCACACTAGAATTGATAAAACAACGTAGAGAAATGAAGACGCAATGGAAAGTGACAAACAACAACAAAGAGGAATATAAATCTTTAACAAAAGAAGTACGAAGAAACATAAGAAAAGACAAAAAACAATACAAGATTGTTGTAAAAGAATGGAAGGACATCAGAAGTGTGGAAGAGATAGTGAAATGTTTAAAGAAATGAATACATTGACAAGAAATGTCACGCCTAAGGTCAAATGTAATTTGTGACGAGATGGGGAATACCTCGACAGAGACAGAGAAAATTCTAGAAAGATGGAAGGAATATTCCAGGGGAATGTATAAAACAACTGACTGTGAAAGCAGAAATCAACAGTATGAATTATTATTAGAGGAGAAAGAATCCGAACCAACAATATAAGTAGTTTTATGGGCAATAAAGAATCTGAAAAATGGTAAATCGCCAGGATGTGATGAGATAACAGCTGAAATTATTAAAGCAGGAGGAAAGGAATGTGCAACAATCTATCATGCACTGTGTGAAAAGATATGGCATTCAGGTATTTGGCTGAAAGAATGGAAAAGAACTGTATTCATACCACTGCCAAAAAGGTGGTTAGTTTTTAAAATCCTGGATCATTACTAATAATGGAGATACAATGAGGGCATCTATCGCCCTTCAGAAAGTAAAACAACTAAAGAATCTGTGAAGAGGAACAGACAGAACCACAAAAATAAGATTCTTAAGGCCATGCATTTTTCCCATCGCAACATATGCCTGTGAGACCTGGACACTTAACAAAACAGCTGAGAAAACATAAATGCCTTTGAATGTAAATGCTACAGATGAGTTCTTCAAATATCATGGACACAAAAAAGAACAAATATATCCATACTACAAGAGCTTAATACTGAAGAAGGCTGGCTAGTAAAGAGGATTAAAGAGAGAAAACTTAAATATTTTGGACACATTAAACGTCATGATAATCTAGAGAAGACCATCTTGGAAGGGTACATAATGGGAAAAAGAAAGAGAGGAAGACCAAGGTGAAGATGGCTTCAAACAAGACATCGTTGATGATCTGCAAATGGATGCATCAGCAGCAAACCATCTTGCTCACAACCGAGAGGCCTACAGGAGTGCTGTTAGGGAGGCAAAGTTCCACAAGGGACATGCAAATGAATGAATGAACATCAGATTAAAATTTCTAACACATAAATAATGACATGGATTGTTCACTGTATTAAATGCAACAGAATTTTTGGTTAAGCTTACAAATAACTTTCAATGTTTTTTTTTTTAAAATTAATATCTTTAACTGTATTTAGAAAGTGTAGAGATTTATCAGTATATAAATTATCTCACATTTTCAAATTCCTCTCTGCTGAAAGTGCTGGCTTTATATTCATCTACACACCAAGAGGAAATAGTATGGTCAATCACTTGGGTCATTATTTCATGCTCTGTAGTAGAACCATCACATTCAAGGAAGCAGATGTAACTAAATGCACTAAAAAAAAAAAAAAGCTAAATTACAATAGTTACACATGTTGAGACAATTACTTCTTGCTATATAATTACATAATTAAGTTATACTACAGTAAATACAAGGAGGCAACATGCAGATGAAACCACTGACAACAATTATTGAATAAAGACGCTGGCGATGGTTGGGACATGTGCTCCGAATGACTGACAACTCGCTATCAAAAATAGCACTAAGATGGACACCACAGGGGAGCAGAAGTAAGGGTAGACCAAAAGAGACATGGAGAAGAACAACAGAAAGGATGTTGAGCAATAGAGGGCTCACCTGGGCAAGAGCAGAAAAAAAGGCGAAAGGCAGGCATTTGTGGAAAACCCTTGTGGAAGCCCCATGTGCCCTGGGCACTTAAGGTTCAGAGAGAGAGAGAGAGTAAATACATCTTCTTACCTATGTAAACATAATTACAACAAAAAGGTCTGGGAGCTGGCTGGTCATGTGCTCCAAAAAGACCCCAACAACACTACTGGGATAATCATGTGGTGGACTCCAGAAGGAAGGTACAAGAGAACCCTGTCAAAACAATCTGGTCCAGGACCAGAATGCCAAGCGACACAACTTACAGCACACATCTGGGACACCTAACAAAGACTGGCAGTGTAGCTTGAGAATTTGGCACTGCCTTACAAGACAGCACAAGGCTTTTTAGACAGTGGTTGCTTCATCATGCAACAATGAGCAGTGGATATGATATTTATTGTCTAAGAGCTCATGCATGGTCCAGTACACATTGTACTGTTTTCAAAGTATATCTGTCATGACTAAAATGTATGAACTAGGAAAAAAGTAGGAGCATCTTTGTTACATAACGATTACAAAGTTGTGATGTTTTGACATGAGCCTTAATCATACAAAAACATACAGGATGAAGAAGAGTGAGGAGATAAAGTATAGATTCACATGAATGCTATTAAAAAAAAAAAGAAATTAATAATGAATAGAGCACTTAGCTGTAACTGTAAGATGTGTGGCTTGTTCGACGCTGTGTGTCAGAAATGAGCATGGTAGAGCATAGAGACTGTTTAAATGGAGACCTGTGATATGTGGTCGGTGGGTGGGGAAACCGTGGAGGGGAGAGAGAGTGGTACAATGTTAACCTACCTAGGAGAAGGTGAAATAGATGATTACAGTTAGTGTAGAAGGGTTGTAATGTGATGCTGTGAGGAGGTTCTGAACTATGTGTAACAAGTGAGAAGGGAGTGGGGCTTAGTAGAGAGGAATTAAAATTGTTGAAGAGGAGAATGTAAGGTGTAGCTGAATAGAGAGTTTAACCCATGTGGTCCCAGCATCCAATAATCCTGAATGTAGCAGTTCTCAAGTGCCAGGTGGGTTGTGTCATCTATGTGACATTGTTTGATGGCTGTTACCAGAAAATCAGATTTGCCTCTGTGGTTGGGGTCACTGAAATGATTTGGGACTGGTTTTGAAGCATGCTGGGTGATATTGTACAGATGTTTCTCATGCAGTCCCCTAATCTGAGGCCAGTTTCACCAATATAAGTTATCCTGCATCTTTTGCATACGATGACATATATCACATTACGGGACTCCCATGTGAATCCCTCATGAACAGTGAGGATAATTTTGGGAAAGGTGATCGTGTTCGTTTCCCAAACTACAGGGCAAGTAATGCAGTGGGGGCAGTTACATTTTCTGGTACCAACATATGTAAAGCTCTGCTTCAGGTGGCTGCGGATGAGGATTCCTTAAGGTTTGGCTCACATTTGTATGCCAACAAGGGTGGATCAGAGAAAATGTCGCGAGTGTCAGGGTCGAGCTGAATTATTGGCAGATGACGATAAAGAATTTTCTTAACCATCTGACCATGCGGGTGGAAAGGCAGTACTAACTTAACTCTGTCCGATGGCGTAACAGGGTTTTTTCTGAATGCTTCTTTGCGGTTCACTAGTTGGATATGGTTGAAGGCTTCATGAAGGACATTTTCTGGGTAGTGGCTGAAGAACTTGTTGGACTGATCTATAAAGTCCAAATTATCCTGACATATGCGGCTAAGATGGAGGAGTTGGGAGTATGAGATGGAGTTCTTACAGGCTTTAGGATGGGAGGAGGTGTAAAGTAAATCTATCATGACTAATTCTGTAGAGTCTTGGAGATGTGAATTTATTTCTTTAAGGGCAGGGATTTCTTCACACATAATTTGTACAATTCTTGCTCAATGCACATTTCACCTGCCATAGAATTTTACTGTGTTAAAAAAAAACAAACAAATAAACATCATACATGCACGCACACGCACACACACACAAATATAAGGAACAATTTTTTTATAAATAGGAAGCAACAAGGTTTTCATACTGTAAAATAATAGAACATAGTTTTGTAGGATTAGATCTCGAAAAAATCGTAGACAAAGCACTTTTGTTAGACATGGGAGAAAGAAAAATCACAAGAGAAATTAACTAGGATTCGAACCACGGACTCCGGTAGGATGAGCAGCCGTCTAGCCACAAGAGAACAGCGTACTAACAAATTGCGCTATCTCGCACCTCCTCGAATCCCAGGTAATTCTCTTGTGATTTTTCTTTCTCTCACGTCTCTTGTGACACATCTCAAGATGTGATGAGATAACAGCTGAACTTATTAAAGCTGGAGGAATGGAATGTGCAACAATCTATCATGCACTATGTAAAAAGATATGGCATTCAGGTAAAAGAATGGAGAAGAACTGTATTTATACCACTGCCAAAAAAGGGTAACCTAATGAATGAATGAATGAATTTGCTGAATTTCTTCTGCCTCACCTTTTTATGCCATCTGCTGTTCACATGATCTGTTGTTTTTATTTTTTTGTTTTTTTTTTTTGTTTTTGGTTATTTGCTATTGCCTGATAAAGGTATAAGCTAAAGTATCCAATTTTCTTTCTGTAAGCTTGTATATATTTTTCTTGCCATTTTTCATACAACAATCTAATAAAATGATAGCAGTATTGTGTACGACAATGAAAACAAGGATAACTTGAACTATACATAAGTACTTACTCCAAGAAACCTTTAGTCAAATCACCTGTGTCACATCCACCAAAGACAGCATCCCTTTGGCTTAAGGTTTTGACCCCTGTGCCAGTGGGATCATACACACCCCACACATGACATTCCATAGGAAATGTAAGTTGCTGAGAAATTCCACCCAAATGTTTGGATGCAAGATCAAGGAATATTTTACTACCTGTCAAAACTAAGGAATAGAAAACATCATGGTTAGAATTCTTCACATCATATACGTACAATTTTTAAACTGCTTATTTTCATATTAAATTTACATTCAATGTACAATATTACACTTTGTTTTAATGGATGGAATTAAAAACTAAAGTATTTGTATGGTAATCATGAGATTACCACATGCTGAGTGAGGAGTAAAAGCTTATCTCAAGACATCATCCATCACATTTCAAACTACTGGGAGCTTGTACTTGTACGAACTCCTGTAAATGTGAGCTGTTGTTCTTTGCAGCCAATGCTGTGGATGTGTTGAGGCACTGCATCATATCGCCGGGTTATGTCAGTTACTTTTTCAGTCCCAGAGTACAGCTAAAAAGCAGGGGGTGTGCAATGCTTCTTTTGCAGACTCCACCACCATGTGGACTATGGCTAGGCCTGTTACTGGGGGTACCATGGAGAGATGGGACAGGGTCCTGGTCAGCTATGGTTCGTTAACCCTGATGCTAGCATATCAGCTATGGTTCTGCTGACTGCCTCATCAGACAAGCATCTTCACCCTCAACTACTGGGAGCAAAGATAACTATGCTAGAGTGATGATATGGTTATCAGGTCCTGAGAATCAAGAGCTGGGCAAGACCCTAAGCCACTTTTTAGTGCTTTTCATAGTACAGGCTCAGCCTGGCTCTTGCAGCTGGGTGTACTATAATCCTCATGGTGGTGGAGTCTACTGGCAGCCTCATCTTTTAGATCCACTTCAGGTCTTCAAGCCAGCACCATAATCCCCTCCCATCTCAATACAATGTTTATGCTCCATTTTTACTGAGTCAGCTGCTAAGAATATCCTGCTGCAATTTTAGGAAGATAAAACACATTTCAGACTCTACCTGCTTGAAGATGATCTCTATTAGTTTTCTTCCAGCCTCCAAAATCTCCTACAGGGCACACTCCACCACTTGACAGCAGCAATGAGCCACCTAAGATTTCAAAAATAAATTTAGAACTTATCCAAAAGCTCAATGAATCTTGCTGAAAAAAAAACATGGCTTCAGAATCACTAACTTATGCATTTAACATATTAAAAAATCAGAACTTCTGAAAAGATTATAAATTTTAACATCATCAAACTAACAAAAGCAAATATAGAAAGGAACCTAATTAAATCCATAAGAAAAATGATATCACTATGCACTGGACATATAATTTGAAGGGGAAAGTATAATAACAGGAAAGATAAATGGCAAGAGAGAGGCAGTAGAAAACTAAGAGAAAAAATCATGGACAGTCTAATGCGATGGTACAATAAAAAGTCACCAAGTGAGCTGATTGAAAATATCAAGTACTGAGATCTATAGAGAAGAATGAATGCCAATGCCTATAGACACAGCACCTAATGTTATCAAACTGAATGGTCCAACATTATTTGTCACTGACTTATCACAATCATTATTTCTTACCACTCTCATGAGAACAAAGACCAGATAATCTTGTATACTAGCCTTTTAAAATTAAGAGTTTATTTTATTTTCCTCAAGTATTAACATTTACACTGTATGAAATAAGGAGCCCATGCATGCTTATCATAGATGACTTTTCCAGTGAGTGGGGTAGTAACTGATGCTGGGAAAGATCGAAGTGAAAACTGTTGAGCATACTCCATCAAGGACTGGCTAAGTCTTGTCTCTTTCCCTATACCCAGTATGTGCAGAGGATTCTTCTGAAAAGTATAAGAAATAAAACATGCTGTTGTCAAATGATTGCCTTAATAGTAGTAATACTTACAAAAGTACCAGACATCCCACCAAACACAAACTACATACTTCCTCAAACTAACACCAGACTCAAGAACAAATCAGTGAACAAATCATCACATTCCAACACCCTAAAGCTATGTGCATTGGAGACCACAGAATCCTACTCCAAGGATTGCATCCATGCTTACACTGATGGGTCAGCATTCAAGGAAACAGACAATGTAGGATATGGGGTACTCATAATATGTCCAGACAAGACAACAAGCCACATTTCTGAATGTGCTGACAGAGTGGAGCCACTATGTCACAGCCCCACAACCCCACCAACATGAGAACAGCTAAACACATTATACACAACAACTGCAAGCAGCACTGGATGGACAGTTGGTCCAGTAATTCAACTGGAAGATCCCTATATACACACCTGCCAAAGCCTAACCCCAGAGACCACATCAACAGCTTATGTCATAGAGACCAATGCACAATCTTTACGTTGTGAACAGGACACATCACCCTCAATAAGCACTTACACAGAGTGACCGCTGACCACACAACATACTGCATGTCCTGAAGCAGACAAGAAGAAGAAACTGTTAAGGACCACCTGCTGGACTGCAGTGCACTGAAAGATCTTCGGAAGAACTTGATATCACCAAAGTCCCTAACCACCAACATTCTGCATGGAGATGTAGAACAGCTGAAGAGGACTTGTACATTTCATTATCAGGCACAAGGGAAAAAAAGAGTGAAAACTTGTTAACCCGGGAATTGGAAAAGTCAAAGTAAAAAAAAATAGTAGTAATGAAGGTAATAGAACCAAATACAACAAAATTTTTACTTTTAGAAATACTAATACTTTTATTAGAATTAAGCTTCACACATTTATAACTCATAGATACATAAGACATCCTAACAAGTTCATCTTTTTTTAGTTGTATCTATGTCTTTATTTAGAAAATAACTCTGTAGGTGACAAGTAGCAGCCAAATCATGTGCTGTTTGGCTCAGGACAAATTGCTACGTTTAATAATAAATTCCAGCAACAAACTGTATTATTTACTGCCATGGTTTAAAATACAAATGAGGCATTTAGCAAATACACTGTGTCTTCTATAAGAGAATAAAGTTAATGCAATAAAGAAATATACCTGTGGAGACAGAACTAGGCTCATCAAAAGCAGGAGACGAAATTTTATCATTACTCCACCTGAAGCTATCATATCTGCGTGGAAAGTAATTGCAAGTACTTCATTTAATATTACACGATTGGGAAAGATATTTAAGCAACTCTCTGGTCTTCTTGAATAAATTTACCCTATACAATTACACAACAGGCCAAAGAAAAAAGAGGCAGACCACATGAAACTCTAAAGAGGACATTGTTAAGAGAGGCCAAATTAATAGGCATAAAATCCCTTGATGAGGTTGAAAAGCTCGCCGAAAACGGTGAAAAATTGGCAAACTACCTTGCGAGCCCTATGTGACATTTAACAGCATGGGAAGGATGTAAGATACAATTAGTATAGGGAATAGTTCGCGAACTACCATGCGAGCCCTAGTAATGTTTAACGGCATGGGAAGGGTGTAAGATGTAAGTAAGATACAATTAGTATAAATCAAACATTGTTCTTCATGCAAAATTACCAGTGAGAAACTTCAGCAAAATTATGATGTATAGTCTAATTTATTATATTCTTTAGCTTATTAGACTTAGTAAAAAATATCTCAGTGTTGTAGAAATTTTAATTTTTATGTCAAATTTAATCCTTTCATAACAAGTTTTGATAAGTGTGTCTTGAACTTACCATATACACTCATAACACATTGCTGGACTGCATTCTTCTTTTTTAAGCAGCTGCTGACTTCAGGAGCTTTCTGACCAATTGAGACTCATTGCTGCAGACATCTCCATTCCCCTCTGTTTTGTGATCTTTTCTTGCCAATTATCAGTTCTCTCAAGAATATGTATTTTATATCTTACATCCCTTCCATGCCGTTAAACATCACATAGGGCTCGCAAGGTAGTTTGCAAATTTTTCCTGTTTTCGGCGAGCTTGCCAACCTCATCAAGGGATTTTATGCCTATTAATTTGGCCTCTTAACAATGTCCTCTCTAGAGTTTTACATGGTCTGCCTCTTTTTCTTCAGCCTGTTAAGAATATGTATGTCTTCTTCTAAATTGTCTTGCCATCATTATCAATATCTGCCTCTTGGTCTTTCCCATTTCATAACCTCTCTATAGGCCATCTTTGTTTGTCTAACCTCCTCAGTTCACTCTAATGCCTCAGCCACTTCAGTCTCTTGTTTTTCATAATGCCTGTTACAAGCGGAGAGTTAAATAATGTGTAGATTTCTTTGTTACTTCTCATATTCCATTGTTGTCTCTAGGGTCTCTTTCTGGTTTATAAATTGTTCTCAGGATTCTTTTTTGGATTGCAGAACGGGAGAAAATAATCAACAGGGATCATTTCTGCATGGTATTTTGCGAACAGTGCAGACATTTACGAAGCAAGTGAATGTCAAAAGTTAATGGTAGCTGCCATTTTGTTGACTGATGTTTCTCATGACAAACTCTAATAATATTTGGTTGGCTTAGTTCACCACAGTAAGAACAAATAGTGGTAGTGCAAATCAGAAATTCTGTGAGTGAGATATCATGTACTAGACTTTAAAGACCTGCTAAAAAAATTTGTGGCCACTTTCTGAAATAAAAAAAAAAAATAGTAAAAATAGACCACATATTACATTTTTGAAATGTTCAGATGAATATGAAGAGTTGATTTTCTGAATTGGCAAAATGAATTAGAAAATGAATTCACAGATACAGGCCTGCTTACTATAAGTATGAATATGAAAGAGGCACTTTATAACTTTGTAATACAAATTTTACACTTGTTCATTTATTTTTTGCATGTCCCTTGTCGAACTTTGCTTCCCTAACACCACTCTTGTAGGCCTCCCGGTTGTGAGCAAGATGGCCTGCTGCTGATGCATCCATTAATTTTACACTAAATTAAAAAATATTTTATTTTGTATAAGTCTTTAACACAAGTTTTAAAGCAAATATTAAAATTGTATTGCTTTTCAGCTAAATATCAGTTGAATATTTAAAACCTTTTAGTAATGACCATTCAAATGGTCAAAATATATATTAAGAGGAGTGGGGAAACAAAAAACAAAAACAAAAATAGAATGATGACATCACTGATAGGACATTGAAAGAGAAGATTAAGTAGAGAAGAAAAAAAATGGAATGATGACATCATTGATAGGACACTGAATGAGAAGATTAAGTAGAGAAGAAAAAATGGAATGATGACACCACTGATAGTACATGAAAGAGAAGATTAAGTAGAGATGAAATAAAAATGGAATGATGACATCATTGATAGGACACTGAAAGAGAAGATAAGATTAAGTAGAGAAGAAAAAATGGAATGATGACATCATGGATAGGACACTGAAAGAGAAGATTAAGTAGAGAAGAAAAAAATGGAATGATGACATCACTGATAGGTCACTGAAAGAGAAGATTAAGTAGAGAAGGAAAAAAAATGGAATGATGACATCACTGATCGGTCACTGAAAGAGAAGATTAAGTAGAGAAGAAAAAAAATGGAATGATTACATCATATATAGGACACTGAAAGAGTATTAAGTAGAAAAGAAAAACATGGAATGACGACATCCCTGAAGGGATACAAAAATACATTTCACAAACTATCTGGTTTGGATGGACAGGACAATAGCAGCAAACTATCTACCAGATGTGACCTTGTGATCAGCTAGGCTTTAGATCTAGAATTGACTTATATCACTATATATATATATATATATATCACTGTTTGAGTAATTTATTTTTAAATTTATTCTTTTTTTTAAAATTTCATTTAATCATTCCAGAAAACTAGCCTTGAGATGTTTATAACATAAAAAAAAAAATAAAACACAATATTAACTTTTACGAAGGTAACTTTATTTTTTTCACATCTTTCCCATCGCAAGATATATCTGTGAGACCTGGACACTTAACAAAACAGCTGAGAAACACATAAATGCCTTTGAATGTAAATGCTACAGAAGAGTTCTCCAAATATCATGGACACAAAAAAGAACAAATATATCTATTCTACAAGAGCTTAATATTGAAGAAGGCTGGCTAGTAAAGAGGATTAAAGAGAGAAAACTGAAATATTTTGGACACATTAAACGTCATGATAATTTAGAGAAGACCGTATTGGAAGGATACATAACGGGAAAAAGAAAAAGAGGAAGACCAAAACGAAGATGGCTGCAAGACATCGTTGACAATCTGCAAATGGATGCCGCAGCAGCAGGCCATCTTGCTCACAATCGAGAGGCCTACAGGAGTGCTGTTTGGGAGGCAAAGTTCCGCAAGGGACATGCAAATGAATGAATGAATGAATGGTTTAAAAGAAATTACCTCCAAACTTGTAGGCCACACTGAATGGAAAACTCCATGGTGATTTTCTGTAACCTGATACATGGAGAAACATGTGACTTTATTAATGTGGTTGAGTTCATGTAAAAATTAAGGAGTACATTGTTTTGTATTATAATAAAATCTTTATAAAAATGCTGCTTAAATGTATAATGCAGCTACAGTAATGTTGTCATATTTATGAGAAGTTACAAAACAAAAAATGTGCTGGGAACACAATTTTCTCAAAATTCTTTACATGTAAATAATCTATACTTTTTTTCACATTAGAGTTTAAATTTACCTCTGTCCCTATTGTTTCAACCATTAAGTACAGCTAGCAATTTGAGTTATTCAGTGGGATCTCTCTAAGATCAATAATTACTAAGGTCTGAAATGTAACAATCTAATGTTTAGCTGTGTCTGTTTTTTTTTATGAGTCTAGTATGTATCATTCTATGCCATGTTTGCCAAAATTTCTGAGGTTATTTAAAGATCATGCAAACTGAATTTATGATGCATAATAAAATATCTGGCTGAAATTTGAAGGTATAATATATACTTTTCAAATGCAGAAATGTAAAATGAAACAAACTAAGCAATGGATTCATTATGAGACACGGAATCACAGAAGAAGCTGAAAACTCTTATCCAAAAACTAATATAATATAATAATATAATTATAAAATAATATAATAATACAAGAATGGCAGATGAAGTGAAGACATTTTCTGATAATGAAGTAGGCTACTACATAAATAGAAATATTTCTTATAGAAAGATTAAAAATTTGTCCAGAGACTTAGTTCTGATAGGTAACCTCTAGAATGGAAAATGGGGACAAATAAAGATGACAAACTTCATTGAAAATGTTATTTCTCTTTGATCGGTTTGTTAAAAAAAAAAAACTACTTACCTAGTATATCTGTAATGTTCATAAATAACTTTTAAAAATACCACCACAGCCACTTACAATCATACATATCTTGAAAGACTTTTGGCAGTGGAGCCAAATACTGTGGCAATACTCTCAGTACCTTAAAAGATAAAACAAATAGAGAAATACTACTCTAAAACCTATTTAAATCACAAGATTCTTCTAGAGGCAAGATAATTTTATAGAGTTCTGTGTTTCTTATTTGACTGCATGGATGGATATGGCAATATACAAAACATATTTTTTATCTATGTCTGCTGCAAATAAACCTATAAATTCATGTAATTAGTATCAGTCTGGTAAACATATGTTCAGATTACATTTCAACATAATTTAAGAGAAAATTATTATCTCACACATTAAAAAAAGACACATTTGTGCTAATAAGTTTGTGACATATGAATACTATGTGAAGAAGTTAGTGTTAAATTTAAAAAAATACATTACTTTATGAAATACATTAAACATACCCACTGAGAGAGAGAGAGAGAGAGAGAGAGAGAGAGAGAGACAGAAAGAGTGAGAGAGACAGACAGAGACAGAGAGCAAAGAATGATCCATTAGTCATTACATCAATGAAATTTATTTAAATCACTTTTTACTGTAATTTTTGGCTTCATTTCTCAATTAATTTTCTGTTTCTTTTCACCCTTCTAAAAAACAAGCTAGAAATCCTTGGCACATACTGCTGGGGACTACTTTTCTTTTTAGAAAGATGAACAGCAACTGCATTAGATCTTAACCCATTCATTTTATGCTTCAACTTTCTTTTTGTACACATCTCTACATATGCCACTGGGTTCACTCTGTTTTGATTTCCTTCAGGGTGGTGAAAGTCCAGGGGTATATCCTGGTTATGACATTTTTTGCACTTCTCATCCAGAAAAATTAAGTACACAACCTAATTAAAATAGTTTATATAATACTCAGCTGTGTCCTCAACCCATGTCATCTTTCTCTTCTATATTTTTACCACACAAAAACATGAACTAAAGAATCACAAGTCCACTACCTGGTTAATATTATTTGCCTGAAAAACAAAATAGAGAAGGTATGTGAAGTTTAACGGCATGGGAAGGATGTAAGATTATTTTTTAAATACTTACATATTATTTTGCAATGAATGCATGCTCAACAAAAAGTAAAATAATTCTGTTTAAAAGATACCGTCTCCTCCTGCTGACAGCAGGATTCATGGAGGCAACACAGCTCCCTGCTTAGAAAGCTGAGCACACAAAACTGAATGCAGAAGAAGATATTGTCCTCAATAATCTGTAGTAAATTAGCAATATGATAAGGTGTGAAATGACAAAATACACAACATAAAATTGCCACACAGATATGTAAGGCCATACATCACTGGATGGAAGCTGTTTTGGATGAAAAACATTCACCTACGAAGATGGGCTAATATAAAGTCTGGAAAAAGAACTAATGAATCTGTTGCCTGAGTACCATGGTTGAAAGGTTATAACATAAAAGAACTTGTATTTTTGTCTAATAAATATAAGGAAACTTCTCATCTCATCACAACTACAAGCTGAGTTAATAATGCAAAAAATTAAAAAGAAAAAAGAATTCTTCACTCACGATATAATGCAGAATAAAATAACCTTTCTTAATTGGAATATAAAATGCAGAATAAAATAACCTTTCTTAATTGGAATATAAAATGTGAAATAATTATTAAACAAATAAAAATGCTGCATGTAAAAAAAAAAAAAAGATATTCTTTGAAAAAAGACTTAAAATTACATACTTTGTATTTTCAGTGTAGAAATTGTATAAAAAGTAAAAGAAAAACAAATCTTTACTGATCCAGTACATTTCAGACTTACAACTTAAAATGATACAATTACACCCCAGAAAGTGATAGTTCAGGGCAGGACTTACCACACCCTTTTCAGCTCATGACCTATCTTTTTTTTTTTCATGAAAAGTTTCTATTTCCTCCCAGTTCATAACTACAGAAAAATGTTATTCATGTCTTCTACCTGTGACCCCTTAGGGTGAAGATGCCGTCCAAGGTTGTGACCACACCCAAAGCTGACTGCTTGGATCAGGGCTGGCAAACCATTGCTGACCAAGACCCTGTCCCATCTTTCCATTTGTGCTCCCTATAACAGATAGCCTGGCTAATAGGGCATGGATTGCTATGGTCTCCACAGCAGTGAATTCTGCAGGAGAAGCAATGCACCTCCCTGTTTTTCAGCTACACTCCCAGTCTGCAAGGATAGCCACCATAATTCTCTCCCCATTCAGCATGGTACGTCTGTGTCAACATCTTCACCACACCAGCAGCAAAGAATATCCTGCTTGAAGTTCCAGGGAGACAGAACAACAACAACAGTAGTGAGCCCTGGAAATTCAATGCAGCCCCTTAAAGGACCATTCAGCTGCTAATGAGAAACCCTGGTTTAGGTATCGCAAATGTTGATGTAAGCAGCATCAATGACTCTATAATATCGTTAAATTTGTGTAAAACTATGGAAGATTTCCAGTTTCTTAGTGTATTTCATACACAATAAATTCTAATCATATGCTTCATTCAAAAATCTGAAGTAACTTGCGCTGTGTACCTCCAATGTGACTGTGATGTCATCCCCTAAAACATCAGTCCGGCATATACCTATAACTTCATAAGCTTTTCCTAGTTCAATAGTATTCACCAGCTCATCTAAAAAAAATGATACATATGACATTGTTAGGTGGGGAAAAAAAACTGCAACATGGACATCTATCATATAAGGTCACTGTAAGAAATATTTGCTTCTACCAGAGGAAAGTCTCAATAAAATGTTAGTTATTTTTTTCATTTCAAGAACTTAGTCATTTGCATACTATCCTCTTAGTTGCAAATCTATTTTGTATGAAAATCTTCATAAATGGAAAATGCTGTTATTGATTTCCTTCTTGATAACTCATTCAAAACATTTCATTTAAAATTATCAGGTTCATCCCTGTCTGAGCATCTTGACAACTGTTTTACCACCGGTGCTAGGATAAGAGTCATGACAACTGTTTTACTGCTGATGCTAGGACATGAGTCATGACAACTGTTTTACTGTGTCACAACAACTGTTTTACTGTGTCATGACAACTGTTTTACTGCTGATAATAGGATGAGAGTAATGATAACTGTTTTACTGCTGATGATAGGATGAGTCATGACAACTGTTTTACTGCTGATGACAGAATGAGTCATGACAACTGTTTTACTGCTGATGATAGTCATGACAACTATTTTGCTGCTGATGATAAGATGAGAGTCATGATAACTAATTTGGTGCTGATGATAGGATGAGAGTCATGACAGCTATTTTGCTGCTGATGATAGGATGAGAGTGATGACAATTATTCTGCTGTTGGTACTAGAGAATGATGTACAGTATTTTATTTTCTTAATACAATATCCTATTTCTGCCTCAGAACAAAACTCGGGAAAACAACACTGCCATTCTTCTTCTTCTTTCTGAGCCATTAAGGCTTATTGCTGCAGATAAAGTTTACCTCCAATCCTCTCTATTCCTAATCTTCTCTCTCCAGGTGGTGACACCAATTTCTTTTATACCCTCTTTTATGTTGTCTTTCCGTCTCTGTCTTGGTCTACCCCTTGGTATTGTTTTCCTCATCTCTTGTGCATACATCATTTTCATTTGTCTGTTCTCTTCCATTCTTCTACATGGCACAACCAGCGTGATATGTTCAGTTTCAAGACATTTATAATTTTTTGGATTTAAATAAACTGTTCATTTCAGTGTTCTTTCTAGCTCTCCATTCTCCACTGTTAGTATCCTTTATGGGCCCAACGGTTCCTCTTAAGATCTGCAATTATTGTTCATCTTTCTTTGTTGTACTCCACGTTTCTGATTCATACATGACGGCTGGTCTTATTATAGTTTTGTAGATTGTCATTTTAGTGTTTTGGGAAAGGCTTTTGGATTTTAACAGGTGTTGCAAGGCAAAGTATATTTTATTCCCTATCTGTACTCTGCTTTTAATTTCCTCACTTACTATGCTGCTTCTGTTGAAGATTGTGCCTAGATATTTGTATGTTTCTGGTTTCCTAATGATCATATCTCCACTGCCATTCATTATAAAAAAAAATTGTTATCAAGATATTCCTAAAGATTTTCATATATAAATTTCACTAGTTTTTACCTCTCACAAACACAGTTATGGCTTGACCACATCCAAGTTTTATGGCCTCTCTTTGTGCTAATCCTTGTAGCTGAATGGGCATAATCTCTACTGCAATCTTATCTAGCAGATACAGAACAAGAAATTTTATGCTATACAGCTATTTGTGAGTGCACTTTGCTATGCTCAGTTATATAATCTGCAGTTTTTAGGGTGAATAAAACAAGTCTTGCATGTAGATAAAACAAAACTGTATAATACTTACATTCTTTTTTTGTAAATTAAATATGTGAGAATTTGTTGAGAAAACATTTTCTCGTTGCAGATTTTATCCCAAGATAAGAAGGTATAAAAGATGCTTCATCATTTTAGAAGTTAATGAAGGTTAAGCTGGAAGATAAAAGACACAAGCACAAGACAAAAGCACAAAGAAGTCAGACCTGCATTTCAAATGTGACTTGTAGTTACTGCAACCAGTTATGATTGTCAAATGTTGACAGAACGAGTCATTAGAAAGTATTTTTTTACAAAATTATGCAAAGTAGTTTTTTCTACAGACAGCTGACATACACTTTTTTCAGTATCATTTTTTTAAGTATAAATAAGCCATATACATTCTGTGTAATAATTATTTTGTACATTGCAAGTTTTCCTTTTGATTTTAGATTACCTTGAGGAATGTCAATGTCAAGAAACCGAAGCTCACCTGAAAGGATTCTTAATGATTTTACTTCTTCTAAGTTTTCTCCACAAAGCATGCACATAAAGTCATTTCTGAAATAGCAGTTTCAGTATATGTTTATAAAATCAGTTTACCAAAGAACCTGACTGTGTAAAAGATTCAGTGGCTATATTTAAAAGTATTTAACCAGACATAGTTATTTAACCTTATGCATATATGTCTTAACATTGTTAAGAGAGGCCAGCTTAGTGGGAATAAAATACTTTGATAAGGTTGAAAAGCTTGCTGAAAACAGGAAATCTTGGCAATCTACTATGCGAGCCCTATGTGATGTTTAACAGCATGGGAAAGATGTAAGATATATGTTTTATGGAATTCAGATATACATTTTGTGTCATACAAAGTTTTAGAAGGTTAACTGATATTTGCCTTTTGCAGACAAAGAAATTGTTTTTGTTTCTAAACATAAATTAACTGTGAATGAAATCTAAAATATTTTCCAAGCAGGCAGAGTATTCTTGCAAATAACAAAGCCACTTTAAAGACATTCTGCAAGACAATTCAAACAAATGCAAGATGAGTACAAATAATATTCTGGTATTCATCTAGAAGTGTAGAACAGTAACCCCATGATTTTTATACTGACCAGAAAACATGAAGGAAAATTGTTTTCAATCCTGATGAAATATGCCATGTTTTTGGGAGCACAGTATGCAGCAAGACTGTAATTAAATATAATGAACTCTTGCACTCAAAAACAAAACTAGCATTGTTGCCAGTGTTGGTAGATCTTGCACACCAAATGCTAATCAATGCTCAGTGCACTACCTAACATTATTCTCCCTCTCTCTGAACCTTAAGTGCCCAGAACACATGGGGCTTCCACAAATGCCTGTCTTTTGCCTTTTTTTTTCCCTCTTCCCCAGGTGAGCCCTCTATTGGTCAACATCCTCTCTGTTATTCTTCTTCATGTCTCTTTTGGTCTACCCTTACTTCTGTTCCCCTGTGGTGTCCATCTTAATGCTATTTTTGGTAGTGAGTTGTCAGTCATTCGGAGCACATGTTCCAACCATTACCATCGTCTTTCCTCAATAATTGCTGTCAGTAGCTTCATCTGCACTTCTGTCAACAAGATGTTGTTTCTTATGGTGTTTGGCCAAAATATTTTTCTACTTCTTCATAAACATTTAGTCAGTACCTAACATAGTCCTAGTAAAATGAAAAACAACCACATTTATAATTCAATCTAAGTAACTTCTGTCCAATTTCTATCCACCAAAACTTCTCAACAAAATTTTGTTCTAGCATAAGATGGAAAATAAAGCAGGAGAAAAAGAGTTCAATTTGATAGTTAAGACATTACAATGAAAGTTTCTGTATTCAGCAGTTCATGGCTGTTCTGAAGGTTATGCACTATAAACAAAAAAGAAAGCAACATACGAGGAGCGTTAAGAAAGTATTGCACCACATCTCAGGAGCTGTTTATTAAAAAAGCATGAAATTTATGCACAATATACATGGATATGTCATGTAAAAATTGGTATTATTCAACACAATTCCCATCAACTTGTATGGGTTTATGACAGTGTGAAACAAGTGCATGTATTCCTGGCCCATACCAGATTTTCTCTTGATTATATAGCCATTTCTTCACTGCATGAATCACTCCTTCATCATCTTCAAATCTTACCCCTCGAAGTGCATCTTTAAGTGGACCAAACAGATGGAAATCAGAGGGTGCCAAACTGGGACTATAGGGTGGATGGGATAGTACAGTCCAACTAGATTTAGTGATTGCTTCCCGTGTTGCCAGACTTGTGTGAGGGTGCACAATGTCGTGAAGGAGAAGCAGGTCTGCTGGATTCTTGTGTGGCCGAACTCTGCAAAAATGTTGACTGAGTTTTTTCAATGTCTTAATGTAAGCTTGTGAACTGATTGTCTCTCTTCTTGGCATAACATCCACAAGAATCACACCTTCAATGTCCAAAAAGACAGTGATCATGACCTTTCCAGCTGAAGGAGTTGTCTTGAATTTCTTTCTTTGTGGTGATTGCAGATGATGCCACTCTGTCATTTTGTCTCAGGTTCAAAATGATGTGCCCAGATTTCGTCACCTGTTACGATCTTAGCCAAACAGTTCTCTCCATCAGCAATGAAATGCTCCAACAATTTAGAAGAAATTACTTTCCTTTGCAATTGATGGTCATTTGTGAGACTTTGAGGAACCCATCTTGCACAAACCTTAGAAAATCCCAGAGCTTTTATAACTGCATTTGCACTATCATTGCTGACTGACAGCTTTAAGGCCAAATGTTGAGTAGTGATACGCCTATCAGTAAGAATAACGCCCTCAGCGCATTTCAACATTTCTGCACTAGTGGCTGTGGCAGGACGTCCACAGCCGGCTGATCATGCAACTCCTTATCTCCACTTACTGATTCTTTGATTCTCTGAACCCAGCGACTGACAGTACTCCTGTTGACTGGAAAACTTCCATACACATCACATAAACACATCACATAAATGGTTGTAAATGTTCACAACAGTTTCCTTCTCTGCAATGAGAAATTCTATCACAATTTGCTGCTTATACCGCAAGTTGCTACCACACTTCATTTCAACAGTTAGGGCAGCTACATTTTTTGGCCAGTTGCGGTGCAGTTTGGTTCACACAATCGGCACATGCTGTATTTAATGTGTGTAAAAATTTCTTGTTTCTATCTTCATTATTAGCTGAAAAAAATGATGATGTGCATTTCTGAATGCCTCTCATATCTTAAAAATCCAGGAAAGCACAAGTACAAACTGTTATATCAGTACAAACTGTTACAAACCCATAATCTGAATTTTGTTTGTTTTATACCTGATAGTCTGAGTTTCTGATGCTCCAGGAACATGAATCCTGATGTAATAATTTCCTTCATGTCGAGGACAGTCTTCATTTGGGCAAATGTACTTTGTGCTTTGGCTGAAACATGTGCTACATGTGTATTTTTCTTCTAATTATTTTATACAGAAACAAATTCCTCATAATTGCTAACATATTAGTATTGATATTACAATTAAAATGAACTCTTCATATGAAATACTTCAGTTTCTTGGGTCAGCTTATACAAGATCCAGTGATAAGGTATCACATAAACAAATACAAAAATAAACCAAAATAAAAGTTTCCCACAGACATTCAGAGGTATTGCTTCTTGTCAAATATACCATCTCTTATAAACAGATTGACAGGGCCAGTGATGACGAAGTTTAGCTCCTATAATATTTGAAATGGGTTTCACAGACACTAAAATTTGAAAAAATCAAAGATAGGTAGAACAGTTATTAATCTCCTTCGTTTATTTTTCCATGTTTGGTGGTGTGTCTTTGAAGCAAAACCCATGTATATTTTTCCCGATATTTCATTTCTATGTCCTCTCTTCTGCCAGATGCGTGAGTGTTTTCTTACCATTTCTGAGCTGATGCATTTCAAGATGCATTTCTATTTGTGTCTGTCAGTAAAAATATATGTGATTCATGAAAACAGTTTAAGTAGAGCAAAGATCCCACAAAACCCACAAACAGGCAGCAACAGATGAGAGATTTGGGAGGTGGGTGGGAAGCTGCTGTGTGACTGGCACTCAGTGACCCACAGCTGGCATGCTAGTGTCAGGGTTGGTAAACCATAGCTGACCAAGATATTGTCTCACTTCTCCGCTGGTACTATGCTAGTGTCAGGGTTGGTAAACCATAGCTGACCAAGATCTTGTCTCACTTCTCCGCTGGTACTATGCTAGTGTCAGGGTTGGTAAACCATAGCTGACCAAGATCTTGTCTCACTTCTCCGCTGGTACTTCCACTAACAAGCCTAGCCTCAGTAATGGGGCAGCAATCGCCACAGTTCCTAAGGTGGTGGAGTCTTGTAAAGAAACATTGCACATTTCTTGCTTTTTTGCTCCACACAGTGACTGAAAAAAATAGCTGCCATAACCAGCTCCCAAGCCAGCATGATGCTGTGCCTCAACACCTGCACTACATCAGTTGCAAAGAACACCAGCTCACAGTTCCAGGTAGGACTGAAGAAGAAGAATATGAGACCTAGTTGTGCACACATTCAGAATAACAGCTCAGAACTACCATAAATAGCAGTTATGAATGAAGGAAAACTTATCTAAGCACTAAAATGAAAGCACAGAGAGCTGTGGGAAGGAAAGGGGCAGATGCATGACATGTCTGCTTACGTGTATTTTGCAGGTCCTGAAACACCTGTTGCCACTCCAACTAGTCTGACAAAGCCCTGATAGTCTACATACTTTGTCAGATCTGACACACTTGCTATTTGAAGGCTTAAAAATATTTAAAGGATACAGATTTGAAAATCAATTGTACTGTCTGTGGTTGATTACAATGAAAAAAATCATGACTTTTACTGTTCATTTATTCACAATGTGAATATCTTTGTAGACTCTATATAAATTAGTATTGCATCCATACACGAATTACAAAAAACAGTGAAATTTATCCAAGAGACAGGACTGCAGGTATAGACAGACAGTGCGAACGAAGAAGAAGAAGTATTGCATATTCTGATGATATATTCTGATCACATGAGTCTATTTTCTCTAGAAAATTTTTACCCCTTATGTGTCAGCATTTATCTGGCCTCACATATTTATCTCTGTTATACTCCATTTTTAAAATAATATAGCTATGTTCATTTGGATTAACTCTGATCCAATGATAAACGAAACCTGTTGTACTTATAGCTGAATATATGTCTTCAATTTATTAGTCTCAGAGCTGAGTGGTTTTACAGTATTGTAGGTTCACAGCCTAATATTGTGATGAGATATTAAATTTCTTTATTTACTGAATGGGGTAATAGACATGATAAGATTTGTAAATGTTTATGTATCTAGATTACATACTAAAGTCATTCATTCTATTGCTGGCCTCAGCATTGCCTTGTAACTTAAACTTCCTTGTTACATATGATAAGCCCCCTCTGATTAAGAGTGATGAACTAGGGCTACGCATTTCTCCACACTTAATTTTATGCCAAATTTCTTTTTAACTTCACCTTATGTTTTATTTCAAACTCTATGCTTTATACCAGTGTTTCATAACCTTTTGTTTCAATCTCTATTATTTATACCAGTGTTTCACAACCTTTTGTTTCAAACTCTATTTATTTTACCAGTGTTTCACAACCTTTTGTTTCATACTCTATTTATTTTACCAGTGTTTCACAACCTTTTGTTTCATACTCTATGTATTTTACCAGTGTTTCACAACCTTTTGTTTCATACTCTATTTATTTTACCAGTGTTTCACAACCTTTTGTTTCATACTCTATTTATTTTATCAGTGTTTCACAACCTTTTGTTTCATACTCTATTTATTTTATCAGTGTTTCACAACCTTTTGTTTCATACTCTATTTATTTTACCAGTGTTTCACAACCTTTTGTTTCATACTCTATTTATTTTACCAGTGTTTCACAACCTTTTGTTTCATACTCTATGTATTATACCAATGTTTCACAACCTTTTGTTTCATACTCTATTTATTTTACCAGTGTTTCACAACCTTTTGTTTCATACTCTATTTATTTTACCAGTGTTTCACAACCTTTTGTTTCATACTCTATTTATTTTACCAGTGTTTCACAACCTTTTGTTTCATACTCCATGTATTATACCAATGTTTCACACCTTTGATTGGGCTACTGTCATCTTTTCTCCCAGGCCAAATCCTCAATGCCCCCCCTCCCCCCGTTACTTATGTACCACTCATACAATGGTGTATTTACCTGCATAGTGGCCTATTAAACTAGGATTAAATCAATGATTTCTGTAGCTTTTTGGTTTAAAATTTGTAATGCTACATACTCCTTGAATTTTAACTCTTTCATGGCACTTTTCAAACTTAAAAGAGTTTTAAAGTAGGTGGATGTTAGTCACTCTGGATTTTGCCAACCATCATATTTGCTAAACAGCTTCTTTGAAGCCAGATTTTGTCAACTTTGGATTTGCATAGTTGGCCACATTATCAGCAAGCAATGTTTGTGTTGCAGTCTAGTCTCTCTGCACATGTGTCATTTGTCTTCAGTTGTGGCACTTGATTCTCTCTTCAAATGATGCATGGTTAACTCTATATGTGACTCAAATTTTTGTCAGTTCTTCCTAGTCCTCATGGCTGACATGGAAAATCTTTCATGGATGACTTATCTGCGGTTCAGTTTTGAACCTTGTGATCTCCTTCCCTCTTGAAGTTTGCCATACAACAATTGCTTGGTGAAATGGTTGCATTTAGAACTGTGATTATGGACTGCACAACTGTGTCTGTATATTTTCTTGAGTGTTGCATAAATCTGAAGATTTGTTTTGGGGAACAAAGGAACAAAGCTTTTCAGCTCTCTACATTTTATTATCTTGCACAACTCAAACAAATGCCACAAAGTATAGAATACTTAAGATAGCTTTAAATTCTTATATTTTTTTAAAGTCTTGCTAAAATAAAAGCATTGCTGAATATAAAAGTCTGATTTCATTTGCTGTAAATGATGAATATAATTTATATTACTCAGTCAGTCAGTCAGTCATTTGCATGTTCCTTGCAGAAATTTGCCTCCCTAACAGCTTTCCTGTAGGCCTCTTGGTTGTAAGCAAGATGCCCTGCTGCTGATGCGTCCATTCGCAGATTATCAACACAGTACTGCAGCCATCTTTGCCTTGGTCTTCCTCTTATGTACCCTTCTAAGACTAAGAATATGACTAAGAATTTAAAAAGAAAATTTTACCTGTGAAAGTCAGATGGAAAATGAATTATTCTGAGCCTTGCACAAATCTGTGAATATGTTGTATCAGCAGGAAGAAGATTATGACTCAAGCAAAACTGGAAAATGACCTGAAACAAAGAGAAAAGCTATGATACAAACTGACATGGCAGAAAGTTTTCTGTATGTCTGAAAGGAAGTGTTAGTATTTTTAAAACTCTATTATTTATAAAATATATAGCATCTGCAACTGAGGTCAGGAAAAACATTCAGAATAAACATATGGATTGAATAGGTCAGAAATAAATGGTGAATATTTCACTGAGAAGTACTGCTATAATCAGTCACTTACACATAAAATACTGAATGCTTTCAAACCCAACCTATTTCTGACTGGTATTCTTTTTTTTTTTCTTTGACCACAGAAATGAAAAGGCCCTCTGTTACTTCCTGATGCTCTTTACTCAGTTATTTGGACAGGCTGCTTTCAACACCTGTTGATTATCTGAATAAAATAGGTCAGTTGTGAATATAGGAATAAACAGCAGCAGACTACAACAGATACCACCATTGCCCTGAGGATTAGTCTCTTTAAACAAATGTTAATGGAGAACACCATACACAAGCCACATGGAAGGCAATAGGAAACCAGACTTATTTCTCTAGTCAAACCATGCTTTAGCTCATAAATAAGAAATGAGTCAACTCAATTACTAAGAACAACAATAACAACTGATGGTAAGTGCACAAACGAAATTAAATCATGAACAGGAAAGACAAAAGCATTTTACATGACATGAAGAAGATATTAACAAATAAGAAAATGTCCTCTAAAATGAGGAAAGGCATATAAGAGTACTATATAGAGTCAATGGAAGTGAGTGTTGCAAAATCATCAAAACCACAGAAAACAAGCTAAATTCTTTCCAGACTAAATGTTTACAAACAATTAGAAAAATATTTTGGCCAAACACTATAAGAAATAACATCTTGTTGGCAGAAGTGCAGATGAAGCCACTGACAGCAATTATTGAGAATAGACACTGGCGATGGTTGGGACATGTGCTCCGAATGACTGACAACTCACTACAAAAAATAGCATTAAGATGGACACCACAGGGGAGCAGAAGTAAGGGTAGACCAAAAGAGACATGGAGAAGAACAACAGAGAGGATGTTGAACAACAGAGGGCTCACCTGGGCATGAGTGAAAAAAAAAGCAAAGGACAGGGGGGGGAGAGAAAGAGAGGGAGGGAGGGAGAGATAGAGAGAGAGGGAGGGAGAGATAGAGAGGGAGGGATGGAGAGATAGAGAGGGAGGGAGGGAGGGATAGGGATAGAGAGAGGGAGAGAGAGGGAGAGAGAGAGAGAGGGAGGGAGGGAGAGAGAGAGAGGGAGAGAGAGGGAGGGAGGGAGAGGGAGAGAGAGGGGGAGAGAGAGTCAATATTGTGCATCAAACACAGCACAACATGGAGAAATATGACTGCCAGCGCTGCTCAGTACGGCACACAAAGATGATCGTGATTATTACAAGGGGAAATCACTAAATAACTCGCAAATGCCTGTTACAAAAAAACTAAATGCGACAGTAATTTGAAAATTTTAAATTTGTCAACCTACATTATTCCCCTATTTTTCAATGTAATCACCACCAACATTGATACATTTGTCCTATCATGTAATCAGTGATGCAATACCCATAGCATAAAAATTGGGAGTCTGATTTCTGAACCATTTTTTTACTTCTGTTTCCACCTCTTCATCACTCGAGAATCTTCTCCCATCAAGGTGGGTTTTCAATGGACCAAACAGATGAAAATCACTTGGAGCTAAGTCAGGACTATAGAGTGGATGTTCAAGAACTTCCCAACCCAACAGGCTAATTTTCTCTTGGGTTAACTGAGCCGTATGTGGTCTGGCATTGTCATGAAGGAGAAGCACACCTCTAGTCAGAGACCAGGACGTTTTCTTTGAATTGCATCCCGTAACATCGACAGAACTTCACAGTACGATACAGAATTCACACTGTCACCATACTTCTTGAACTTGGTTAACAACACTCCTTGATAATCCCAGAACACTGTCAGCATAACCTTCCCCACAGAAGGCGTAATCTTGAATTTTTTTGTGCATAGTGATGACAGGTGTTTCCAATGTAGAGACACATATTGATTAGGGTTGGTAATGGCACACCCAAGATTCATCTCCAGTAATAATCTTTTGGAGCATATCTTCACCTTCATATGCATAATGACAGAGATGCTGTAGTGACAAACCAAATTGGTTCATTTTGTGTTCATCATTCAGATCTCTGGGTACCCAACGTGAGCAAACTTTCCAAAAATTCAATTGCTCATGCATTATTCTGTAGGCTAAGCCATGTGAACATCCAATTGCACTTGCTACACTGTCTATCATTACTCGTCTATCAGCTCTGATAATCTCATTCACACGTTGCACAGTTGATTCTGTTGCAATCTGAACAGGACGGCCAAGTCAGACTTTGTCAACAATTTCAGTGAGTCTCTGAGAAAATTCTTTTACCCAGTTATAGACCACTTTACATGATAAACACTTTTCAGCATAAACTGTAATCATTTCCTTATGAATGTCCTTTAGCCCACAAAAATTGCACTACACTTCTCTGTTCTTCTTTGGTACACACTAACAGTTGGGTAGCCATTTTGTTATTGCTTTGCGTATGCGCACGTAACTTCCAGTGCCCCCTACCATACAACTATTATAAAGTTGGATGATGGTACTATCTAAGGATAAATTTAAATACTACCTGATAACTGCCACTGATAAAATATTTCAATTTGCGAGTTACTTAATGACTTCCCCTCGTACTTGCTGAAAATATACTTGACAGAAGCCTTAACACCAGAGAGCACAGAATTCAATAAAACAGCCATACAGTGTAAACCTGCTCACAGTAACATCCAGAGAAAATAAACAGGCAGACAGACTGGCAAAAGAGGGAGGTGGAAATCAACAGATGGATAGAAGCTCAACATGTGAAGAAACAAAGAGCAGACTAAAAGTTGCATAAATGGATAAAACAACATCCAAAGGCACAAAAAAAATGGCAAATACTATAGACTTTCAAGAAATGATCAAGTTATAATCTTCCAGCTGAGAACAGGACACTGCAGGCTGAGACATCACCTATACCAGAAATTTTAAACTGACTGAGCAGACCTATGTGTCCATAGCAAAGAACCAGTTACAATATATCTTGCCCACAAAGGCTAACAAACTAACCATACCCAAGCATTTGTGAGAGAGATTGACATCAATGTCTGAGCTAAAATGAAGAAAAAGGAATCATACCTGAGCACAAAAGAAAATGATAATTATGGGTCATAATAAGTCCTCTCAAACTGATTAAAGGGCGGAAATAGCTTTATAGACACTCTGCTCAGCTACTGACCATCAGACAGTCACCATACAGCTCCCAGACAGTAAGGTGGTTTCTGCACTGGTTAGATACTACCCAACTCAAGCGGACCTGTCCCTTGAAAGTATCGTGCTGACCTGTCATATCAGTCAGTACACTGCTGGCGAGATTCTTCGGATGCCACGCGTGGAGTGAAACTCCTCCCGGCCAATGAAGAAAATGCGAAAAAGCAATTAGGGTTGCTGTGCAGTGCCGATGTGAAAAGGTGATGGAAAGGATAAAGTGAAGCTTAGTCAGTATGTCCAGTGGTCTTGCGGCGAGAGCTACTCATACCACGGTACCTCTGCTCTAGAGGCCGGCCATGTCCAATATACACCCATACTGGTGAAATATGCCTAAACCGGCTTAAACCAGGGGTGAAACTTGATGGCTACTCAAGTCACGGTACCTCTGCTCTCAAAGTCGTCTCAAGTGCCTATACTGGGATAATATGCCTAAATCGGCTTAACCCAGGGGTGAAACTTACTAGTGGTGGGGATTTGTCCTCCTGGACAAAAGTTCTGTCCTGGTCACAACTAGGAAGGGAAGCAGCCACATCCACAAAATGCTGAAGTCATAGACGCTTGACCAGTGCAGTCTAGATAGGCAACCACCTATCACCCGGTGGAGATGTATGCGTATCCTAATCACACTGAGGTTTTCCAGTGAGAAAGTCCAATGCTGGACTGGATGGGCAACCACCTTTCACCCAGCGGGGATATACTGATATCCAAAACATATCAAGGTTTTCCTGTGAGAAAGTACAACTCTAGATTAAATTGGTACAACATTCCCGCTTCTGAGACCCACCAAGAATACAGGCTCAAGCCCTGCGATACTCTGAACCTCTTGTGGTCCTCTAGTGGATCTTGTGTGGTCCTTTCGGGGACCATAGGACCTATTGAAGACCACAGGAGTAAATTTCAGTAGGATCATGGGGTGGTCTTGGTGGTAGAAGCGAATGAAAAAGAAGATATCAGTCAGTCCTGCAAGGGTACATAATGAATGAAAACAAAAGTTGATATAAAATGGTGTATTTGAAAACAAAAAAGTAATAAAACAACAAGATATTCAAGAAAAAAATTGTAACAGTTTCCATCTATGCTTGCTGCAGCAGTGACAGGACAAAGTCATAAAATCTGAGATACTGTGCAATGGTTAACTTTTTATGTGGCTAGTTATCAGTAGAATCAACCATTAGAAAATTGCTCTGTCAAAAAGAAGATGCTCAGTATCTCGTTCTAAAATCTATCTCCTTCAAAACCATTTACTAAGACAAAAGCAACCATTATATTAGTATATAGACAATACAGATCTCTTGTCAATTATTGTTTTTCAAACATGCAAATGTCTCTACCTCTGTCTTAGATTTTTTTTTAAAATGTAAAAACAACTGAGAAGTTGTGAAACCATGCTTTTCCATTTTATGACATTTACCTCTTGAAATAAGTTTGCACTTTCAAGTGGCACTGATAGAATGTGTGCTCCAAGTTCAGCTGCAGAAGGAAAGAAATATAAATAAAAATATTTCAAACTATGTCTGATCTGAACAAATGCTATATTACACACTTTTGGGGGTGACTCATTACATTGTATTATCATTAACATATTTTTGCTCTGTTTTCTATCTAATGCTGCTCCTAACAGCCAGTATCACATACTCCTGATGGCACTATGTAAGCTTACTCTTCCTAGATACTTTTTTCATAACTATTTTGCATGTGCAAAAATAAACAAACAAATAAATGAAAAATGAAACATGTGTTCTTATAAGCATCATAATGTTTATATATAAAAATAATAAAAGAAGAATAAGTACTTAACAAATGACTCCACCCCTACATTAAATGACTCACCATCATATTCAGTTATATATCCAAGATCAACATCAACACTGAAGTTGTAGATGAAACAAGCCTGATTGAATGATAAAAAATTATCTTTACTATAGCAAAAATAAAAAGTATTCAGAAAACTATGTTTTATCCATAGATGGTAAATACTTCTACAACTAGCCTTCTCTGGCAAATTTCCAGTGAAAGGAGTGAGGCATCAAAACACAAACAAACAAATCAAGAAGTTCAAGTTTTTAGGTCAGTTTCAGACTCTGCTTTAGGAAAATGCTGAACTACTGCCAAAAGAAAAGCTCCACTGAACATTAATGAAAAAATCTTTGATTTAGAAGTTCATACCAGACATTCTGAAAGGAGAAGGAGGCAACTGATAAGCCACATTATGAGAATGACAGATAAATCCTTACCACAACTAGCTCTGATGTGGACTCCACAGGATAAATGAAGTGTAGGATGACCCAAAGAGACATGGTGACGTACAGCAGAGAGAATGCTGGTAAACCTGGCATGAGAGACAGCTAAGAAGATAGTGAAAGACTGGTATGAGAGACAGCCAAGAAGACAGTGAAGGAATGACATGAGAGACAGCCAATAAGGACTGACAAAAGTGCAAATCTCTTGCTACCAACAAACCTATGTGTCCTGGGCACTGAAAAGACAAGAGAAAGAGAAAGAGAGAGATCAGTCATTTTAAGATAACTGCTATCATCTTCATTTTGTTAAGTCAGACAGAAACCTATGAACCACAGTTTGTGGAAGAGTTTGCATGTGAGGAATTTCAAATTTTCTTGTGGTAAACTATACAAAGAATTAACATAGATATTCTAATTACAGGATACTGAACAGAAGGCAGCCAAAAATATGAAATTTGCAGGAACAAGATGAAGAGCTAACAGTAACATCTTGAATAAAGTCCCCAATGGAAATGTAAGAACTGTGTGGGAACATGGCAGATCATATATGAGGCTTAGAATGATATGGAAAAACTGTAAAACAGGTCTTGGCTCATCAAATGATGGGTAGAAAACATTCTAAACCAAAGAAACAACAACTCACTGGCAAAGAAGCATGATGAGGTAATGATGACTTGAAAAATTGTAATTGTTCATTACAACTCACCCAGTAGACAAAAATCATCAGGAACAATCAAAACAACATGAAAAGGACTACCTTCAATCAATCATCCAGTTATCGGTACCAATGCTCACTACAAACTATTCCACTGTCTATACAAATTTAAGTTATCCCAAACAACCAACACTGACCAATCATCAATTATTGTTTCATCTAAATCAAATCAGGTTTTCCTAAAATAATCAGAAATGGCAACAGCGTAATGTGTGCTTCATATATACCAGCTCAAGTTACCCCAAACAGTAAGATGCCCTCCCAGATGAAAGCACATAATCCAGAGCAGTTACTCTTAGAGCAACAAAATGCATCCAAAATTAAGCAATCTGACAGCAGGGTCTGGATTTGTGACAAAAGTCACAGATCCACCTCTTCCTGACACACTTCAATTAAAGTGCCATGCCGCGTGGCATAGGCGATCATTTCTCTCCACATTCCCCGTTTTTAGACTTGATTATAAGATCCACCGGTGACTTTCTTCCTAGCCACACTGACAGCCCATCCAGTAACTTCTCTCTGTGTCTTCCTCTGTGTCTTCTTCCTTCAATTTTTTTGGCTACCACAGTGTGTTCCAATTTTCCTCTTCTCAGGAAATGTCCTATAAATCTCACTTGTCTGCCTCTGATCTTTGCTATAATTTGTCTTTTAACTCCAGCCTCTCTTAAGACTTCTTCATTGGTTTTCTTGACTGTCCATGGTACCTTCAACATCCTTCTTATAAACCACATCTCCATGGCCTTCATTTCTCACTGTACTCTTTTCATAAACCATGCTTCACACCCATAAAACAAAATTGGCTTGATGTAACATTTAAGTACTTGGAATCTTGTTTCCATTGATATGGATCTGTTGCACAAGATGTGTCTCATTGTCTGGAATGCTGACTTGGCCTGAGCACATCTGCTTTTTATTTCATTGTGACATTTCCCATCAGCTGTTATAACTGTTCCTAAGTACTTGAATCTATCAACTTGTTTCAGATTTGTAATATCGATGGTAATGCTACATTTTGGTATTATTCTTTTCTTTGAGATGACCATCACTTCAGTCTTCTTTTTTGTTCAGACTGAGATCTTTATTTTTACTATCATGAACCATGATGTCCAGAAAAGCCTGTAGCTCCCCTTCACTTTTAGCAATCAGGACTGTGTCATCTGCATATCTTAAGTTGTTACGGTTGTTCCTGACATGTTCTCTATATTTCTCATCATGTTTTCGCTGTACAAGGAGACGAGGTCAGGAGATAAAACACATCCTTGTCTCACTCCCAATTTTATGTCTTGGAATGCTCCTATTTAGTTGTCGACCCTCACTGTTGCTGACTGCTGCCAATATATGTTTTTGATAAGTTTCAGATCTTTCCCATCTATGTTGATGTCTTCCAGCATTCTTATAATTTCTGTGTGTCTCACTTTATCAAATGCTTTAAAGTAGTCTTTGAAGCATATGTAAAGGTCCATCTTAACTTCTATTGATCTCTCCATCAATGTTCTTATTATATATATGGCATTACTTGTACCTTTCCCTTTGATAAAGCCGCACTGTTCTTCAGCAATTTCTGGTTTTATTTTGCTCCTGACTCTTCTTATAACAATATGAAGCATGATTTTGGTAACATGGCTCATAAGACTAATGGTTCGATGGTCTTCACATTCAACTGCACCTTGTTTCTTTGGTAGGGCAATGAAAATTGATTGCAAAAGGTCTAATGGGACATAGTTACTGTTATAGATGTCATTCAACAATCTGGTAATTATTTCTATGCCAAGCTCTCCTAATGCTAGAGACCTTGACTTTGCAGATGACATTTGTCTGCTATCAAGCAGCCACACAGAAATGCAAGATAAAATAAACAAGCTAACTCAGAATGCAAACAACATAGGACTAAAGATCAACGTAGGAAAGACAAAGTTAATGAAGCAAAATGTGAACAACAGAAATGTACTCAGAGTTAGTAGGTAGCAAGTTAGTGCAGGAGGTCAACGAATTTGTATACCTTGGCAGTAGAGTAGTAGAAAATTGAAACAGCACAGAGGACATCAACAGCAGACTTACTAGAGCAAACCAGGGTTTTGCAGTGCTGCAGATTATATGGAAATCTAAAAAACTAAGCATGAATATGCAAATCAGGATATTTAAGAGTAATGTTCTAAGTGTACTACTCTATGGAAGTGAATGCTGGAAAATCACCAAAACCATAGAAAACAAGTTGAATTCTTTCCAGACTAAATGTTTATAAAGAATTAGAAAAATATTTTGGCCAAACACTATAAGAAATAACATCCTGTGGCAGAAATGCAGATGAAGCCACTGACAGCAATTATTGAGGAAAGACGCTGGTGATGGTTGGGACATGTGCTCTGAATGACTGACAACTCACTTTCAAAAATAGCATTAAGATGGACACCACAGGGGAACAGATGTAAGGGTAGACCAAAAGAGACATGGAGAAGAACAACAGAAAGGATGTTGAGTAATAGATTGCTCACCTGGGCAGGAGCAGAAAAAAAGGCAAAGAACAGGTATTTGTGGAAAACCCTTGCTGAAGCCCCATGTGCCCTGGGCACTTAAGGTTAGAGAAGAGAGAGAGAGAGAGAGAGAGAGAAAAGCTCTCCTAATGCTTCCAATTCTTCCTTGGCGATTTTATCTGGTCCTGGTGCTTTTTTGTTTTTCATGCATTTGATGGCTTCTTCCACTTCTGCTTTTAATATGTGAGGTCCTTCATTACTGTTTTGTATATCTATTTCGCTTCTATTGTCCTCACTGAGTTCTCTAATGTATTTGCTCCATCTTGCCATTATTTCATCTCTTCCACTATTGTATGCCCCTCCTTTGACTTCAGGCAACCAGTCTTGTGGTATGTCCTTTTGTTTGTTAACTCCTTTATTTGTTTGTACATATCTCTTGCGTTTCCATGATGGTGTGTCTCTATTTCACTAAATTTCTTATTTGGCCACTTCTCCTTAGCTTTATTGCATTTGTGTCTTATTTCTTTTTTTATTTTGTCATATTCATCTTTATCATCCTTAAGACTTCTTCTTCAATCCATTAGTTGCAAAATTTCTTCTGTCATCCACCTCTGTATAGCGTGTCTTGTATTCGGAGGTAGGATTTCGATAGATGTTTGCTGAATAGTCTTTGAGCATATTCCATTGTTCATCAATCGTTTCCTCACATAGAGTTTCAAATTTAACATTACCCAACATTGAAAACACACACACACACACGCAAAACATGTACAAGAAAAAAAGAGTGAAACAGTAATACTGGCCAAAAATTCTCTTGTGTTATACCTTTTCTTTTCAGAAGACAAGCACAAAAGATTTTGTGAAAAACGAATGCTGTTTTCCCTGTACTCTCCCTTATGTGGTCTTTTCACTTATTTTTCTTCAAAGATGTTCTTGCCTCCAGCTCATTTAAAATAAAGGTCAATAAATAAATGTCAAATTGGTATAACGTACAATTAGCAAGACAGACTTGACATGTGAGGACCGTTTTCTAAAAGAAAGAACTGTAAGATAGCTACGTTCTGTATAGTTACTTCTGATTGTTTGAAATTCGCTGCATCTTGCTTGATTCTTTCGATCTGGTTATGGAGGTCTAAGTACACCAGAGCTGATTTCAATAGTGCCAATCGGTTTTGAAGAAATGACATTTCACTACTAGCTGAGTTTTGATCTATAACATGCAGATGTGTTGCTCGTGCGTGAAATGAAGTAAGTTACAACTTTATAGAGTATCGATTACTTACTTTGAATGAACAATTTTGACGATACTCGAATAAGTGGTAAAAAAGGGATGATCGTTGCACACATGTCAAGTCCGCTAGTGTTCTCATCTCCTCAACTAGAGGAAGATGTCAGCACAGTGTATGAACTCCATAGCACCAGCGAGAATCATGACGAGTAGAATGGGCGGTGTGACTACCAGGATCTGGACAACATACAGCCCGAAAACAAAGTAACAGAACACATTACTGTATGATTAAGTATCATATTTATCATTAGATTATCATACAGCAACTGTGTTCTGCTACTTTACTGTACGAAAGCTTCGGCGTTTCCTGTTTGTGAAAAAAGTCCAAAAGCAAAGAGTCTTTGTCGATCCAACCACCCACGTGACCAGATACAGATATATCAGAACTCACAACACTGACTGCAGTGTTTCTTCTTATGGTCATGTTGTGATCAGACACATAAATATCATGTCTTAGGAAGGCAGGGGAGGGGCTTATCGTGCTATAGGAATGCGAGTTCTATTCAGTTATCCTATGCAACTTTTCCTTTCTTGTGGCAATAGCACTTTGTCTGCAAGGCTAAAGTCTCTCTTACAGGACCATTAGGCCAACTAAACCTTACCTATGACGCAGACTTCAGTGGAGCGCAGTATACTGACTGCTGAGGTTGCACTTTTACAAGCATTAAAAAAAACCCATGTTTCTCACACAGCCCATCAAAAATCCTAAATATAAATTTCATCAGAAATATATTTATTACTAACTACCATTTAATATCTTAAATTTTAAATCTTTGTGCATGTGTGTTTGTGTCTGAGAGAGAGTGTGTGAGAGAGAGAGAGAGAGTGTATGTGTGTGTGCTTGTGATTTATTATGTCTCAAAACAAATGCTCGATGAATAACTCGGTGAAGATACAAAAAACGAAAATGATCAATGTAAATTAATTTGAATGTGTCAAGTTTACATTTTGTTTAAGAATTTTTATCAACACTCGACAAGATAATAAAACGTGGAGGTTTTATTGCATCGGTCAAGTCTAAGTTTCTCTGCGAGTTCAGGAAAAGGAGATGGACATATGTTGGCCACTTGATGAGAAGAAATGATCAGAGAATCCCAAAACAAGCTATCAAGTGGAACACAACAGGCCGAAGAAAAAGAGGCAGATTGCGTGAAACTCTGAAGAGGACATTATTAAGAGAGGCCAAATTAACAGGCATAAAATCCTTTGATGAGGTTGAAAGACTTGCCGAAGACAGGAAAAATTGGCGAACTACTCTGCGAGCCCTATGTGACGTTTAACGGCACGGGAAGGATATAAGATAAGAAGTCTAAGTAGTTTAGGACGAAATTTATTTATTTAATGGTACTTCTTACACTTGCGGTTGGTCTTACTAGTATCGAGTACTAGTATACATAACGATTCTAGCAGACTATAAACATGTACCCCCACCCCCTACCAAATTTCGAAACGTTTGAAATAAAATTTTTTTGTGACACTCGTGATGCCATTGACATTATACATTTATTCGCTTTTTAAAGACATTCTAAAAATTGTTATTTATGCTAATATGCTTTACAAATGTAAAATTTGGCTAAAAAGCAAAAGTAAAGGTTATAACAAGAAAAATATTTGTACAACTTCTAAGCGATTTTGTATGCTAAGCGCTATAAGCGATATGACCTCCAAGTAGAGGTGGGTTTTATTTTTTTTAGGAAAAGAACCTTCGGGTACCCATTTAGTAAATACTCAAGGAACCGGTTCCTGGAGCCGATTCCTCGAGTTATTGCCCTTCCTGATCGATGATTTGCGTATAAAGAAATGACAATTTCCCCCATGCTTTTCTCTACACAAAATTGATATTAGATCTTTGAGTCATTATTTACACATAAAGTTTACAGTACAAAAAATAAAGTAAATCTAGAAACAGTAATTCAAGAAAAAAATACAGGCTTATAACAAGGACAATTTTACGAGCGGAACTGAACTTGGGGAATGGCCAGGCTCTGCTGCTGGCCTAGAGATGGGCATCCTAGCACCTAGGACTCTGCCATATGTCTCTCTCTCTCTCTGAACCTTAAGTGCCCAGGGCACATGGGGCTTCCGCAAGGGTTTTCCACAAATGCCTGTCTTTCGCCTTTTTTCTGCTCTTGCCCAGGTGAGCCCTCTATTGCTCAACATCCTTTCTGTTGTTCTTCTCCATGTCTCTTTTGGTCTACCCTTACTTCTGCTCCCCTGTGGTGTCCATCTTAGTGCTATTTTTGGTAGTGAGTTGTCAGTCATTCGGAGCACATGTCCCAACCATCGCCAGCGTCTTTCCTCAATAATTGTTGTCAGTGGTTTCATCTGCATTTCTGCCAATAAGATGTTATTTCTTATGGTGTTTGGCCAAAATATTTTTCTAATTCTTCGTAAACATTTAGTCTGGAAAGAATTCAACTTGTTTTCTATGGTTTTGGTGATTTTCCAGCATTCACTTCCATAGAGTAGTACACTTAGAACATTACTCTTAAATATCCTGATTTTCATATTTATGCTTAGTTTATTTGATTTCCATATATTCTGTAGCATTGCAAAAGCCTGGTTTGCTCTAGTAAGTCTGCTGTTGATGTCCTCTGTGCTGTCTCCATTTTCTACTACTCTGCTGCCAAGGTATACAAATTCGTTGACCTCCTCCACTAACTTGTTATCTACTCTGAGTACATTTCTGTTGTTCACATTTTGCTTCATTAACTTTGTCTTTCCTACGTTGATCTTTAGTCCTATGTTGTTTGCATTCTGGGTTAACTTGTTTATTTTATCTTGCATATCTTTGTGACTGCTTGATAATAGACAAATGTCGTCCGCAAAGTCAAGGTCCTCCAGCACTGTGTCAAGGGTCCATTGTAATCCTCTGCGTTTGTCTGATGTTGCCTCCTTCATTAACCAGTCTACTGCCAAGATAAATAATGTTGGTGATAGTACACATCCCTGTTTCACTCCTGTTTGTACCCTAAAGCTGCTGGAGGTATGTTCTCCACAGATAACTTTGCACTGAAAACCCTCGTATAGGGCTTTGATTACATTAACTATTTTATGGGGGAGGCCATGCCATCTTAGGATTTTCCACAGTGCATCTCTGTTGACACTGTCAAAGGCTTTCTCAAAATCTATGAATAATGCATATGTTGTGCTATGCCACTCATTTGCCTGTTCTAATATTTGTCTAAGTACAAATATATGGTCTATGCATGATCTTCCTTTCCTAAATCCTGCCTGCTCTTTCCGAAGTTTTCCTCAAGTGTTGGTACAATTCTGTTGATGATTATTCTGCAAAATACTTTACTAGTGAGTGGCAGTAGGGTAATGCCTCTCCAGTTCCCGCAATCTCTGAGGTCACCCTTCTTTGGTAGTTTTACTATAAGACCAGTTTTCCACTCCTCTGGGGCTTTTTCTAAATCCCAAATTTGTTGTAATATCCGGCAAAGTTGTTTTGGTGTTTCTGTTTCTTCTGCTTTCAACATCTCAGCAGTCACTTCATCTTCACCTGGTGCCCTGTCTGATTTTAGCTTCTTTATCGCCTCTTTTACTTCATTTATTGTTATTGGTCCTGTATTGATGTTTAGTTCCGCTTTTGCTTCAGGTATATCTATTGCTTGTGCTGCTTGTGTTCTGTTTAGTAGGGTGTTAAAGTGTTCCCTCCATCTTTCAATTTTTTCTCTTTCTCCACTGACCAGTTGTCCATTTTGTGTTCTTACTGCACTTTCACATCTTGTGTTGAAGTTACCTGTCATCTGCTTTGTGATTTTATATATGGTTTTCATGTCATTTGTATATGCTGCTTTCTCTGCTGTTTCTGCTAAGTTGTCATAATATTGACGTTTATCTTGACGGCATGATTCCTTTACTTCTTTGTCTTTTTGTGCATAATTACTTAAAACTCGTTCTTTAAGCCGTTGTGATTTGGTGTTCAGTAATTTTTTCTTGATTTCTTTTCTTTGCTCTATCTTTTCCCATGTGGTCTCACTTATCCATTCCTCTTTTCTCCTTTTCCGATATCCCAGCACCTCTTTTGCTGTTTCCTGTAGTGTTTTATTGAACTCTAATATGGACATTTCTGCTTCGTCTTGTAGGACACTGAAGCGGTTCTTAAGTATTATTGAGAATTCATTTCTTGTTTGCTGGTCTATCAGTTTTCTTGTATCAAAATGTATCTTCTGTGTTCTCCGATTCTGGCTTTCCTTAATTTTAGTTTTATTTTTGCTACCAGAAGGTTGTGATCACTTCCTATATCTGCTCCTTTCCTTGCTCGCACATCTTGTAGTGACCGTTTCCACTTGTTGTTTATTAGTATGTGATCGATTTGGTTTTCTGTGGTTTTATCTGGTGACTTCCAAGTCACCTTATGGATGTTTTTGTGTTGGAAAATTGTCCCTCCGATGGTCATCATGTTTTCTTCACAGAAACTGCACAGTCTTTCTCCATTTTCATTTATTTCTCCGATTCCTTCTCTTCCCATGATTCTTCTTCTATCTTCATTTCCTTCACCTACTTTTGCATTGAAGTCGCCCAAGATGAGTAGCATATCATGCTTGTGTATTGTTTCTACTGTGGCTTGGAGGCTGTTGTAAAAATCTTCTTTTAATTCCTCTTCAGCTGCTTCTGTTGGTGCATAACAAACTATAATAGACAGCTTCGTGAATCTTGAGTTGAACCGTGCATATAATAATCTCTCATTTATTGGGGTCCATTTCAGCAATGCTCTTGATGCTTCTTTTGTTATAATCAATGCTACTCCTCCTTCATGAAGATCTTCTTTACCTGACCATATTATTGTATCTTCTGTGTGCTGTGTTGTTAATTTCCTTCTGCCTTGTCCTGTCCATCTTGCTTCTTGTATTCCTAGTATGTCTAGTTTGTATCTGTGCATTTCCTTGATGGTTTGTGCTAGTTTTCCAGTCTGGTTTAGTGTTCTTACATTCCAGCTGCCTATTTGCATCTTTTGTTTGGGTTCCAGGAGGTCTGCAGTCGGGCTGGGGACTTCCAGTGGCTGGCTTTCATCCACAACCTTCATGGGCTCAGTTTCCTGATACGCATTTCTCCTTCCACCTGCATTTGCTTTTTCCCTTGCTTCTGTTTCTGTAGCAGTCTGATAGTTTTTTACCAGATAGGGTTGCTGGCCCTATGCTGAACCCTCCTTAGTCGCCTTTTACGATCATGCATGGTAGGGTACAGTGGTCCTATTCTTTGCAGATCCCGGGTACCACACGGGGGTCTGCCATATGTGCTCAGCCTTTAACTTCAGGTGTTGTTCGTAGTGTGTTTTGTTGTGGTAGTGCCAATGGCATATTGAATGAATACAGCTCAATCTTTCACAGGTAAAACTTTCTTATTAAATTCTTAGTCTTAGAAGGGTACTTATTGGGAAAAAAAGAAAGAGGAAGACAAAGGCAAAGATGGGTGCAGTACATCGTTGATGATCTGCGAATGGACGCATCAGCAGTAGGACATCTTACTTACAACCAAAATGCCTACAGGAGAACTATTAGGGGGCAAAGTTCCACAAGGGACATACAAGTGACTGATTGATCTCTTCCCGTGCCGCAAGAAGAAACGCGGACGTTCCGTTTGGTGCCGAAGTAGAAGCACGGGTCTTGATATGTATCGGGGGGTATAGTTGGAAAAGTGAATGAAATACAGTATTTCCATGTTATCTTATATCCATTCCGTGCCGTTAAACGTCACATGTTCATCATCATTATCATTATGTGCCGTGCCGACTGGCGTTGGCTATTATGCTTCTCCAGAGTACGCGATCCTTCATGCAGGCCATCAGCTCAGTTGGTGATCTCCTCTCACACCATCCCGTCAGACTGTCCAGTATCATTTCTCTTGGTCTTCCTCTTGATCTTCTTCCTTCTATTTTTCCTGTTGTTATAATATTTTCAATGCCCCCTCTTCTCATTGCATGTCCTATGAAAGTACATTGTCTCTCTCTTATCTTTTTGACAAGGTTTTTTGTCTCTCCAGCTCTTCTCCTACATTCTTCATTAGTTATTTTTGCTGTCCAGGGGATTCGCAACATTCTTCTAATAAACCACATTTTGCGAGCCCTATGTGACGTTTAACGGCACGGGAAGGATATAAGATAAGAAGTCTAAGTAATGTCACATGTTATGTGTACTTATTAATAATGTTTCAAAATAACTACAAATGTATGAAGATTTAATAAATGCAGAGGTTTTTTTAGGAAAAAAAGAAGTAATGTGATGTTTTCAGACAATAACTGGGTCATCGAGTAGGTCTAGGGTACAGTACGGACCATCTGAAGTGCCTAAAACTACTTGTCGATCTCGTCTTGTGACTGTATGTACCTTTATCCCTAAAATAACCTTCTAACTACTTCTCCAGTTGTCTTATATGTCTAGATCTACTTGGGATACATTCAAGAACAGCGGTCTGGTTACAGGGTATGCATATGTCCCTATCTACATCACCAAAAATTAAAAATTCACGACGATCACTTTGATTTTCTCCCTCGTTACTAGGCACTCTTCGGCCATGATGAACAGGATCACGGGGCATGCACACTAAATGTTTACAGTCTAAACGTTACACCTGGTTTTTAATTAAACAAAGCATGTAGTAAAATATAGTCACACGGCACTAAAGACACAAACCAGAAGTGACCATTTTAGTCATTAGGCACGATAAGAGCTAATATGTTCATGAACGTTAATAAATAAACTAGCACAGGACTGCACAGGATATAAATAAATGGCCAATGTGGTTCAGCATTTAATACTCAATTAAAAAATATTAATGTTTGTTGCAAAAGGAAAGGAAGCACGAGAAAGGAGCAGCTGTGGAGTGGCACAGTGCGATGACAGTATTGTTTTGGTGCCAGGACTTTCAAACAAAATCTCTCGTCATCAGACGCCACTCCTTCTGAAGTATCGCCAGCGAGCAAGACGTAGTATTCGTTTGTGGGATTGATTTGGTTTTATGTGTTCTAAAGTGGTTCTAACACAAAGGAAAAATATACGTAGAAGGAACAGTTGTTGAAGAAGTAAACCAATTTGCATATCTCGGCAGCTACATAGACCAGGATGGTGACACCATAAAGGAATTTAGAATTCGAACTGCAAAAGCAGTATTGACCTACAAGAATCTTGAGAACACATGGCATTCAAAAGAGTATAAGCACAAAAACCAAGTTAAGATTATTCAATTCAAATGTAATATCCACCCTCATTTATGTATGTGAAAGCTGGAAAACAACTAAAGAAATAAACAAGAAATTCGACTCTTTCGAAAACAAATGCCTAAGGAAAATACTCGGTATAAGGTGGAATGAATTCAAGAACAAAGCAGAGTAAGACAGATGAGCAAATAGCAACCTGGCTCATGGATGATCAGAAAAAGGAGATGGACATATGTCGGTCATGTGATGTGAAGAAACAATCAGAGAATCCTCAAATAAGCACTACAGGCCGATAAAAAGAGGTCGACCAAGTGAAACTCTAAAAAGGACATTGTTAATTAAGAGAGGCCAGTCAGTGGGTATATCATCCTTTGATGAGATTGAAAAACTCGCCGAAGACAGGAAATCTTGGCAAACTACAATGCGACGTTTAGCGCCACGGGAAGAATGTAAGAAAATGGTTCCAAGTTGGTGCTTCTCGGTATCAGGATTCGGTTTATAGAAACCGGGTACCAATTTTACCGGGAGAACCGGTTCCTTATTCTGTACCTGTTCACTTCACCTATTTGGTATCATGAATCTGTTAGTCGAAAGTGAATCCCGGAAAGACCCGGTTCCTCACTCGGTTCAAGCCCAGCATTACTTCCAAGCCATAAACACGGCAGAAAATGGCATCGGGACAGGTTAAAGGAGAGGCGCCACAAAATACTTGGGGTCAGACTGGCGTTGCCACTGCACCACAGCTAGGGTCGCAACCAATCCCCGTAAGTAAAGTGATGCCTCGACAGGTTCCAAGTTTTTTTTTCTTGTCATATTTTATCTGACCCTTTTTTCAACATGTATCTCCAAAAACGGTCATTCTTTGCTGCCTTTAATAATGAGCATCAAGTGACAATGCAAAGTAACAAATTCTGATGAAAATGTGCAGCATGCTAAGCCTCCATTCATGATGACAGCAGTCTGTAGCATAATGTTAAGATGGCTAGGACATGAAGCAAATTTTGATGATAACCATATCCCAAAGCAGTTATTATAGTATATGGTGAATGTGCATAGTTTTGCAGGAAAACAGATATGGTAAATGGTGAAGTTAAGAATCCTTCATTTTAAACGAACGAAACTTTTAATCGAATTGCAGTTACTTCGACAGCCACACTTCATATTAACCATATAGTGCAGACAGTGGAGAAGGTAATAGCAAGTTTTATCTAGTAATAGAAAGTCAATTCATTACAGTGATCTTTTGTTTTTTTTCCATTATCAGGTGAAAATTGCTTACCTTTTCCCCATACGAAACAAGTTTGCCTACTTTTTCACAGAAATTACCATGCAGATCACAAACATACTCATCTATTAATTATTAATTTTATATTGTTTTCATAATTCCACCTCTCTTTTATTGTTTTTCTTAAGTTTTACCCTCCCCTCCCCAAATTCATATTTCATCAAGTGTAAACTTTAAAAGCAGTTTTTAAAATATAGGTATAAAAACACCATTCATGCTTACTTTACTCACAACACCACAGCTTTTGACAGAGTTCATCATCATCTTCATCATCAGTTCTCTGTACTCCCAATGGAGTATAAGGCATCAGCAAAGGTTCCCAGCCAATCCTATTTTGAGCTAGTCGGGATACCTCAAACCATGTCTTTCTGGGTTCCTTTAGTTCTTCCTGTATTGTGTGTCTCTGTGTTCTTAATGGCCTGCCCCTCTTTCTTTTTCCTTGAAGTGTAGATGTCCAAGTCAAGGTGGTGTAGGGATGTTTTGTTTTTTCCATTTGTAGTATGTGTCCCAGCCAGTTCCATCTTCATCTTTTGACTTCTTTAATAATGTTCTAAATGCCTGTTTGTTTGGTTATTTCCTTGTTTTGTCATATGTTCTTCCCAGTATATTCTTAGAATTTTCCTAGTGCATCTTCCTTCAAGTCTACTTTCAGTTTTCCAAATGGTTCTGCATGTTTTGGCTGTGTATAATAAAATGGAGCATACACTGGATCTATAGATCTTAAAGTGTGTATGGAAACAAAACATAGATGTTAATCGCACAGTATATTCACAGGAAAGAGATAACACATGACAGTGTACGAATTACACTAAATGTTTAAGAACAAATCCTTCCAGAATACAGTTTTTAATTTACAGTTTTAGAGGGGAAAATGTCCTGAATAAATGATTATAGGATAGTCAGATGAACTTGTGAGGTGTTAAAAAAAAAAATGAGGATTATAAATGTGGTATAATCTTTTTTTTTAGAAATTTGGTGCAAGGACTTTCTGAAAATCTGTAAGCTCTGTGGAGGGAAATATACTGTTCAGAAACATATAGATGAGACTGAGCAGAATGTCTCACTGTTGCTTAATCATCTGCAACTTTGTATGTGAGCAGTGTATCAGTTACAGCACTGGCATCTCAAAGCAGGAGGCTAGGTTTATGTTTAATGTGCTTCAGTAAACTCAGCTGAAAGTGGACACCTGACCCTTGTGTTAGGAAATATAAGATGAGAGCAGGGATAATGTCTCAATTTTTTAAAGTCAGCTGTATAAAAAGTAAAGTCTCTAACCTGTTGTTAACATATTTTGAATGCCATTTAACTGTTCTTTTTTTTTTCCTTGCATTTATAGAGCATTAAAACAATTTTATTTTTTTGGTGGTAAATGAAGAGGATCTGTTAAGATGTATTTTTCTCTAGGCCTTTAACGATGCTTGTAATGAATTTGCTTTTCAGACATTGACAGAGGAAGAAAGACAGATTATGAGAGAATGTGACAGAGATAGTTTTTTTCAAAGAGGTAGGATGTGCTTAAGTATATAGAGCTTGTAGTGTTATGAAGTGTAAAGGAAAGTAAAGGAACAGAACAAGTAGGGTTGGCTTTGACAGTTAACAATCATGTCTAATGTACTTGTTTTTTTTTTTTAAAGCTAATCCTTCCTCTTTGGTCCCCTTACCTCACTGTGCACAAGCCTCGTTGTTTCCTACTATGCTGTGAAGCAAATGAAAAAAAAAAAGAGATGATCCATATATCTATATTTGGTTGTTATTGTAAATTACAGTTTTCAGTCTTTGATTCCATGTCTGACCAGCTTTCTTAGTTCATTTCACTAGTTGGTCATATTTTTTTATAGCATTTGCTTTTATGAATGCATGTAACATTTCTTAAACTGATCATCTTACATCCTTCCCGTACCGTTAAACGTCACATAGGGCTCGCATGGTAGATTGCCAAGATTTCCTGTTTTCAGTGAGCTTTTCAACCTCATCAAGGGATGCTATTCCCACTAAGCTGGTCTCTCTTAACAATTTCCTTAAGCTGATTAGAATACACTAATTGTGAAAATGACAGTTAAAGAAAGAACACATTTGAATTTCATATGTAAGATATAGATGGTGGATCATTTTTTGTTGTTTTGCAGTGACCTATAAATGTGTAACCAGTTGTACCACTCTGCTGCTAAACAGAAATGTACAAGTTACTATTTTCTGTCTCGGACCAGGACACAGTTGAATAAGTTTAAAGTTGGCAGGTCTCTCTTTTTTTGCACATGCCAGGGCATGTCAGACTGGAACAAATCCTTCAGAACTGTACTAACTGTGAAACACTGAGACTCACATACCAGCAACAGAAAAGTGACCCAAGAAGCTAAGCTGTAGGACTCCAGACAGGAACTACAGAAAAAAAAAATTTTCCGCTAAGCCCAAGAGACAGAACTGTGTATAATGAAGAAGAAATGTTAGCCTGATTTCAAATGAATGATGCAAGTTTTACTGTATGAAACATATTGAATGCATAAAATGACTAGTGCATACTGTGAAGAATCAACAATAAAATGATACTGTATAAATGTAATTACAGTTGCATTAGCAATTTTGCTTTAACTTCATGGATGTGAAGACTGATTCCTTGATTAATAAAGCTGCTAGCTGTATTTTTGGCTGCAAGAGTGATGATATGCGGCATTTGAGTGTTTCTCATCCTAACGTGAAAAACACTTTACTTGGATCTCTTATGGACCTGAAAGATCTGCCACTGATTGTGACTTATTGCTTGTTGTATAGGGGATGTCATAAATATCTTAAGTTGCACACATTTGTAAACCTGTATTTAGGATTATTTCTTGACAATCTTGGTTCTGCTAGTGATGAGCACAGACGTGACTCCATCAGGGTATAGAGACAAAAGTAATATGATATTATTGGAACTCATTGTTACTGGCTAAAAATTACTGGTTGAGTGAAAGAAAATTACTGTAGGACCAGTGCAGTTATAAAACTTTTGATATATTTAACTACCTTTATTATGTGTTTTGGAATGGATAGTTGAGCTATGGTAATGATAATCAGAGCATCATCATCATTCATCATTTCATGCTGTCTCTCCACAGAAGGTTGGCTACAATGCATCTCCACTCTGTTCTGTTTCTTGCCTTCCCAGAACACTCTGCCAAACTTGTCCCTGTCCATCTCTTGATGTTGTCCACCCATCTATATTGCTGTTGTCCTCTTGCTCTTTTCCCTTTGATCTTGCTCTCAAAAAGTCTTCGCTGTATTGTGCCTCTTGACATGCCCAAATTATCTTATCTGTCTTGTTTTTATGATTTTCAGTATTTCTCTTTTCACTTCTAGTTGGTGTAGCACTTCATTGTTTGTTTTCTTTTCTGTCCATGGAATATGCCCTATTCTGTATATCCACATTTCAGGGGCCTCGATTTTTTTTCTGTTGTCTTATTCAAGGTCCAGACTTCTGCACCATAAATGAATATTGAATATATGTAGCATTTTACGATATGTAATCTCAGTTGTTGTGATATTTGTTTTGATGTAAGGGTCTTCCTCATTCTGCTGAAGGTGTTTTTTTTGCCAAGCCTATTCTTTTGTTAATTTCCGGTTCACATTTTCCATCCATAGGTTCTGTAGGCATTTTTTTGTTCTCTGCCATCACCATGGTAATCAGAGCATGCATAAATGTAACATACCTCCCAGATAAAAAAAAAAAGGTTGTCATGATTATGGAGATTTTTTTAGTTGTGGCAGTTATTGAAAACACAGATTAGAATCTGGGAAATATACATTCACAATGAAGCAACATTAACATGCCTGAGTATTTGGATGAGAGGACATGAAAAGTCAATTCTTCAGGTCAAGTTCAACTAGTTTGAATGACCACTTCATGGGGAATGTGAGAGTTAAGAGAAATGACTTCAGTAAAACTGGTTATAGAAATGATGTAATGGAGGTCTATGGTTCAGTTTTGCAATAAGATAGAGTGAGTTTCCTGCCAACTTTCCTCTATCCTATTACTGTAAAACAAGAGGAAAAGTTATAACTCATTTAGCAATGTTAACATTTGTTAAAAACAAAATTTTGCCTTTATTTTGCAAAGCTGTTCCTTTATCATTGGGGGCGATGCTGGGAGCACATATGCTAGTTAGGAGTGGTATGTATGCATCTGTTTTGTCATTATTAGCTGTTTTTTTTTAATGCTGTATTTATTTTAAATACAACATGGCCTAAAAATAATTTAAATACTTTAGATGTAGGTAACTCTTCTTGAGATTTGTGAAGAGGCATGAATACCGGTGCTTACTGACGTGGCACCTGATGATGATAATAAGCTCTTCTTTAATTTAGTGTTTTCTTCTTTTATGTTGTTTGAATTGAGCTGTTGTGTCATTTCAAATATCAAAGAGGCAGTTCTGCCTCTAATCAGTTTCAGATAGTAGGTATTTAAAGTGTACTTGGATTTAAAAAAAACAAAACTTTCCATGTATGTAATATGCAGACCAGAAAATAAAGAGGGGCAGGCCATTAGGGACATGGGGATGCACAATACAAGAAGAATTAATGAAAGCAGGAAAGACATGGTTTGAGGTATCTTGACTTGCTCAGAACAGGACTGGCAGGAGAACTTATGTTGATGCCTTATGTTCCATTGAGAGTACAGATAAGTGATAATGAATATGCAGGCTATTTGAAAATACATATAGAGATGACATGACAAATAAATATAAAACAGTGACCGTACAGTGAATAAATATTGTACCAGTTCTGACTTATGAGTATATGTAATCGATCTTAACATATTTCCATATGCCATATTCTTCACCCTATCACAGAGTATGGGGATTCCTTTTTTTTCTAGATCTCTTCAGTGATTGGTTTTCAGCTGTTATCCTTTTACAGATTTCATTCAGGTTAAGTTATATCTCCTAAGGCAGGTGTTTTTGTTAGATCTTGTATGTACTCCCAAAAGATTGAATGATTTTTGTTAGATCTTGTATGTACTCCCAAAAGATTGAATGATTTTTGTTAGATCTTGTATGTACTCCCAAAAGATTGAATGATTTTTGTTAGATCTTGTATGTACTCTCAAAGGATTGAATGATTTTTGTTAGATCTTGTGTGTACTCTCAAAGGATTGAATGAGACTTGTATTGTCTGTTTTAGCATTCTTTTTTTTTATGAGTGATTGTACTTCATTATATAGAAACTAGCTTCATTTATATTTGCAGCACAACATAATTTCATAGAATAAATTGAAAACCATTCTTGTGTTACAACTCTTTACTCTTTCACTCCTGTACTCTGCCAGAATAAATTTTGGTAGAAGGAAACTGAAATGAAGTTAGTGTATAATATGAAAATGTGGGTTGTGTTAAAAATATGCTATCGTTTTACTTTGACTTTGCCTTAAAAGCGCTCTGAATATTGATTCATGTAGGTGTGCAAGATCTACCAACTCTGCCATTGTTGTTCTAGAGCGAAAGAGTTAAGTGGTTTGCTGTAATTGTTTACATGTTTTCTTTCTTCATTAGAAACTTCCTTACTGTTATTCTCTGTGCTGTAGAGGGCATGTGTTTTATTTTTACTGTTATTCTTTGTGCTGTATAGGGCATGTATTTTATTTAACATATTTCAGTGTTAAATGTTTTTGTTGGAAAAGTTTTTATATTTAGGCATTTTAATTAAGCAGAATATTTAACTGTTAAGGAGGATATTTTTGAAGTGTTTAAGAAGCTGTGAGCTTTCATTGTCCAGTTTTGAGAATGAATTAACACAATCCTTCAATACTTTTGTCTTCTTTAACATGGACAGGTCGCTGGAGCCCAAATCCCAAGTATGGATCACTACCAAAAGTTTTAGGTACGTGAATCACACGTGCAACCTTCGATTTTTTGCAATAATTTTGAACTTTTAGTAACCTAGATAATATTTAAGAAGACAATTAGTCTCAGTTGCCATGTTTAGAGAGGCTTGGAATTTCTCTGAATGCTAAAAAATGTATATAATTTGTCTGTTGAGAATAGAAAAAAAGTTTTTTTTTTCTCAAAGTAGTTTTGCTGATCCATATTCATAGAACTGTGTTTGTTATGTTTCAGCTATGGGTGGTATTGGATATTTTGTGGGCAAAGTTTCATACCTGCCTCTGTGCCAGAAGAAAATTCTTGAAAAGCTACCCAATTCTAATCTTGCGGCAGCAATTAGGAAGTCTAAAGGGATGCCTGAACATGATGCTTCGTAAGTGTGACTGTGTTTCTAATGCTGGTTTTGTTTAATGTGGATCTCTTATATGATGTAGATTTTGTTTTATGTGGATCTTTTCTTTGAAGCAAATTAAAAAAATTTTATGGAACTAGTGTTAGAGAAGTTCCCAGAAATTCCTTGGAATTACTTTAATGAGATCACATGAAATATGTGAAAAATTTAGTCTTTTCATGTCATTCTTGTCAGTGGCTTCATGGCATTATTTTATTTTATTTTATTTTTTTCTTCAACAAATAGTAGTTTTGACATGCCAGAGTGTGTTTTAAAACAGCAGGGTCACATATAACATGATATCAGAGCTACTGTAGATAGCTGCCATAAAGACATATTTTCTTGCAAGTCCATGAGGCAAGATCATATTGAAATGAAATGAAAACAAAGAGAGTTATTTGACCTTGAAGTTCTAAGGACAAACCTATAAAATTGTTTGTAAAGCTGTACTGAGAAAGATGTCACAGGTTCATATTTTGTACTCATAATTAGTCACCATTGTTATTGAAAAAGACTGGAAAATGTCAGGACAAAAAGAATAGCAGCACTGTATGGCAGCAAGTAATACTGATCAGACATATAGAGAGAGAAGGAATTGTAGCATAGATGGTGCATGGAGGGGGAGTGAATAGGAGTGAAATTAGATCTGGTAATTTGTTCTACAGCTACGGTTTTCAACCTAGGGTATGTGTAGCCCTGGGGGTATGTGGCAGGACATTTAGGGGTATGTGAGAAGTTGGATAATGGCCGAAAACAGATAAATATGCTGAAAAAATAGCAGCTGTAAAGCAGCAAACAAGTTTTGCTAAAATAATTGGATAAAATTTATGGAAATAGGCTGCTAAGGGTTACACAAGTGGAAGGAGGTTGGGAACCACTGTTCTAGAAAATTCAAATAAATAGAGAAGAGAAATGAAAGAGAACTGAAAGTTCATCTACAGAAGGAATTCTTTAAGGGCTTAGAATGCTTAAATCTGCACAAAAATTACAATGACAAAAGCTGGAGGGACATTGGTCTCATGTTCTATAGTCTTGTGAGTGAACTAGAAAATTCTAGCTGCAAGTGTCATTTTCAGTATTTAGGGTAAGTATATTATATTTACATGTACTGTCACTGACAACTAGTATCATTAGCTGAAGTTAAAATGTTAAGTTTTTTTCTTTGTTACACAAGGAGCTTTGTTTTGTTAGCAGAACTGTACAGTGGGATGACAGAGCTAACAGTTCTTCTGTTTCATCAAGAGCTAAGGAAGATTACTCAGCCCCTGAAGGTTTGGATGATAGATTTAGACCTTCAGTGGATAGAGATGGTGAGCTGATTAGATCTAGTAAATCTTAGATTAGCTAATCATGCAATGCTAAATTCACAGGTAATGTGTTAAATATATTTAGGTTGATAATTTTAGTACACAGCTATGTAGCTTAATTATGTGCACAGTGTATAGAAATAATTGGCTGTCATGCTCACATCTGTTTCAGCATTTAATGAAATTGATGTCTTGAGTAAATAGATTATGTATTATAATATTCAGACTAAAATATATATTAGTTGCTTTGTTTAAACATTAAAAGGCAGGACAAGACCAGGAATGAGGAGGTCTGGGAATTGGCAAAACAAGAACCTCTCTCTCTCTCTCTCTCTCTCTCTCTCTCTCTCTCTGAACCTTAAGTGCCCAGGGCACATGGGGCTTCCGCAAGGGTTTTCCACAAATGCCTGTCCTTTGCCTTTTTTTTCTGCTTCTGCCCAGGTGAGCAATCTATTGCTCAACATCTTTTCTGTTGTTCTTCTCCATGTCTCTTTTGGTCTACCCTTACTTCTGTTCCCCTGTGGTGTCCATCTTAATGCTATTTTTGGTAGTGAGTTGTCAGTCATTCGGAGCACATGTCCCAACCATCGCCAGCGTCTTTCCTCAATAATTGCTGTCAGTGGCTTCATCTGCATTTCTGCCAACAAGATGTTATTTCTTATGGTGTTTGGCCAAAATATTTTTCTAATTCTTCATAAACATTTAGTCTGGAAAGAATTCAACTTGTTTTCTATGGTTTTGGTGATTTTCCAGCATTCACTTCCATAGAGTAATACAGTTAGAACATTATTCTTAAATATCCTGATTTTCGTATTCATGCTTAGTTTTTTTTATTTCCATGTAATCTGCAGCACTGCAAAAGCCTGGTTTGCTCTAGTAAGTCTACTATTGATGTCCTCTGTGCTGTCTCAATTTTCTACTACTCTGCTGCCAAGATATACAAATTTGTTGACCTCCTCCACTAACTTGCTATCTACTCTGAGTACATTTCTGTTGTTCACATTTTGCTTCATTAACTTTGTCTTTCCTACGTTGATCTTTAGTCCTATGTTGTTTGCATTCTGAGTTAGCTTGTTTATTTTATCTTGCATATCTTTGTGGCTGCTTGATAGACAAATGTTGTCTGCAAAGTCAAGGTCCTCCAGCACTGTGTCAAGGGTCCATTGTAATCCTCTGTGTTTGTCTTATGTTGCCTCCTTCATTAACCAGTCTACTGCCAAGATAAATAATATTGGTGATAGTACACATCCCTGCTTCACTCCTGTTTGTACCCTAAAGCTGCTGGAGGTATGTTCTCCACAGATCACTTTGCACTGAAAACCCTCATATAGGGCTTTGATTACATTCACTATCTTATGGGGGAGGCCATGCCATCTTAGGATTTTTCACAGTGCATCTCTGTTGACACTGTCAAAGGCTTTCTCAAAATCTATAAACAGTGCATATGTTGTGCTATGCCACTCTTTTGCCTGTTCTAATATTTGTCTAAGTACAAATATGTGGTCTATGCATAATCTTCCTTTCCTAAATCCTGCCTGGTCTTTCCGAAGTTTTCCCTCAAGTGCTGATACAATTCTGTTGATGATTATTCTGCAAAATACTTTACTGGTGAGTGGCAGTAGGGTAATGCCTCTCCAGTTGCCGCAATCTCTGAGGTCACCCTTCTTTGGTAGTTTTACTATAAGCCCAGTTTTCCACTCCTCTGGATCTTTTTCTAGATCCCAAATTTGTTGTAGTATCCGGCAAAGTTGTTTTGGTGTTTCTGTTTCTTCTGCTTTCAACATCTCAGCAGTCACTTCATCTTCACCTGGTGCCTTGTCTAATTTTAGCTTCTTTGTTGCCTCCTTTACTTCACTTATTGTTATTGGTCCTGTATTGATGTTTAGTTCCATTTTTGCTTCAGGTATGTCTATTGTTTGTGCTGCTTGTGTTCTGTTTAGTAGTGTGTTAAAGTGTTCCCTCCATCTTTCAGTTTTTTCTCTTTCTCCACTGACCAGTTGTCCTTTATGTGTCCTTACTGCACTCTCAGATCTTGTGCTGAAGTTACCTATCATCTGCTTTGTGATTTTGTATATGGTTTTCATGTCATTTACATATGCTGCTTTCTCTGCTGCTTCTGCTAAGTTGTCATAGCATTGATGTTTATCTTGACGGCATGATTCCTTCACTTCTTTGTCTTTTTGTGCATAATTACTTAAAACTCGTTCTTTAAGCCGTTGTGATTTGGTGTTCAGTAATTTTTTTCTTGATTTCCTTTCTTTGCTCTATCTTTTCCCATGTGGTCTCGCTTATCCATTCCTCTTTTCTTCATTTCCGATATCCCAGCACCTCTTTTGCTGTTTCCTGTAGTCCATTTCAGCAATGCTCTTGATGCTTCTTTTGTTATAATCAATTCTACTCCTCCTTCATGATGATCTTCATTACCTGACCATATTATTGTATCTTCTGTGTGCTGTGTTGTTAATTTCCTTCTGCCTTGCCCTGTCCATCTTGCTTCTTGTATTCCTAGTATGTCTAGTTTGTATCTGTGCATTTCCTTGATGGTTTGTGCTAGTTTTCCAATCTGGTTAAGTGTTCTTACATTCCAGCTGCCTATTTGCATCTTTTGTTTAGGTTCCAGGAGGTCTGTAGCAGGGCTGGGGACTTCCAGTGGCTGGCTTTCATCCACAACCTTCATGGGCTCAGTTTCCTGATAAGCATTTCTCCTTCCACTTGCATTTGTTTTTTCCCTTGCTTCTGTTTCTGTAGCAGTCTGATAGTTTTTTTACCAGATAGGGTTACTGGCCTTATGCCAAACCCTCCTTAGTCGCCTTTTACGATCATGCGTGGTAGGGTACAGTGGTCCTATTCTTTGCAGATCCCGTGTACCACATGGGGGAAGACAAGAACCTGAGAAACTATAAATCATGTCTAGGAAATGGAGGTGGATTGATCACACTCTGAGGAAACCTGACACCAGCATAGCAAGACAGGCACTGATGTGGAGTCCTCAAAGAAATAGAAAATGAGGAAGGCCTAGACTTACTTGGAGAAGAGAAATTATGACAGTGCAAGGGATACACATGGAAGGAAGCAGAGAATAGGGATGACTGAAGAGCCTTTATCCATGGCCTGTGCTCTCAAAGGAGTGAAAGGCTATGATGATGATGATGATTTATTAGATTCATTTCTACAATAGACAGAAGTGGAATATTTGATTTAGATCTGTTCTGAAAGCTGTTAGTTTCACTGCAGACAGTAACACCAGCCAAACCTTGGCCTGTTTATACTAATGGCTGAGGTCTCAGAAAAAAAAAAATCAGAAAATGTTCAAGAAATAACCAAACATAGCTGATACAGGCTACATTGCAATTATTGATTGCAGTGACACTGGCAGCTATACAATGCTGCACTTAATATATCAGTTATAATATAGTACTGTGCAGGCCAAGGGAGACTCTACATAGAACCATCACTAGAGAGAGTACAACTTTGGGATTCAAGTCCATCAAAGACCAACAGCAGCCGGCGGCGAGTCGTCAGACATGGAAAGATATGATTTCCACCCTATGAGCCAATATTGGCCCAAAAGGAATGTCAATCAATCAGTAGTACTGTACCTCAAATGTAAGGACAGATATGAGAAAATGATATGTTTGTGATACTTTTGGTATGCTATGGTGTATGTTTTATTAAAGAAATAAGAAAATTGCAGTAAATATGCAGTAGAGCAGTTTTATTCTAGCACTACATCATGATCCCATCTTCCATTGTTTACATGTGGGTGGGTGTGTGTGTATATTCATTTTTGTGTGTCACTGAAAAGGTTGCTAGAGTATGGTTCATTATTCAGTGTGTTATTCATATTTTGGATTAGTTTGAATATAGTTAACTGTGCTATTTTCATTTTGTTAGTATTTTGAAGTGATGTCTATTCACTGTGGAAAGTGTTACGGTAGTGATCTGTATTTAGTGTATGACCTCCATCCATAATGGCCGGCATGTGACCAGATTGACTTATGGCTTGGTAGCCAGACCAAAATGTAGCCATAAGTTGGCACATGACTGTATTTGATTAAATTCATTTCCTCATTGGGTATAAATGGTTACTTTGATTCATGTTTTCAGTGAACAAGTGATAACAGGTTTCTTATTTGTGTTGTCACAGTGGACATAGGTGGTTATCTTGATTCATGTTTTCAGTGAATAATGATCACTTATTTTCATTGCCATAGTCAGCAGAGATATTTTAGTTGTATTTAGCTTTGAAAGGGCTGCACATTGGACCTGCTTTATCTGTACCTATTTTTGACATTGATAGTTGATTGTATTGTCATATACATCCTGAGAAAAGGATCTTTTATTGATACTGAGTTCTATGTCTCCAAATTTTAACATTTTCTGTGACATTGGAAGTTGCTTCCATCTTATGATAAAACATTTAATTGTTATCAGTGACACTGCATAAAACCATATAGAAGAAGTGTTATTGGAAGAAATAATTAATCTATGATTGCTTTCAGTGAAAGAGCCAGAGACCACACCTCAAGAGAAGGGCTCAACTACTTATGAAGAACTTCGGCGCCGAAACAGACAGGAGTATGAAGACCAATTATCCAAAATGCCGCCAAAAACTCCCGGTGCTGTCCCTTTCAGAGACAGCCCTCCCATAGCCCAGAAACCATTGCCTGAAGCTCCAGGAGACACAGACAGCATTTCAGAGTTGCCAGCACCACCACCAGCTCAAGCACCACCTAAAAGTAAGTGTGCATGTATTTACTACATACAGAAATACCCAGTAACATATTCCAGAGATATTTTCAAGAGAATTTGCAGCATATCTCTCTACTAAACATTTGAGTAATATTTATGGATACATATACATACAAGCTACAAGTCATCATGAATGATGTGAGAGAAAACAGAGGTTTAGATTTTGTTTTTTTAAATTATAAAGACAATTTTATATCTTACGTCCTTCCCGTGCCGTTAAACGTCACATAGGACTCATGGTAGTTTGCCAAGTTTTCCTGTTTTCAGTGAGCTTTTCAACTTCATCAAGGGATGTTATGCCCGCTAGACTGGCCTCTCTTAACAATGTCCTCTTTAGAGTTTTACGTGGTCAACCTCTTTTATAAAGACAATAGAGGTAATGTAACTGGATTGTTACGAACTGGTGATTGCAAACTGCTAGATCACCTGTACTAGCTCTCACAATTTTGTACACAAATGAATGTCCTTGAAGAAGTGCATCCAAGTTACAGACACATGCCACAAAAGGTTCAGTTCATAGATCTGGTGAGACAAATTAGTCCTGAGATAGAAACTGTGGTGTGGCTGTGAAAACCTAGGGATAAATGCTGACTTTGTCTTGACTACAGGGTTCCAGATTTAGTATAGACGAGGCATCTATAAGATATGGTGCTATTATTTTCCTTGACCCATTGGTACACTAGAGGGTGATGTGGTCAGCACCTTCCCTGACAGTCTTTCCTTACCCAGCTCCAAAAGAAGCTGGGTACCCATTTCTACAGCTGGGTGAATGGAGCATCTCCCACCAGATTCAAAGCACCAACCTTTGCCATGAGAGGCAAAGGCACATTTAATAAGATCAGACTTTAATGCTGAAGAAAAATAAGGAGAGCAGGTTCATGCATCGGACAGTTGACAGTCTTTCCTGCCAAAACTTTGGCATGGCTAGTACATTAATTTCATCTCTTAATTTCCACTGTGACATCATCATCATCATCATCATCATTGCCTTTCACTCCCTTGAGAGCATAGGCCACATATAAAGGCTCTCCAGTCATCCCTGTTCTTAGAATTATTCTCTGCTACTTTATTCACTGTGACATAGTCTGCATATAATTATTTTTTTTATAATTATTTTTTTTTCTGTGTCTTTTCCAGAGAAAAGAACAAACATATGGGGTGATACAATTGAAGACTGATTTAGGTAGCCATGAAGAGGAAAGATGTATGCCTGCCTGAGAATTCAGCTTTTCCACAGGTGACTTAAAGAAGTCTACATTTTGCTTCATTTGTTAGCACAGAACTGGATTTCTGACCCTTGGAAAAGCCACTTCTTTAATATTTTGGAATGGTCAGAGCTCATGTCAGGTTTTTTTAAAATAGATATTTAGAGAATGAAGAGAAGACATTTTCAGACAGCTTTCACTGAAACCTCATCAAATATACCTCACTGCTTTATCAGTGCTGAGTTTTCATCAGTATCATGGCATCATAAGACCTTTCTTGTGCTAGCTGAATTTTTAAGATTACTTTAATGTTTTTCACAGTTTTCTAATAGACTACATCCCTCAGTCTGGCTGTTGTAGCAAGTTAATTTATGGGCATATAAAGTGTACAAGAAATCTGTATGGGTAATAAATGTGTGCATTATGAATGCTAGACTGTGGATAAAATATGGGTTTAAAATTAAAGATAAGAAAAATACTTCAAATGAGACATATTTTATCATTCTTATAATTAGAAACAGTTACTCCATTTCATACTTTATGTGATTTAAGGTATGTCAGTAATCCTTATGAAAGGTAATTGGTTGTTTAAAATATTAAACATATATACAAATTTCTGTTGTGGTCTCATTTGTCTTAGCAATACTTATTTGTTTCAGTGATGTGTTGATGTACAGGAAAATACACATATTACCTAACTGTCATATGCTGTTGAAAATTACTGCATGACTTGTTATTCATATGTATGTTAGTTGCGACATTGTTCCTCATGAGACGTGCAAACTTACTGGTTTTCACCAGTTTCGGCTTGAGAGTATGATGTAGAGCTGATTCTTTGTTTGTTTTCCCTTAGTACACTGACTGTGATACATAAAGTGTATTTCTAGTGTGCCTCATCCTGCATGTAGACACTGTAAGAGAATGGCATCTGGTCTTATGGCCAAAGAGATAGTGGTCAATGTGACACTACTGAAGGTAGGAAACATGGACTTGTGAAGTTTTCAGTTATCTCGTAGGATTTACACGCATGACTCAACAGAAGAATACCTGGCTACCCTCAATATCAGCTTTTTTCAGGTATAATACTTAACATTAACCATGTATATGGTTGCACAGGGTTGCATAGATAACAAAAGTTGTCTTAGCAACTTCTCAACATGTTTTATTGGCATCTGTTGTAGGAAGGTCAGACAACACATGGACATGAATAATGAAAGAGAATAAACAGCAAGACCATACCTTCAAGACTGATATAATATGTCAATTACGTTTACATTTCTAGATTGTCATAATGTATTACATATTTCAATATGTAAATGATAGATGGGAAACCTTAAAAGAATCATTCTATCAAGAATTAGAGGCATCAGTACCAAAGGCACAAAGACAGGCCAAGAAAAAGTGGATGAGAGATGAAATCCTAGAATTGATGGAGAAGAGGAGGAATAAAAATAACCAAACAACGTACATGAAGAGATTAACAAAAAAAGAAGAAAGCGGTGCAAGGAAGAGAAAGAGAGGTAGCTATTAGAGTGAACAACGTACATGAAGAGATTAACAAAAAAAGAAGAAAGCGGTGCAAGGAAGAGAAAGAGAGGTAGCTATTAGAGTGATGTGGTAAGATTAAAAGACTTTCATAATGCCAAAGAATTTCATAAAAAGAGAATTTTGTTGGAAAAGAACAAGCAATGCAACAGGCTGTTTGAAAAAAAAAGGAGGGTAAAGTTATCATAGAGTAAGAAGAAATCATGGAGAAATGATCAGAGCACATAAGAGATCTGTATAATGACCATATAAATGAGCAGTTCAGCATAAACATGAAGAAGGAACACAAGTACTGCAGATGGAAGTAAGAAATGAAGGCACCAGGGCTATTACAAGAGAAATTATGGCACTAGAAGATATCGGCATAAGAGTAGTAACAAGCCTTCTAAATATGGTCTGTGACACAGGATAATTACCATCAGATCTTTCTACATCAGTTTTCATTACATCTCCAAAAAAAAAGCTGGAACAATAGAATGTGATTAACATTACACAATCAGTTTATGAGCCACATCACAAAAATACCATTAAGAATCATTAACCTGAGAATACGAAATAAGATAAAACGCTGAAACTACAGAACAATATGGTTGGTTTTGTTGAAGGAAAAAAAGCATAGCTAACATATTTTTATATTATGAATGATCTCTAAAGGTAAACCGATTTATACTTGTGTTTTATTGATTACGCGAAAGCTTCTGAAAGAGTAAGACATGAAGAAATGATACAAATGCTAGATAATATAGAAGGTAAATATATGAGGATTATTAAAAATATGTACTGGAATCAAAGAACAAAAAAAAAAAAGTGAACAATAACAAGGGAAAGTATCAGGATATTAAAACGAGGTGTAAGACAAAGAGTGTGTACTGTCACCTGATCTATTCTCATTATACAGCAAAAACGAGAAGCATTAAAAATGTGAAGCAAGTTAAAATAGGATCCCATAATATCAGTAACCTAGTTATGCAGATTGCACTGTTCTAATAACAGAAAATGAAAGAAATTTGCAGAAACTAGCAAACAAGAGCTTTAGAGCTAAAGAGCAACAAGACAGAAACAGTGGTAATATTGAACAGAACAAACATACAAAAGTGCAACATCCTGTCAAACAGGAAGACACTGACACAAATAAATCAATTAACTTGCAACAACAGCTGATAGCAAGTGCCAAAATGAAGAAAAATCATGAATTGGTAAGGAAAAGGTAACTTTTTATGGCATGGAGAAGATATTTACAAATAAGAAAATGTCCATAAAAGTGACGAAAAGAGTATTATAGAGTTATACAGAGCCAGGATTACTGTATGTTGTGAATATTGGACAGCCAACAACAAAACTGACAAAGAAATGAAGCAACAGAGATGTGGTTTTGGAGAAAGATTCAACAAATACCTTCAACAGACAGAAAAACAAACAATGAGACCCTCAAAGGAGTGTTTCAAAACAATTAGTTAAAATGATAAGAAAAGGATAGTCAAAATTTATTGGACATGCTATGAGAAGACAGAGAATTTAGTAATGACTGGAAAATTTAAGGGAAGATGGAAGACAGGAATGCTAATAGAAAAATACCTCGGTGGACTGACCAAGTGGCATGGAAAAAAGAAAGCATCAGAAACACCGAGGATCACACAAGATGGAGAATCATGATCAGTAATGCTATCTGGCATGGCACATAATAATTACATACATAGGATAGAGCAGAAGTAGTGTCTATTTCATTTTCAAAATGTAATAAAACTGTTTCATTTTCAAAATGTAATAAACGGGTATCATTTCATTCTAATGAACCTTTAATGGTGCACTAATTTATCTTGAACGGAAAATTATTAGTTCTTACAACTTGTATGCCTGCTTAAAAATCATAGCTTTCAAATGATCTCAGTTACATTGTGCACTCTGTTGAAGTTGATTTTGGAAGCTCAGCATCACTCAGTGTAAACTGAGATGTTTATGTTTAACATTTGGAGAGGATGGATGAGAATAGACAAAAAGGCATATACAGACCAAGAAGCAGACTGAGACAATGGTGGTGTGACAGCCTAGAGAAAAACCCAAGAGCCCTTGGAGTGGACATTTGGCAGGAGAAGAATAAGAACACACAGGAATGGAGACAAGATTTGTCTGCAGCAATGAGCCACAATGGCTTGAAAAGCTGAATGAATGAATGAACAGCACTCACTGTAGTAAATCCTATGTGATGTTTTCAATATCTTGCATTATGCATTGTTAATGAGCATTCAAAGCAGTTGGTTTTGTAGTGTACATATTACACTTTATTAACTCTACAGAAAAAAAAATGGGGGGGGGGAGTGTTTGGAGAACAGGATGGCCAATTCATATCTCTAAATTGTGACATGATATGCTCATCAAACAAGGTATGGTCATGCTCACATGCATAATGTGTGGTGTAGCCCCATCTTGCTGGAATCATAAATTCTCTTGATCAGGGATTTCACTGATTCATGGGGTGAAGAAGTTGTTTATCATGTCCGTGTAGTGTTTGGCATTCATTGTATTTCCATCATAATATTCAAAGAAATAAGGTTCAGTTATGCAGGATGATGACAAAGTACATCAAACAGTTAATGTATGACTAAGCAAAGGCTGCTGATGAAACTCACTGGGATATTCAACAGCTAAATAGCAGCAATTCTGCTTGCTAGCCACACCATTGAGATGAAAGAGTGCTTTATCAGAACAAAATAAATTGTCCAACATTTCAGGGTTGTTTTGCACTAGATTTAGCATAGCTGTACAGCTTTCAATTCTTTGTTACTTATGTTGATCTGTCAGTGACTGTTCTATCTGTATTTTATAGTAATAGAAATACAACCCCTTTAAGTAACTTGGAGACACTTGACCTCTAACAAGTTCAGAGCTGCAGCATGTGTCATAATGGATTTCCTTTGACTTTGGGTGACTTTATGATTTATGATCTGGATTATCATCATTGCACTTCAAACATGTTCATAGGTACTCAGACCCTCCCCCACTCAACATATCCATCAGTGTCCTGTGGCTGATGGTGCCTCTCCCATTTTGGTTGACAAGTCCTCTCACACATCCAGCATGTCTCTCGTTCCTGGCTGTGCCAGTCTGTATTCCCAGTACTTTCTCATTCTAAGCAGTGATGTGGATTTGCTGCTTTCAAAATCATTCTCTGCCTGTCTCTCTGAGCACGTTAACAATATCAGATGATCCAGGGGTCGTCCATCACAACACTCAAGCAATATTTTCTTCTGCATGAACATATCTATGCTGACCTCATGGTTCTGTGTCAACAACAAAAAAACTTATTGAAATTTTGATATTCTGTATAAGAAAATTGTTGCGTGATAGTGCATCACACTGATTGAATTGCCTATGAAACTCTTGCTGAATAGCCATTACGGTCTTTGTTCAAATAAATAGCTCAATGGCAGCAATACTGTTACACACGGGTCAATGCTCTGTATCAAACTCCAAGATGGAAGCTGTCATGTGATACAACATGGGGCAGTACTTTCAGCCTACAGCGCACAGAATTCCCATTTCAGAATTGTCAGATGTTTCTGCACTGTTGTGTAGATATCATCCAACTGATGCAGTATATGTATCATATACTGATGTCATCTAACTGATGTAGGGTGTGTGTTGCATTCATACATACAGATACCTAACAGATGATATGTATATGTAACATATTTATAATTTATAACACACATTACAACAAAGATGAAGCAGCATGCTAACATTAATAAATCTGCATTGCTGTATGCTTGGACAGTTTATATGTACAAAATATTGGAGTTAGGCGAAGTTTCACATGCACAACATTTATTTTTGACACATTCTATTTTTTGGCATGACTTTCTCGGAGAAAAACTGTTTAGCAGTTTTTTTCAAATAAAACTTAATATAAGAAGGTAAAATGATGGGCAATTATTCTGGTAAAATTTGTTGCTATAATGAGAGTAAATTGTTGGTAGATTATTTAAATATTTAGTTTAATAAACCCACTAGAGACAGTTGTGCTGGGAACTACATAAGAAAATGAGTTTGCATGAAAAAAGCAAGCATTGACTTGAATTCTGAAAGCAGATAGGCCAAAAATAATCTGACAACTTAAAAAAAAAAATGTAATGCGAGAAATAAAATGCTGTGAGACCAGATTTCTACACTTCTAGTTAATGAAATAGCTTGACAAATGAGTCCTATGACATTATTTGATATGTGTCTTTTTAACAGAGTTGGAAACTATTGCAATCAATTTTATCATGAATTAAATAGATGATTTATTTTATATGTAAGATTACATGAAATGTGAGCATTCAGTATTTGACAGATTAGGAAATGGTAGATAAGGACTATTCAATTCAAATGTAATATCCACCCTCATTTATGCATGCGAAAGCTGGAAAACAACTAAAGAAATAGAAAAGAAATTAGACTCTTTTGAAAACAAATGCCTAAGGAAAATACTCGGCATCAAGTGGAATGAATTCAAGAACAATGCAGAGATAAGACAGATGACTGAACAACAACCAGTCTCACGGGTGATCAGGAAAAGGAGATGGACATATGTTGGCCACTTGATGAGAAGAAATGAGCAGAGAATCCCAAAACAAGCTATCAAGTGGAACACAACAGGCCGAAGAAAAAGGGGCAGACCGCGTGAAACTCTGAAGAGAACATTATTAAGAGAGGCCAAGTTAACAGGCATAAAATCCTTTGATGAGGTTGAAAGACTCGCCGAAGACAGGAAAAATTGGCGAACTACTTTGCGAGCCCTATGTGACGTCTAACGGCACGGGAAGGATATAAGATAAGATAAGATAAGATAAGGTTGCCTAGAAAAAGACAAATAGTGAATATGAACTAATTCAGTTCCATAGTGAAGCATTTAACCACTTTGAAAAATCAAGTATAAATATATGAGGAAATTGACTTATGACTAATATTACTTCACCACTTTGAAAAATCAAAGAAAGTGTAAATACATGAGGAAACTGACATATTACTTCACAAAAAAAAAAAAAAAATTGGATACAAATCATTTAACTTCAACAACACCTGGAAATTTAAAGAACTACACCTCAGGCTGTGATAATACTTGAAGTAACATAAACTGAGGCATGCACATTAACAATTTAAACTGTCGTAACAACAAATGTTCATGGTACAACAATGTGAGATAAGTTTTTACATTGGCCAATACAGTGGTAAATTTAAAATGCAAAAGATTAATTTCAGTTGAATATAACAGAGGACACATATGTGTAAAGCATTTATAGGAGTGCAATAAATATTTGTAAAAAGTGCTTGTAAAATGCTATAATAAATAAGTAACATGGTATCACTGAAGTTTACGCACAATATCACAGATGTCTGGACCAGTAAGACTTCACAGTTTAAGCATCTTTAACATCTGTGATGCTCATTTTTGGCCACATGCACTGGTACTAAACTCACTTCTGAAATGCATGCCAAAGCAGGAAATTGTTTTGTGCATTCATCATAGCAAACTAGTGGTCTGATCTTGACTGGGCACGCCCCAGCCATTGTGGCTGTTATAGGCACCTAGCTCCTGAAGACTGTGAAAGGAAAGGCAGCCATGTGTGAGGCTGATCATGCTGCCCTTTAGTATAACAATAGGTAAGGAAAACTTTGCATTAATGCTGTACATTTGCTCCACTTGTGACTTGGAAAAAAGCTTCTTTTCATCTCTCTTTTTTTTTTTTTTTTCACTCTTAAAACATCGCAGTTTCACATTTTCAAATAACATTTCTATTATTTATGACTGAGTTAATTCCTTTTTGTTCCAGACCAAAATGGGTTTACCTTGATAAGATTTTTGAAACTCAGAAAACCAAACCAATGCTACTATAATATTAATTAATGTGTGTAATAAAATGAGCTTCATTGAACTCAGTATACACCATACAACAAAAATTAATAAAAAATACTAGTAAGTGTTTTGTTAAATGGATACAATACTTTCATCAGAAGAATAATAATATCACTTCAGAATAAAACCAATACACTAAAGCAAAAATATTGAAGCAAATATTTTACATCCTTCCCATACAGTTAAACATCACATAGGGCTTGTATGGTAGTTTGCTAAGTTTCCTGTTTTTTTCAACCTCATCAAGAGATTTTATGTCTACTAATTTGGCCTCTCTTAACAATGTTCTCTTTACAGTTTCATGTGGTTGACCTCTATTTCTTCAGCCTGTTGTGTTCCACTTGATATTGTTTTGGGATTCTCTGACTGTTTCAACAGCTATTCCTTCTATTTATATTTTTCCTTCTTGATTAATGGGAAGTTTCATTATTTTTGTTTTTTCCTTGTTAATTTCAAGTCTAATTTTTCTAGCTAGTGAATACAGACTATCTATTTTTTCTTGTATCAAATTCACATTGTCACTAATAAGAATTATGTCATCTGCAAAATCAATATCTTCTGGTTTGGTCCCATATACCTAGTCAATGCCCATTTTACTTCTGCAACATTTTTTCATTATGAAGTCTATGGCAATTCCAAAAAGCAAGGGAGGTAGTATACATCCTTGTTTCATGCCTGTTTCAATCTGGAACAATTCGCTCACTCCTTCTTCTGTGCTGATTGCACAAAGATATCTGTTGTAGAAATCCTTTCTGATGTTGTCAGTTTTAGATGGCATTCCATATAGTCTTAAAATTCTCCACATTGAATCTCTGTGTAAGCTATCAAATGCCTTTTTAAAAGTCTATGAAGTTCAGGATTAATGGTTTTTTATTTGCAATATGTTCTTCAAGTATTATTTTTACAGTAACGATCTGGTTGAGACAGCTTCTTCCTTTTCATAATCCTGCTTGTTTCTTTTCTCATTGTAATATCCATTATATCTTTAATTCTGTTCAGAATGAAGTTGCAAAATACTTTTGACACAACTGATAGTAAGGTTGTTCCTCTCCAACTGTTAATTGCTAAGGTTGCCTTTTTTTGTGTTTTAACAATGACTGCTTTTTTTCCATTTAGAATGGACCTTTTCTTCCTTCCAAACTTTATTAAACATTCTCTGTAGTTGGCTCATGTTGTCACTGTTAATAGCTTCTAACATTTCGGCTGTTATTTCCTCTTCACCTGCAGCTTTGTTATTAGCTATTTGATTCACTGATGTTTCAATTTTGTTCAATGCAATTTCATCTAGGATGACATTTAGTTGTGGGATTGGTAAGTTGGTTTCAAGGTCTATGAATTCATTTGGGTGTGGTCAATTAAGTATTTCTTGGAAGTGTTCAGCCCATCTTTGTTTTTGGTCTTTACTTGATGTTAATAGGATGCCAGTTCTGCTAAAGATTGGACAGACAATATAGACAAGCAAAAATAAACTATAACAAAAAATGTCTAAAAGGTTGTTCATTGCTCATATTTATATATAAAATGATCTAACTCTTCCAGCATTCTTTAAAGCCTTGTCTTGTATCCTACTTCCATCTTACATAACATTTTTAAAATGGTTTTCTTTTTGCTCTTTTGGCACATGACATATGAGAAAACAATGTCTGAACAAACTTTCTGCTGCCAGATATTTCAATTTGCATGCAGATTAGAACATTTGAATGAAGTGTTTATCTGCAAATTTCAGGTATATATTCTTGATGTTCATAGAAATGAATATACATAAATTGATTATTCGTATTATTTTTGTTCACATTAGAGTATTTTGTATTATATAACACTGTTCACTGATATAACTTTACATTAAATGACTATCCCTTTAGTCAGTCCTTTAGATATGCACCTTAACCCATCACCATTTATAAACAAATATTATGTGAATCAGAATGTAACAAGTCATGGCTGGAACTGACTGCAGTATTGAACAGCTTCATGATAGTAATGCTCCCCCAGCCAGAAACAGTTGCCAGGATCTAGGTTGTCTTGCCTGTGGTGAACGGATAAACAGAAAAAAAAAATTAAATACAGTGTGGAAAGCAATGATATACTGCTGTATAGACATAATGATGACATTAACCAGAATATTAAAAATAAACATTGACAAGATCAAGTATCTTTCCATCCCCACCATCAAACTCAAATTAGTCCATCAGTATTAGTCATCTCTGAGCTTGTGTAGTCACATTTATGTGCAACCTTACTCTGAAGGCAGTTCTGAGATTAGTGATGTATTCAGGTGATATGAATATTGTAAAATCATTATTTTAAAAAATAAATTTCTATCTAGAAACAAACAGCTATCATCTTACAGTGATATCAAAATGGTTGTATTAATTATTACTATAACCAGCAGCAGTGTCTGGTATATACATCAAAGTAACTGCTGTAACACATCCAGAATAAATAGCCTGATTGAACTTGGTGATTTACCTTGTGCCATCACAGAACTTTACAGAAAGTGAATCCTCTCGGCATTTATTAACGGTGCCAGGTAGGAACTTTAACAGAACTGGATCTGCACATGCTAAAACACGGCTATGCAGCTGTATTTTTGGATGTCGTGTAAAGCCACCAAATATATGGACCACTTCCTGTGTGCTTTGTGTTCCACTGCCCCACTGAATATTGTAAACATTACTTTCATCACATTTGGACATCACTGTACCTGAATGAAGCAAATTTTATGACTAGGTAATTAACATGATCAAAGTAAAGCTAAATATAACGATCTACTGTACCACTCTTCATAAATCAAGTGCTGCGTTATGAACTGGGGCAAACAGATAACAACAGACAAAGACACGCTTAAAACAGATGGTAAATAAATAATATAATTTATTGCGCGAATATTTACACTTCTGCAGACATACACATAGTGTCACTTCAGTATAGCTGTGTAATAAAGCTAAATGGCATGCATTTATTGAAAAGTTTTGTCTTTAAATAAGTTAACTCTTTCCGTGCCCGTGGGAAAAAACGCGGACGTCGCGTTGGTGCCAAGCAAAATGCGCAGGTGTTGCGATATTTTTGGGGTATAGTTTAAAAAGTGATTTAACAATTATTTCCATCTTACACAAATATACTTATTATACATCAAAAAAATTAAAAATGAATGAAGATTCCGTAAATGCAGAGTTTGTTCAGAAAAAAATAACTGGTGAGAAAATACGACAACATTTTCAGCTCCCCAAGGGAAAAAAATTTATGAAACACAAATAAAATTATTTTCTACTTACCACTGGAGCTGTAAATATCCACTTGGAAATCACAAATCAGTGATAAATGGAAATCCTCACATGAAATGTAATCACTTGATCACTTTGTACACAAATTTGCAGAAACAAACAAACAAAAACACAAACACAACAGAAAACATTAGACGAGCTATCAGAAGCGATGTCTGAGACACTGTCAGACGAACTATCAGAATCATTGTCAGATTGTCAGTCAAACGCATGGTCAGAAACAATGTCAGAAGATTTCTTACCACAATATGCACGAAAAAACTGCCTAGCACCTGTTTTAGCCTTTCTTCCTGGCAAAGACCTAACTAGTGAACATCCAGTAACATGTGTCTTGTCTGAAGGCTTGTCCATTCTCGACTAGGGTTAGAAAAATATTAACAAATTTGAAGAGAAACGTAGGAAAAAATGGCTACCGGCCGATGACGCGAGCGAAAAGGATGCCCGGTAATTCTGACATGGGCAGATAACTTGCGAGCGAAAATTAAAATCGTGTTTTAAACAACTGATTTATCATTATATTGACTATGGCACCCAACGCACTAACAGGAAGTTCTCACTATAGCGACTATGGCACGGGAAGAGTTAATATAATATTTCAGCTCATGCCTTTGAAGCAAAGATGACCATGCTAATGTTATGGGTTGATTAGCCTGGGCCAGCGATACAGAAGTGGCCAAGAGCCTAATTTCCTCTTATTTCTTCTAGTAACAGGCCAGTATTCTCATTCAGTCCTGTCAAAAGGGCGGAGCATACTGGAGGGCCTTATGATGAGAAACTTGTTCCTTGGGTCCATTCCAGGTCATCCAGCAAGCCACTTTAACCTACTCCCCATCTGATACAATGCTTGTGTTTTAAAATCATCATCATCATGTATAGGATGCCAAGTTCCAGGTGGTAAAAGTATGAGTCTACGCATTCTTATTTCTATAGACTGATTTGTTGTATTCTGTTTCACTTGCAAATTAAACCTTAATTGAACACACAGAAATATAAAGGATTGTATAAATAGTATAACATGATAAAATTCTGACTGTTTTAACCCCCCCCCCCCCCCCGTGTCCCCTTACACACATACAAAATAAATGTTATAAGAAAGTATGTGTTAATGAAGAAAGAATAAAAAATGAATAACCTGGAAAGTATGCACCCTCTTCATCACATCGAGCAACAACGTTGCTATGCACAAGTTCATCGTCTTTCTTCTTAATGTATTTCACATCCAGTTCATATTTGTCATGGGAGATGTAATAGGCCTCATGCAGGGCTACCCCTTGTTCAGCTGAAGTTCCATGACTGTTGTAGAATTTCACCAAAACCTCATTGTCTGCAGTCTCCTTGATAATTCCAGGTGCATAACTAAAGTTATATTTTGGATGAAGTGCAATGATGTGGTCATCAACCTGCAAATAAAGATACTGCCATGACCATGCCACAGACTACAGCTGAGAATGTCATGTTAAAAAAATGTACTTTCAGAGTTTCAGACATTTAATGTGTTCAAGGCACATTAGCTGTGACGAGAATGATACAAATTATCAAAATGTTAAGTCAAAAAATAGAATGCATAACTGACAAATTTCTGCAGATGTTAAAAACATTCAGTATGATATTTCTTTTTGCTGCAAAAATCAAAGCAGCATTATTATAATGGGTGATGACATGATTCAATTTTGGCCATTATAAATGATGTTGGCATTTAAATAAACAGGAAAATGAACAAAAAGAAATTAAAATGACTAATTACACCTACCTCTAGTACTTTCTTTTGCTTTTCATTTTCTGAAAGGATATCCTCTCTCCAGATTTGTTCTGTGTATCCACTGCTGTCCTCTATTTCATAGCTACAGTCACCATAGTAGTGCCTTACAATGCCTGTATGGCATTAGCATGGTAAAAAAGTTACTTTTTTTTTTTCATTTTTCATCCAAATTATCTAATACTGACTATAACTTCAAGACTTTTTTTTCCCCAAAGCTGAATTACATATTAACACATTAAAAACTGTTAAAATAAAAGTATGAAAGTCAAAGCAAAATCAACTGAAAACATAAAACAAGCTTCCTCTAGCACATTATCTGCTGCTGACTATTAAGTTCAAGATTTTAAAAAATATTTAAAAATCTGAAATCTGTGTTAACATTATTAAAACTAACATATAAAAGCAAAAGAAAAATTTTGAATGAATGCTTTTTTTTTTTTTGTCCATAGTATATCAGAAAAAAATAATCTGCCCATTCTTATATTAGTAAAGAAAATGCCAGTCTTTGTGTCTCTTTAGCCAAGTAGATATGCTTTTTACCCTGAAAGTTACCTAAGAGAAAATGTTATCCTTGTTCACAGGTTTTATTTTTTTTACTGAAAAAATTCAGCTGTAAATAGATCTAACTGTAGACACAAGCAAATATTTTTTTGTGTATGAATATATCAAATTAATTTTAAATATGCAAAAAAATAACTGCAAGTAATATTATATATATTTATGTCAACACACAGGCTACAGACATGTTGTTTATAGTTTTTGTGTGTGACACAGCAATGAAATACATACACTAAATAAAAGTACCAAATGAAAGGTCACTGCTACAATAAATCACTATTCTGAAAAGGGAGTATTTCAGAAAGTAAACAGGGACAGTTATAAATGGTTGTTTGCCTTTTATCTTAATGGTCCTGCACCACAATATAACAGCATTTTTTTGATGATATGCAGGTAACTCTCATTTGCTGACCATGGCATTCTCACACAAAATTACCAATTCTCTGCCATTAAGCCATCAAGAGAAGAAACATGTGTACAACATCTAGTCTACATACTGTATGCATACAAATGACTTCTGTCAATATTTCAAATACAATGCATCTCAAAGCACAAACACATCTGTGCTAAAAACAATGGTGGACATATGGTCAAAGATGGTATGCAAATACTCTTGAAAAAAAATACAATTTCAAAACACACGAACTGTCATGTTAAAACTAAAAATAGAGACAATAAATAATATGAGAATAAACTCTCTAACATACCTTTGTAATACCATCCATCATCTGACCACCTTGCTAACACTCTCTCTCCTATTATTAGTGGTGTTTCTTCTTGTAAGCGTGCACGCTGCTCAAGAAGCCAGGAAGACTTTGGTTTATCTGTGAGTATGCACAAAACACACGAATATATTTTTACACATAGAAAAAATATTTTTCACATCATTACTTGTGAAATGGTTCTACATTACTGAGATACATAGCAGATAAGTTGTTCAGTCAGTCAGTCATTTGCATGTCCCTTGCAGAACTTTGCTTCCCTAACAGCTCTCCTATAGGCCTCTCAGTTGTAACCAAGATGCTCTGCGCTGATGCCTCCAATATGTTGTTAGTGCCTGTGTATTTCTTTCAACTTAGGCACATAAGAATGATGCAGTGAATATCACACCGGGCCACCATTCATTTCCCAACTTTATTTTCAGCTAGATAACCAAGTTTTACACCTGGGTTGGACTGGGATCAAACCATTAACAACCACCATGAGAGGTAAAGGCACTAGCCACTTGCTACTCAAGTGCCCAGTAATAAAGGACTTAAAAAAACAATAAAAACAGCAAAGCAATGTCAAATCTACTATAAAGTTGCATATGCAATCACTATTTCATGATGAAAACAATGCAGCACATTTCATTTTGAACAAAGCAACAATAATGTGTCCCTAGGTATGCCTAGAAAATAGTCTAGTGCAGGTTTTCTCAATTAGTGATGAATGAATCTTCAACCCCAAAGGAAAATTTTGGGATTGCAGAGATTCTTTAACAAAAGAAGTATGAAGCAACATAAGAAAGGACAAAGAACAATACATACAAGATTGTTGTGAAAGAATAGAAGGACATCAGAAGTGAAATGTTTAAAGAAATGAAGACATTGATGAGAAATGTCACACCTAAGCTAAATGTAATTTGTGAAGAGATGGGGAACATCTTGACAGAAACAGAGGAAATTCTAGAAAGATGGAAGGAATACTGCAGAGGAATGTATGAAACAACCGACTGTGAAAGCAGAAATCAACAGTGTGAATTATTATTGGAGAAAGAACCCGAATCGACAATAGAAGAAGTTTTATGGGCAATAAAGAATCTGAAAAATGGTAAATCACCAGGATGTGATGAGATAACAGTGGAACTTATTACAGCAGGAGGAAAGGAATGTGCAACAATCTATCATGCACTATGTAAAAAGATATGGCATTCAAATATTTGGCCAAAAGAATGGAAAAGAACTGTATTCATACCACTGTCAAAAAAGGGTAATTCAAAATTATGTACAAACTACAAAACTGTTACCTGATTATTCATACCAGTAAAATTCTGTTAAAAATCTTAATGGGGAGACTTCGTAAGAAAATAGAAGAAGAAGTGAATGTGGTCCAACCTGGTTTCAGGCAAGGAAGAGGATCAAGAGATCATATACTCAATATAAGATTAATAATAGAGAAATGCAGAGAGTTTAATGTGAATCTATATTTATCTTTTATAGAGTACTCAAAGGCATTTGATTGTGTACAACACCAGAAACTGTGGGAAATAATGGAAAAAATGGGATGTCCAACACATTTGATACAGTTAACATCACTGCTGTATCTAGACCAACAGGCAGCAGTAAGAATAATGGTGAAACAACAACTTGGTTTGACATGAAACAAGGGGTCCGTCAGGGGTGTATATTGTTGCCTTACTTATTTATCTTGTATACTGAAAATATAATGAATAATGTTAGAGAAGATGTAGACAAAGAATATTACGATGCCATAACAATTGGAGGTTATGAAATACCAGGGATTAGATATGCTGATTACATAGTATTACTGTCCACAACACAAAAAGGAATGGAAAAACTAATTATGTCAGTCCACAAGAACAGCAAAGAGCAAAACCTAAATCTTAATGCAAAGAAAACTAAAGTGATGACAACTGACAAAACAAACAAGGCAGCTGAAATATGTATCAGTGAGGACAAACTGGAAGAAGTGGAGTTTTGAATATCTTAAATCATTACTTACTAATAATGGAGATACAACGAGGGAAATTAAAAGGAGGACATCTATCGCTCTTCAGAAAGTAAAACAACTAAAGAATCTATGGAGAGGAACAGACAGAACTACAAAAATAAGATTTTTAAGGGTATGCATTTCTCCCATTGCAACACATGCCTGTGAGACCTGGACACTTAACAAAACAGCTGAGAAACACATAAATGCCTTTGAATGTAAATGCTACAGAAGAGTTCTTCAAATATTGTGGACACAAAAAAAGAACAAATATATCTATACTAGAAGAACATAATATTGAAGAAGGCTGGCTAGTAAATAGGATTAAAGGGAGAAAACTTAAATATTTTGGACACATTAAACGTCATGATAATCTAGAGAAGACTGGCTTGGAAGGGTACATAATGGGAAAAAGAAAGAGAGGAAGACCAAGGCGAAGATGGCTGCAAGATATTGTTGATGATCTGCAAATGTATGCATCAGCAGCAGGCCATCTTGCTTACAACCGAGAGGCCTATAGGAGAGCTGTTAGGGAGGCAAAGTTCAGCAAGGGACATGCAAATGAATGAATTGGGGGGGGGGGGGGAATTGGAACCTCAGATTGACAGATTCAACTATTGAATTATATGCATATTATGTGCAATGGACTTTTTGAGTCAGACAATCTTGGAAAGAAGGGAGGGGGAATGACATTCTAACATATGGTGAAAAGGGTGCATGTGGCCAAAAAGGTTGAGGACCATACTGCAATTATTCTTTCATTTTTAACTTAAGATGACACAGTAATTGCAGCTTACCCTTCTTATTTCCTGGCACAGCAGTAACAGGAGTTTCTTTATTCTGGTGAAAGGAAAAAAAAAACAAAATGCTGAAAATGTATATCTGCTTTGTAAATTAGGCAAAAAGCAAAAATAATTTTGAAGTCATCCATTAAAAGAAGCATGATAAAATAAAGGTATCTAAAGGAAAATATTAAGATCTTACAAATATGCAGTGGGATTTAGTTCAGCAGAGCAGGCAATCTGACAATAACAAGATTAAGATACGTGGGTCATATTGAAAGTCGTGAGCACAAATTTTTCTAAAATCACAATTTAAAGAGAAAATATAAATGTGTTACCTTAAACTGCATCCTTTTCTTCACTTTTAAATATAATCTCCATTTTTCTACACACATTTTCCCCATTGCTCTACAAGTTTGAATATGCCATTCCGGTAGAATTCCATTCCAGCTGACCGTAGGCACAGGCACATTGCCTTCTGGACATATTCTCCTGTGTCATAGTGATGGCCTCGCATTTGTTCTTTCACAAAACCAAAAAGATGGTAATCACAGGGTGCCAGGTTGGGGCTATAGGCAGGGTGTGGAAGAATTTCCCAACCTATTTTCTGAATTTCCTCAGCTGTCCAGCGAGTTATCTTGAGTGATGGTTCTTCTCACAGCTTTGTAATCTTCAATCAACAAACGTGGGACCCAGCGGGCACAAACTTTTCTATAGCCTAGGGTTTCAATCATTTCCTGTACTGCATTGTGTCCTATTCCAAGATTTACAGCCATTTCAGAAACTGTGACACATCTGTCTGTCTGTCTTGTTTAATGATGTCATCAACCCTTTCCACGTTGTGTTCAGTGGAGGCAGTTCGAGGGCGACTGCTGTGGGGCATATCTTGGATGCTCGTATTTCCATCTTTGAAATGTTTCACAACCTCCTAACACTGCTAGCACCCATACACACATCTCCATAAGCAAGCTGAAGTCTTTGGTGAATTTTAGCAGTGGGGATTTCCTCCTTAACGAGGAACTCAATAACAGCATGCTGACGAAGTGATACTTCAGCACCCACCATTTTCTTTCTGCTCTGTGTGGTCACATGACTCATGATAGTAACGTCATTTGACCTCTATATGAAGTGTAAAGGATGCAGTTAAGGTGATACATTTATATTTTCTCAATCTATAAATTCTGATTTAAAAAATAAATTTTGCTCATGACTTATGGTATGACCGTCATAACTAATAAATGAATAATGTATAATGTCATCAAACAGACTTGGTCTTGAAACATTCAGATTTGTAAATGACATAAAAAGGGATAGGAAACACATGAAAATGTGGACAAAATATAGGAATAACAGAACATGAAAAAACTGAGGCAGACAACATAGAAGCATAACTCCAGAAATATTTTTTGCAACAGCATTAAGTAACAACTTAAGCAAAAAAATGAATAATTCAGTATTAAGAACAAAATTATTGTTAAAACACTGGAAACATCAGCTGTAACAGTAATAGCGATGTTCATAAAATGGCTATTTCAGTAAATGCAATCACAAAGCAAACATTTTGCAAATTAAAAAAATATATTCTATGCAAGCACCCACATAATTCCAACAAAAGTGTTAAAATAGTAACATCTAAAGTGTTTATGGCAACAGCATGATGATAGTCATAAGTAATTTTCACTTACTAATGTCAGATCTTTTTGTCTAGCTAATTCCCCAACTATGGTTTTTGTTTTCTGTTGAAAAAAAATAACATGGCAAATACAAAAGAATCAGTACAAAGCACTAATATCTGTAAATAAACAGTTCCACTTTTATGTGACAGAATCCATAAACAGAAACAAGAAAGTGAGATACTTATGAACTTTCTTCACTACACAAATGTAATATCAGTTTAGAGAACAAATTAAATAACTATTTCTTTCCCACAACAATGTGTGCAAAAAGATTATAAATATTGTTTTAACTCTGTTATCATTAAAAATAAATTACAAAATAATTTGTCCTACTAGACATATTCTCAGCATAGCCTCTTTTTCAAAATCAGAAATAAATACAGATATATTTCAAACAGAAAATTTTTGAAAAAGAGAGGCAAAGCAAATTATATTTTGAATATGTGTGTTAAGATTGGTCTGACATAAAACAAGGGGTCCGCCAGGGGTGTATACTATCACCTTACTTATTTATATAAAAAAAAAAAGAGTTTCAGCATTTTAACTGTCTAAGTTACTTGGAGATCAATAATTCAGTGTTCCAAAGCAGGTATTCTACATTATTAGGTTAACAAATGCTGTAATAACCACACCTTGAGCAAATATGTTTTGCTTATCCAACACTTTAGTAAAACCCAGTGGTGCAGAATTGGGTAAACCAGTCAGGATGCACAATATGCAAGTTCAGTCCATCACAGCAGAAATGGGAGGCCAAAATAAAAAGGGAATTAAATCATTTCAATAGACTCAGAACCTTTTCAGAAGACTATGTTAAGATCCCTTAAGAAGACAATTTTTATGGAATCTGGACTGAGGAAAAAAGACAGTATTTTAGAGAACATCAACACCTATGAGCAGAAGAGATTTGTTCTAATTTATTAAGTTCTAAAATGCTGCAATGATGTCTTCAAAGAGACTGGCAGAAAACTATGATATTTTCACATGAAAATGGTTGTGATTAATCAGTTAAAAAAATCTTTCAGATGATTACTGCCTGCAATGATAAGAATAAAGTCATTAAAAATTATATACCAGCTTTTACAACTTAGCCTACACCAAACCACAATAGAAGCTTATGGACATTTTGTTTTCATGGCTGAGTATGTATATCGTAGCTTTACAGTGAGATCTATAACAGATATAAAATGAGATGTATAGCATAGATGTAAAGTACTTTACATTTAGAGTAGCTGTCAGATCAAATGAATAAATACAAGAATGACTGTGCTCTGTTTAAAAAGATATGAGTTGAGAAGTTAGACACCAATGTAAAACATAAATGAAATAATAAATTGCACATACCTTTCTAAGCTTTTTAATTTTCTTCTCCTGCTTCTCCAGTCTTCTTTCCACTATGTAAACATGCTTTTTATTCGATTCAGATGGTGGCTTATCCTTTTGCTTTTCACTTTCTTTACTACCTGATCTTGAACTTAACCTTGAACTTGGAGGTGAAGTTACTTTCTTTGAACTTCTTGAAGAACTTCTAGAATGAGAGCTTGATCTTGATACATTGACAGATTCTTCAATTTCCTGATTTCTGTCCTCCAAATTTGACTCAGGTGAATTTGACTGAGATCTTGAAAAGATACCACTGATACCAGTACCTGCAGTTCCAATTCGTGTATGTTTTTTCCTGTTTGATGATACAAAACATGCAGTTTAGAAACAATAGTCCAAAAAGGCTGATAAATGGCAGGAATTGTCATCATTTGGAAAAAAAAATCTAGTTTTAGGCCATCTTTCCCCTGGGACTGTCACAGCTCAAACATATCTGACATTTAAAAAAATTCATTAGGCCAGAACACCAACAAATTACAATGTTTTTCATTTTCATTTCATTAAGTATAAGATAATGCTAAAACTGAAACAGACAATTACAGTAAATAATAATACCAAATAATACAGGGTTATTTATACGTCTGTGAAACATTTTAAAACTTTGCAACAAAGAAACTACATAACGGATCATGATTATTCTTATGACAAGCGAGAGAGAAACTCTTCAAGTTTTAAAAAAAAAAATAAACCCCTTGTGCTGAGCTCCTGTGGTTTGATGTTAGAAGGCAGCAGTAGCAAATATGGCATTCAGTAAATATGAGCAGTCATTTTGCATTTTGGATTACACAAGAACCTTGTCTGTTGTGTCTGTGCAGTGACAATTTCAAGCGGAATTCCAGAAGGCAGCACCTGTTGATTGCAAGACTCCTAGCTGTAAACTTACACATGTGGGGGCTTCGCTGGTAAGCTTCTCTAACACGATTCAGTTTCTTCAGTTGGTCCTGGATGTCTCTGCCGAGAAGCTGCGCGCAGACAGCCTTCATCCTGGAATTCCGCATACTACTTCTTGATACTGCTGAAAACAGGTGCTGCCATATGGAATTTCACTTGAAATTGTTACTGTACAATGGACAAGGTTCTTGCATATTCCAAAACACAAAATGATTGCTCATGTTTAATGAATGCCATATATGCTACTGAAAACCACAGGATCTCTGCATGAGGGCTTATTTAGTACAAAACTTTTGAGAATTTCTATCTCTCCTGGTGTAAGAATAATCAAGATCCATTATGTAGTTTCTTTGTTGCATAGTTTTGAAATGTTTCATGGACTTATGAATAACCCTGTATTGAGACAACGTCAAACATAACAAATAAATAATATTATGCAAATTATGAAGAGTGCTAGCACTCTCCAATCATAAATGAACAATGAGATGCTATAGCTTTTGGGTATAATTATATATAAAACTAAATATTTAAGTCCTGTACATGCTCTATATATAATGTCCTGTAGATTTTTGTATGACTAAGGCATAAACTGAAACATTACAACTGTGTGCTCTTTAGTTAATAAAGATGTTCCTACTTTTGTTTGAAATAGTCTTAATATAATGAGACACAATGTTACCTGTCATCTGGCCTTTTGAACTGGGACCTAGGTCTGCTTGGTCTATGGGAAACCATCTGTATCCTTAATGAAAACATGCATGTAGATAAATTAGTAAGTTATTCATAAATTCTTTTCATTGTTTTGACAGGAAAAAGTGCATGTGCAAGATAAAAAAGTACGTCCACCACCACCACCACCACCACCACCACCACCACCACCACCACCACCACCACCACCACCACCACCACCACCACCACCACCACCATCATGTGCCTTCTCCCCATAGAAGGCTGGCTGCAATGAATCTTCACTCTGCTCTATATCTTGTCTTCATAGTGCACTCAGTCAAGCTGGTTCCTGTCTTTCTCCTGACGTTGTCTACCCATCTATATCACTGTCTTCCTTTTGTTTTCTTCCCTTCAATCTTGCCCTCGAGCAGGGTCTTCAGTATAGTATTATGCCTCTTCATGTGCCCAGAGTGTCTTAGCTGTCTTGTTTTTATAATTTTCAGTATTTCTCTTTTCACTTCTAGCTAGTTTAGCACTTCTTTGTTTTCTTTTCTGTCCACTGGATAAGCCCTATTCTTCCATATATCCACTTTTCAAGGACCTCAATTTTTTTTTTAAATTTGCTTGCAAAGTCCAAGCTTCTATTCCATAAAGGAATATTGAGTATATTATCTGTAGTTTATCTCGACTTAATTCTTTCATCATTACCATCAAACTGTGGATGTAAATTTCAAAGTCAGTTATAGACACAAATGCGATCATGTATTTGTGTATTATTGTGAGTTGTCTGAGAGGTTGTTTTCTGCTTAGTTACCTGGTTGCTGGCACTAAATAGATACACATATTTTGCTAATAGTTAATATTTGCAATTATAAATTTGTTAAAACCAATTACATAAAACACTTAATCTCTTTTGTATCACAGATGCTTCAGAACTATAATTTGCTGTGCAAAAATTGTTAAACTACTTTCCTTAAGTTATACTGTAGAAAAAGTTATGCATGTATTCATGTCTCGCATGAACAAAGTAATAAACATGGTGACAGAAATAGATGACAAGTGTTTATAGTACCAGTCAGTAAACTCAAAAGTTTAACTTATGGTTAATTGTAAATTCACAATAGTAAATTCAATTACACAAGTGACAAAACAGAACATACTCTTGACTGTATTCTTTCTGTACAGTTGCAATGTACAAACAGTCTTCAATGAAACGCTCTCTGCTAATTTTAACCAAGTGTCTTCTTTTTGATGTGGCCTGCAAAATTTAAAAGAGACATCACTTTAAAGTAATCTTCCCATGCCGTTAAACATCACAAAGGGTTTATAACTAATGCTTTAGATGAAATTAACTCCTTTTCTTTTCCCCCCTAACTTCATTTACAAAGTGCATTTTCTTGCACATGGTTTCAGATAATTGGGTCTTGACATTTCTATTTTAGAAAAGGAAACAGGATTTCTTGGGAAAGGAATGACAAAATATCTGATGAAAAGACTCAAGGAGTTTTTACCTTTGAGGAGAATGACCAACCAAGCCATTTAAGTGCTGCACCTTTTGGAAATGAAGATCTCATTCTTCATTCTTGCAAATAAGTTAACACAGATTTTGTAAGAAGATCCTTACACAAGTTCACTATTGCTCATTACTCCAGGGATGGAAGAAAATGTTAGATTAAACCACCCTGTTAGCTTTTAAAATAAACTATTATTGTACTTCACATCTCTCTCTCTCTCTCTCTGAACCTTAAGTGCCCAGAGCAAGGGTTTTCCACAAATGCCTGTCCTTCGTCTTTTTTTCTGCTCTTGCTCAGGTGAGCCCTCTATTGCTCAGCATCCTTTCTGTTGTTCTTCTCCATGTCTCTTTTGGTCTAACCTTACTTCTGTTCCCCTGTGGTGTCCATCTTAGTGCTATTTTTGGTAGTGGTACTTCACATTGGCCTACAATTTTGTTCTAAATTTTTCATTGAAGATTTACTGGATAAAACTAGGAGTTTGCTTAGTAAGCATGGCGAACATATCTGTATCTTTATTTTTGCAGTTTTCTTTCCTTTGTCCTATGTAAAACACATCACTCATAAATTCGCAACAAAGAGCTAACCTTTTGCCCATTATACATGACAACAGTATAAAATTTGTGATTTGAATGACTCTGAGGGACTCTCTCAATTACAGCTGGAGCAAAGCATTCAAGCATTGTATCCAGATGTAGAACTTTGATCAGCACGTAATCACCAACCTGTAGGAAAATGACAATGGGAATGGCTAGAAAATTTAAATTTAGCTGCTATCAAAGAAAAATCTTTGGGAACTATCTTACCTGTGTAAAGAAAATGTAGACGTTTCATGTAATTAAAACTATTAGAATCACAAATATCTTATGTAAGCTGTAAAGGCTAAATAAATTCCTTATCTTTACAACTTTAGTATGTAAATAAAATGATTTGTACTTATATACCGGTTCTAAGGACTGTTATTGCCGGAGGTGGGATGGAGAACTCGATCTCCACTCCAACGGCATGCGTCTCAAACAGCCTCTGGCAGTCAAATCCAGCTCCTGGCCTTCCCGTGGCAGAACTGTTTAAACTGAGAGGAGAAGGGACGAAGGCAAATATCTGGCGCCTGAAAACCAGACACTTAGGGTAGATGAGTGGCACGTTTAGTAGCTCATCTACCGCTGCTGGCGAGATTCTTCAGCTGCCGTGCGTGGAGCGGTGCTCCTCCCGGCCAATGAAGAAAGGTGCAAATGGGGTTGCTGCGTGGCACCACTGTGGAAAAGGTGGTGGAAAGGATAAAGTGAAGCAAACAGTCAAATCACTGCACCTCTGGTCTGGAGGTCGGCCACGTCCTAAGTGCAGTCATATCGGGTGAAATGCATGAACCAGCTTAACACAGAGGTTAAGACACTGCTGGCGAGACTCTTCGAATGCCGTGCATGGAGTGAAGCTCCTTCCAGTCAAGGCAGGAAATGCGGAAAAGAAACAAGGGTTGCTGTGTGGCACCAATGTGAAAAGATGAAGGAAAGGATAAAGTGAAATTTAATCGGTATGTCCAGTAGTATCGCTGCGAGAGCTGCACATACCATGGCGCCTCTGCTCTAGAGGCTGGCCACGTCCGAAATACACCTACACTGGTGAAATATGCCTAAACCAGCACACACCAGGGGTGAAACATGATGGCCAGGCATGTCAACCCACCTCCGCTCTAGAGATCGGTCACGCCCGATATACACCCATACTGGTGAAATATGCCTAAACTGGCTCATACCAGGGGTGAAACTTAAAGGCTAAGCATGTCGCGGTACCTCTGCTCTAGAGGTTGGTCACGTCCCAAACACACCCATACTGGGATAATATGCCTAAACCGGCTCAACCCAGGGGTGGAAGTCACTGGTGGCGAGGATTCGTCCTCCTGGACAAAAGCTCCAGCCTGGTCACAACTAGATAGGGTAGCGGCCACGACCACAAAATACTGAAGTCGGAGACACTGGACCAGGGCAGTCTAGATTGGCAACCACCTCTCACCCGGCGGGGATGTATGCGTATCCTAATCACGCTGAGGTTTTCCGGTGAGAAAGTCCAACACTGGACTAGATGGGCAACCACCTCTCACCCAGCGGTGATACACGGGTATCTCAAAACACGTTGAGGTTTTCCTGTGAGAAAGTCCAACTCTGGCCTGGGTGGGCTACCACCTCTCACCCAGCGGGGATATACTGATCTCCAAAGCACGTTGAGGTCTTCCGGTGAGAAAGTCCAACTCTAGACTAAACTGGTGCAACAAAAACCATGGTGTCACGCAATCCCGCTTCTGAGACCTACCAAGAATACAGGCTCAAGCCCTGAGATACTCTGAACCTCTTGTGGTCCTCTCGGGGATCTCATGTGGTCCCTTCGAGGACCACACAGGGGACCACAGGACTTAATGAGGACCACAGGCATAAATTCAGTAGGATCACAGGGCGGTTTTGGTGGTAGAAGCGAACGAAGAAGAAGACGAAGAAGTACTTATATACCAAGTAATGAGTAAGTTCTAAAGAACAGTAATGGAAACTTGTGTACACTTAAATATGTATTTGCAGGTGTTAATATTAATGTTGTTTACTGATTACAGTAAAAATAGCTATGAGATAATCTAGAATTTCTGATACATAGAAGTATTTTGAAGAGAGCAAATAATTCAGAAATATATACTGAGAGTGTGAAGAACAGTAACTCTGACTTACATAAAGAGGTGGACAAGAGATTGCTCCACTGTTCGGCAGAACATTATTGGTAGTTACAGTCTCATCCTCACATTTAAATCTTACTAGGCAGTGTTCTGGATCTGGACAATGCAATACTCCACCTAAAACAAAAATTTAATAAGAAAAAAAAGACTAACGACACCAGGATAGGACTGCTGCAAACCATATTATAAGCATACTCTTTAATTATATATATATAATTTGCATATGCCTCGGCAGCTACATAGACCAGGATGGTGACACCAGAAAGATCTTCCTTTTTGAAAGATCTTCCTTCAAGAATCTTGAGAACATATGGCATTCAAAAGTTTTAAGCACATAAACCAAGCTAAGATTATTCAGTTCAAATGTAATATCCACCCTTATATATTCATGTGAAAGCTGGAAAACAACTAAAGAAATAAGCAACAAATTAGAATCTTTTGAAAACAAGTGCCTAAGGAAAATACTTGGAATAAAGTGGAACAAATTCAAGAACAATGCAGAGATAAGGCAAATGACCAAACAACAACCTGTCTCATGGGTGATCAGAAAAAGGAGATGGACATATGCTGGTCATGTGATGAGAAGAAAAAGTCAGAGAATCTCATAACAATCTATCATGTGGAACACTATAGGCCAAAGAAAAAGAGATCAATCACGTGAAAATCTAAAGAGGCCAGTTTAATGGGCATAAAATCCCTTGATGAGGTTGAAAAGCTCACTGAAAACGGGAAAACTTGGCTAACTACCATGCGAGCCCTATGTGATGTTTAACGGCATGGCAAGGATGTAAGATATATAGGTATATCTGTATATATATATATTCCTTCAGTGCCCCCAAAATATACAGAGAAGCTGGTAGCAAGAAATTTTAACTTTGATCAGTCCTTTGCTATTCTCTTGGCTGTCTTCCATGTCAGTGCTTTATTTACCAGGATTTTCTCTGCTGTACATTTCTCTTTGGGTTGTCCCATGCTTTTTTTACCCTGTGAAGTCCACATCAAAGTTGATAATGGTAGGGATTTTTCTGTCATTTTCATAATATGGCAGATCCATTGCCATCTTCTCCTTTCAGTCACTGTTGACAGTGGTATCATGTCTGTTTCTCTTACAAAGAGGTCACTTATGGTATCTCGCCAGGACACTCTAGACATTTGGTTTTTCAGCTGACTGTGTCAGTTTCCAGCAGTCATTCTCATATAGTAAGACTTCTTCTTTTTCAGTCTTCCTGGAACTACAAGATCGTGTTCTTTGCAGCTGATGCAGTAGCAGGAGCAGGTCATGGCAGCTATTTTTTCAATCCATGAGTGCAGCTAAAAAGCAGGGAATGTGCAAAACTTCTTTAGCAGACTTCATCACCATGGGGATATGCCAATTTCTGTCCCATTAACCAGGCTAGGCCTAGCTATGGTTCACCAACCCTGGTGCTAGCATGTCAGCTATGGGTTGCTGATTACCAAACTAGCACTAATTCACACCTCCCCCCACCACCCACATAGTAAGACACTTAAAACACCACTTCCGAATATTCTGTATTTGGTTTTCTGGTTTATCTTCCTGGATCTCCAGATAAGGTTGAGTGCAGCCCAAGCTTATATACTTGTATATACATATTATAACAATTTTGAATACAAACATGCCATGGAAGTACTCTAGCTTGAGTTCTTACATCTTACATCCTTCCCATGCTGTTAAATGTCACATAGGGCTCGCACAGTTGTTTGTCAAGTTTTCCTGTTTTCAGCGAGTTTTTCTACTCCATCAAGGGATGTTATGCCCACTAAACTGGCTTCTCTTAACAATGTCCTCTTTAGAGTTTCACGTGGTTGAACACTTTTTCTTTGGCCTGTTGTGCTCCATTTGATAGCTTGTTTTGGTATTCTCTGATTAATTAGCTTGAGTTATTAGCAGCTAATTCTACAGTGAAGATCTTGTATAATACTTGATCAAGACAGATTAAGTGTAAAACACACTGGCTTTATTATCTTCTCAGAATAGAGCTGTCAAGTAGCATTCTCAATAAGCTCCTTCACAATGAAGGATATGTTTAGTTCCTTACTGAGCAGAATAAAGGTAATACAACTGTCTATTTCAAAGAGCTTGTGCAGAGGCAGAATGGGGTCAATTTAATTCTATATTAGTCATATCTCTAACACAGTCTCACTCCTGACAACCTGGTATTAATTTTAACATCTCAGAGAAGCTAGTCGAAGTGCCGATTCAAGCAACAGTTCTGAACCTGCAACCATGAACATAATTTATATGATGGAACATACTGTCAAACATGGAATGGCCAGACAAGAGCTGTGGGAAGCAAAGAAGACTGGTTAACCAACACAGAACTGGTATCATCAGCCACCAAACTCTTGTGGAAATACTGAAGATGGAATCTGAGCACTTATGGAATAATCATTTGCTCATGTGCTTTGCATGAATACAGGTCAGTCCAATTTTTAGTTTGTTAAATAGGGTCATTTGAGTCTAAAGTGCAGTTTGGCCTTCTGAAGATGTATGGTTCTGTGGATTTGACTGTGGAAACACTTTTTAATGTATTCATATGAGTAGATAAAATGTGTCAAATTTTGCATTTTGGTTGCTCTGTGCACACTTACCCTCAGAAAGAAGATTTAAAAAAAAAAAATCACACTGGGAATATCTCTTTACCAAATAAAAGCAATAACTGACAAGACCCTGTAAGTTTGTTTTACAATATTAAAATACATGTGAATTTGTAATTTATTTCAAAAGAAACAAACAAAGCAAAATTTAAGCAATTAAAATATAAATAAACAATACCTGGATAATAAAGTCCATCTTCATCTCTCCTGGCAATGACCTTCTGCCCTTTCATTGTTTTGAATTTGACAAGAACCTTGCCCTTAATTGTTTGTGATGTGCCAGTAAACTTGCATTTTTCTTTCTGTGGTCTTAAAACTTGTTCTGTTGCCTGAATATTTTAAAACTCTGAATCAGATTTTTTTTTTCCCCAGTATCATCTAAGGATTATTTATTTATATATAATTGCATTATTACTCTCATCTGTACAGTCATACTCATAGTCATAATTGCTATTAACTGAAGGCAATTAACTACTGCTAACAAACTAAATGGATGCTAAGTAATTCATTTACGCAATACTCCAAGGTACAAAATCAGTGCCAGATCATGAAACTGTTACAAAGGGTATCATCACCAGTTCTCTGTACTCCCATTGGAGCTTAATGCATCAACAAAGGTTCTCCAGCCAATCCTGTTTTGAGCAAGTCAGGATATTTCAAATCATGTTGTTCCTGCTTTCTTTAGTTCTTCCTGTACTATGCATCTCCATGTCCTCAGTAGCCTGCTCCTCTTTCTTTTCCCTGTGTGTACCCAATTCTTTACACTTTAAAAATAAAGATCATTCATAAAGATCATTTTCCTTCAGGTGTCCAAGTCAAGGCAGTATAGGAGTGTCCTGTTTTTTCCATTCATAGTATGTGACCCAACCATATCCATTTTTGTCTTTTGACCTCTTTGGTAATGTTCTCAATGCTCATTTGTTTGGTTATTTCCTAATTTGTCACATATTCTTCCAAGTGCATTCTTAAAATTTTCCTATAGCATCTTCCTTCAAATCCTCTCAATTTGATTCTTCGATTGGTCCTCCATGCTTTGGCCGCATATAACAGAATGAAGTTCACACTGGATTTTTAGATTACAAGCTTGAGGGGAGATTCCCCCACATTTTCTAATCTGTTAAAAGTCCGAGATGCCTGTACAATTCTTGTGGGTATTTCCTTCTCAGTATTACCAAGGGTACAGCTAAAGCTAAAGATAGCTAAATTGTGAAACCACAAAGAACAATGTGCCATCTAATGTTTAAGTGATTCAGCTGAGCCCATATTTACATCTTTTCATGCTCTCTGTGGTTTGGTACACTTATCACAGTTATTCTCTTATGTCCATTTTTGTTCCATTTTGTACAGGGCAAGTTATTCACTTTTCTCTTGCAGTTTTTCATTCAGTAATAATATATGTGTGTGTGTGTGTGTCTGTATATATATATATATATTTTTTTTTTTTTTTAACATCAGCTCACCTTTTTCTGATATCTTAGTCTCTTTAGCCATTTTTCTGTGTGCTTCATTGTCTTGAGTTTCTCCTTGCTCTTGACTGAACTTGCTGTTTCAATTTTTCCTAAATTTGCTGCTTTATCTCTTTTACCAACTGGATGTGATTTTGATCTTGTGGAAGAGATCTTCTGAGCAACCATTTTAACACTCTTAGACCAATTTATTTGACCAGAGGGAGATAATGACCTTGATTTGTTTAATTTTTTATGAGCTTGAGATGATAATGCAGTTTCCTTGAATTGATGAACTAAAGAATCTTTGCTGCTATGTTCAGAACTTCTAGACCTTCTTGCAGATTCTTCCTGAGGAAAGGAAACAGTTTCTTCATGTCTCTTAGACTGTCCATGGGCTGTAAAATCTCTACTGTTATGTTCAGTACTTGACCTTGACTGTGATCTAGAAGGAGACTTTTTCTGAGGAGGTGATGCAGTTCTTCTGGAACTCTTAGAGTGACCACTAGAACTTGAATTGGATCTTGACCTTGACCTCTGCGATGTATGTTCCTGAAAAAAGAAAATGTTTTCAATGTTTATTATAATTCTCTTTACCACAGAAACTGATGTAAAATATTGTGACTAACTATTAAAACAAATATAATACAATTTTTATTCTGATTAGACATGAGTTTCTATCACTAAAAGCAGCAGAAAGTTAAATGTATTGGCTAATGGGAAATGGCACATATGATAGCTTTTGTAAAGTCCTCGTCATTTATTTTCTTACCTTTGTGATAAATAGATGGACATAAAATAAATTATTTATAAGTACAATATAAACATATTACAGTTTCTCAAACTGAAGGCAATAGGTTCTATACCTTGCTGCTGTTGCCTACAGTTGATCAAGATGGAGAAAACTGCTCTGAAAACATCAAAATGTCACCCTGTAGGGTGAGACACTAGATTACACTACATACAGATATAACAGTGGATGATGGGAAAACTGGATACCACTTGCAACTCTGCTCCATGAAAACTGTACTCTGTTCAAGTTATAGTGGGTGAAAAGAAGAAAAACTGACACTACATTCAAGAAAATAGTGAGCATTTGATATAATGCATTTATTTACCAAATATCAAACAGCAAGAACTAAACTGTTATTCTCTGCCAATTATGTTGTATGGAATTGAATTACAGACAGTAAATATATCATTACAAAGAGTACTGAAGGCAACAGAGATGTAGGTTTTTAGTAGAATATTAAAGCTAGCTGATTAGATAGGATGACCAAGAAAAAAATGTTTGATAAAAAACAATGGAAGAAAGGAATGTAATTAAAACCATTAACAAAGTAAATTAATACTTGCTGAATACAGAAAGTGAGGGCTTGAAAATGTCTTAATAGCAAGAAAAACAAAAAGTAAAAAGCCAGAGGAATATCTAATAGAGAAGAAAACCATCACAGAAAGTCACCAACAGAGCTGACTGAAAATGTCAAAGATTGAGACCTGTGCAAAAACATGACTGCCAAAACCTATCAGCAAGTACTTGAAGATCATGTTGATGATAATTATATTTTATCAAATAAGGTTAGACCAAAGGAGACATGGAGAAGAACAACAGAGAGGATGCTGAGCAACAGAGGGCTCACCTGGGCAAGAGCAGAAGTGGAAAACCCTTGCAGAAGCCACATGTGCCGTGGGCACTTAAGGTTCAGAGAGAAAGAAGGATATATTTTATCAGCTGTTCACCCTCCACAATAGTCACCCCAAAAATTCTGTTTGCAAAATATCCTAAATATGTGTTAAACTGGTCCTGTCTTTGACACCTTGTTTCACTAGAAATGTTCATTTTAAAAATGAACTTAAAAAAAAAAAGAGGAGGAGGGAGGTAAGTTAATTTCAAAACTGGGATCATACAGACTGAAAAAAAAATTCCTATAATACAGCATTTCAAATAGTGATAGAATATACTGAATATCTTCTGCAATGATAGATTGTGACAGCAACAAACAGCCAAATTAAATATTTGCCAGTAGCAATAGTTATGATGCCAAGGGCACTAACGTGTTGTCATGGGTTAAAAAGTTCTATCTAAATAAATTTGCAGTGTTATCTAAAATAAATAAAATTCCTTCGTTGTATCTGTTATCTCATGTAAGAAATGTAGACTACAGTATAACTTGCTAGCCTGCTCCTTAAACACCAGACACTTCATTCAGGTGGGAAAGACATTCTTTGTTAAAAGTGTTTTGTACCAAAGTACAATGTACACACACAGAGACAGAATGTGCAAAAAAAGTTTGCCTAAGCGATAATTTTCTTTTTTCCTACACTGTTCCTTTAAAGCTTTAACTAATCTTCATGAATTCCTGTCATTGGCTTATTGCTCTAGCTTTTTCTAACAAATTTTTACTACTTTGTTTCAGTATCACATTCCCTTTTCTGTCTTAGGTAATCCTGTCATGCCTTTGAGGCACATAGGGATATGATGTTAGTGCCCATATTTTCCTTGACCTGTCAGCACACTAGAGGGTGATATGGTCAGTATCACACCTAGCTGCCTTTCCTTCTCCAACTCCAGAAGATGTCGGGTACCCATTTCTACAGCTGGGTGACTGGGGTGCCTCCGTTCAGATTTGAATCCCTGACCTTCGCCATAAGAGTACTAACCACTTCACCACTCAGACACCGCTTTTCTGTCTTAGATGATGTTTAAACATGAAACATTGTGTATTATAATCATAGAAGTATGAAAGTTTTTTTTTATATACTATAAAATGAAGGCTATACATGTTTAGGCTAAATTCATGCTTGTTATGTGTTTATCTTACAGATATGACTATATTCAACAAAAGTAGCAATACTCATGAATGTTACACTATTTCAGAAACCACAGTTGCACTGGACAGATGAGAGGATATGGTTGCACTGGATAGATGAGAGGATATCACTGGGGTCTACCACTGCTAGAGGACAAAGTCCATTTTAATGCAGTATGTAAACATCATTACCAAAATAGGAGAAAGATAGACCCACCAAACAACTTTAACTTGGTCACCCACCAAAACAACTTTAACTTGGTCTCCTGAAACCTTTGATCTGTCAGCCATTTTTCACTTCCTAAATGTTGCTAAGGGCTACAGTTATGCTGAATATGGCACCATTTCAAAACAGATCAATCCAACTTATTGTTCTATTGACAGCTAAATCAAATAAAAGTTCACTAACATTTTGCTGTGTCCATAATGAAGTTTGTGATAACAGTTCCCTATGTGATCTGCAGTCTTCCATATGAATGAGCCATGGTGTTACTCATGGTAATACTTTGATGTCTTCTTTTTCTCCTTGTCCACAAGCAGTCCATTGTGATGATCAGAGAATGAAATTACATAGCTCTTCAGATAATCAGAAAAATAATTCCTCAGGCAAGCTTTTCAAACCTTTACTGATGAGGTGAACAACAAAGACCAAAGGAGGTGGTGTGGGTCACGAGTCTCAAAGATAAACAAGTTGTTGATCTGTCCACTTTCTGAGGATGCAAACATTTCTTGAAAGCTCATGTTGTATAGTTCATTCCTCATTTTCCTGCCTCTGATTAGTTCCAAACTTCTACATGTTGGTGCTGTAATCATCATCAACTTGCTGACAAAGTGTTTTCTGTAGCACAGGATTCAGAAGATAAATCATCATCAACTTGTTGACAAATTGTTTTCTGTAGCACAGGATTCAGAAGATAAATCATCATCAACTTGTTGACAAACTGCTTTGTGTAGCACAGGATTCAGAAGATAAATCATCATCAACTTGTTGACAAACTGTTTTCTGTTGCACAGGATTCAGAAGATAAATCATGTTAGGTTTGTGCAGTTTTCAATATCTCCACATGTTTTGCCCTTCTTTGTAAACATTCCAAACAGTTACTGCTTTAACCCTTCTAATGTAAGTTCCACTGGTATGAACAGTAATGGTTGCCATATTTTGCATTGAAAATATCTTCATACTACATAAAACAAGCTATGGTGAACCAATGCTATATAAACTATGGTTGCTTTCGTTTATGTTTAGAAACCTGTAGCCATCTGTGAAAAGTAGTTTTGCCCCAGGTTTTGTTTTATTCTCACTGATGTTGAATAGCAGATCTGAACCTCTTTTCAAATGCATGTGTGTGGATGGTTACTAAGTAATGGTGTCTATCTGTTGCAAAGTAGGTGATGTTAAAAAATAAAAAGGTATTTAAATTATCACTTAATATTTAACTCATTGTAACTTTCAAAAAGGAAGGCAAAAAGTTTATAAATAGGGACCAAAATTCATTATTTAAAATGCAAGTTATGTATATGAAGTGATATATAGTAAATAAATCAGACAAATGCAGTGTGAAAATAATACTGAATTTCTCCAGAGTTGCTTTAATGTCATGGCTGTAACCATTTGAAGGGAAAGTAGGTCTGGTTATTTTTGTCAAAGATATAGTTTCACATATATTCAACATTCACACATGAAAAAAAAACCAAAACATTACAAGAATGGTAAAGTTCACTTCAAAGGCACTTTTTTTTGTTCTACAGTTTCAACACTGGACAACAGTTATTGAAATATTATCTTTATTGTGCTAATTTTTATAATAATTAATATTTTATATGTATAACTGCAAATGAAAACTATGAATTAACAGGAATAAACAAAAGCATTGCATGTATAATCTTGGATTTGGTATTTAGTTCTAGCAGAAAAAAAATTGTAGGAAATAAATTTCTTAAAATATAACACAAGAAGTGAAAAAAAGGGCCCTTTTCCTTCACTTCAGGTAATGAAACAAACCTTTAGTGATGTGAGATTAGCACAGGTGATAAGATTTACTACTACTGAATGTTTAGTTTTGTTGTAAGATTTATAGTCATTTCTTTAACTGGATTATGAGTTAATTCTTTTCTTTTTTATTTTGTTGAGATCACTTTTAATATTGTGGCAAACTAAACAATTTATTTATTCTTTTGGAGATATGTTGTGACACATTTTATCAGCAACAAAAATGGACATTACTATTTTTGCTGTTTCTTCTTTCTGATATTTTTCAAATCAGTAATTAAGCAGCTACTAGGTTATTTAACTGAAACTGAGTACAATGATTATGTTCTCTCTTGATATTTTTGTTATGCCATGAAGCATCTTTAGTTTCAATACAGCATAGAATACAAAGATGATCTGAGGCTTGTTATTACACTTAATTAAGTGTCAATAATAAAATGCACTGAATTTTTATTGATCAAATTTAAGCGTATTTTACTGAGTGAAAAATTATGAAATTTGGAAGGTTTTTATTTATTCTTCCATACATAAAATTTCCCTGGGCCTAAGTTATGGGAGAGGAGTCATCGCATAGGATATGGGACAGGAGTGATTGCTTAGGATATGGGAGAGGAGAAGTATGTTAAATGCTTGATATCAAACTGTCTGGGAGCTGAGATGGCAATAAAAGAGAAGGAATTGTCATTAAGACCAGCAAACCAAAACTGGTCTATAGTTGTCATGTTCCTGTGAAAATGTTGTGATGCTGTAGTTCATTATATTGGTAGGGATTAACATTTTCTCCATAGAGATTGAACTTGCAGAGAAACTCATTTGTTAATTCTGTTCTTGGAAGTTAGAAAAGCTGTGATAGCATACAATTCCATCCTATATGATGTTTTTATTACAAGTTCTTAAAGTATCATATGTCAACTTGTCAAAAAGGTTGCTGCTCATAGTTTCAGGGATCCAAACAATAGCAAAATCTAAATGCCCAGAATCTGCAAAATAACTTGTTAAAGATGAAGAGTAAAGAACTGAAGATGCTAACACATTACAATCAAAGTACATTCACATAACATAAAAGCACCTAAAACTGTTATTCTATAAATCTAAATGTATTTCTCCAACTATATCTTGTAACATGATCTTTTAAATTAAAGAACGAAAGATGTTATGTTAAAAACTGAAATGCATAAAATTCCGTATACAATTTAATATATAATGAAAATTATAAAACAATCATTGAATCAGACTTAATGAAGGCACAAAAATAAAAAAATCTCAAATCTAATTTGAAGATACTGAAGACTTGATAATGTTGAAAGAGGCTTTTAAAAAAACAGAATATATTTTGCATTCCTCATATGCGGTGTCAATAAGTGTTAGCAACTATGATTCTCAATTTTGTATGGACCTAGGTATTTCCAGTCAGTTCTCTTGTTTATTAGGAGGTGTATTCAAGTATGTCCTCCAGGTGACAGATGGTAGAATGGCATCTAAATTAAGATTTTAGCTGCAAATGTTAAAAAAAAAAACAGCACAAGACCAAAACAACTAGCCCTCGTGACTTGTGAGTTGGTCTCTTTAGACAAAGGTTAGCTCATAAAACCATACACAAATTGATGTAAATAAAAAGAAAACTGATGTACTTTCATTCCCTGGTCAAATTATGCTCCAACAATAACATTTTAGGAAACAAATATTTAATAAATATTAAATAGGATAATCATAAGAGCTGTAATGATGTAACCCTATCATGTCACACAGCCATCTATGGATGTGGTGTTAGTGCCCATATTTTCCTTGACACAAGAAAGATTGATGTATCATGCCTGTAGACTGCCTTTCCTTGTTCAGCTTCAGACAGAGCCAGGTACTCACTTCGGCAACTGAGTGAATGAAACACCTCCAGCCAGATTAAAATCATTAACCTCAAAGTTAGTGATGAATGCTCTAGCCCAGTATTTCCAAAAGTGGGCGATAATGTGCACCCCCCCCCCAGCATTAGAAAGGATGAGGGGAGCTGTGATGGAAGAAAAAGGGTCAGCAGGGGGGCAGTGGAAGAAAAAAGGGCAGTAGGAGGCTACTGAGGGAAAACGAAGCAGCAGATGGGGGCAGTAATACCTTCTTTTGATAGTCAAAAGAGTTCGAAGAGGGCAGGTGCTTCAAAGACCTTGAACAGATGTAAAGATCCTTATCCGTTTATTAACTGCCAGCAGGGAATGTGTGTAGGCCAGCCAGTGTTATTTTTTTCTTTTGAGAATAACAAATTATCTATCACTAGCAGAACATCATTTCTGAGAGTCCAGAAAAAAAATGTCAGCACTACCACAGGCAGAAAAGAAATGTAGACAATATGGTGCGGAATATATAAAACATGGATTTATAACAGCACCAAACAACCAGCAGCAATAATTCTGTCTAGTATGTGAACAAATCTTTTCAAACGAAATATTACATAAGTGAGGGCAATAGAAGGGGAGGGGTTGAGGATGTGGCCTGGGAAAAAAAGGGGCAGCAGCCCAAACAAGCCTGGGAAACAATGTTCTAACCACCGTGCCACTTAAGTGTCCAGGTGTTGTAATTAAACTAAATAAATGTGTTTTTAAGCATAATGCTCAAAAGCAGCAGCATTCAACTTGTGGAATTGAAATATGACTGGTTCTAAGGACTGTTATTGCCGGAGGTGGGGTGGAGAATTCGCTCTCCACTCCAATGGCGTGCGTCTCAAACAGCCTCTGGCAGTCAAATACAGCTCCTGCCCTTCCCGTGGCAGAACTGTTTAAATTGACAGGAGAAGTGGCGAGGGCGAATATCTGGCGCCTGAAAACCAGATACTTAGGGTAGATGAGTGGCACGTTTGGTAGCTCATCTGCCGCTGTTGCCGAGATTCTTCAGCTGCCATGCGTGGAGTGGTGCTCCTCTCGGCCAATGAAGAAAGGTGCAAATGGGGTTGCCGCGCAGCATCACTGCGGAAAAGGTGGTAGAAAGGATAAAGCGAAGCAAACAGTCAAATCAGGGCACCTCTGGTCTGGAGGTCCTGAGTGCAGTCATATCGGGTGAAATGCATGAACCGGCTTGTCCCAGAGGTTAAGACACTGCTGGCGAGACTCTTCAAATGCCGCGCATGGAGTGAAGCTCCTCCCGGTCAAGGAAGAAAATGCGGAAAAGAAATAAAGGTTGCTGTGCGGCGCCGATGTGAAAAGATGAAGGAAAGGATAAAGTGAAGTTTAATCGGTATGTCCAGTAGTATCGCGGCGAGAGCTATACATACCACTGCACCTCTGCTCTAGAGGCCGGCCACGTCCGAAATATACCTACACTGGTGAAATATGCCTAAACCAGCACACACCAGGGGTGGAACTTGATGGCTAGATATGTCATGCCACCTCCACTCATGCTTGATATACATCCATACTGGTGAATTTTGCCTAAACTGGCTCACACCAGGGGTGAATCTTGAAGGCTATGCATATCATAGTACCTCTGCTCTAGAGGTCGGTCACGTCCCAAACAATCCACTACTGGGATAATATGCCTAAACCGGCTCAACCCAGGGGTGGAAGTCACTAGTGGTGATGATTCGTCCTCCTGGACAAAAGCTCCAGCCTGGTCACAACTAGGAAGGGTAGTGGCCACGACCGCAAAATGCTGAAGTCGGAGACACTGGACCAGGGCAGTCTAGATAGGCAACCACCTCTCACCCGGCGGGGATGTTTGCGTATCCTAATCACACTGAGGTTTTCCGGTGAGAAAGTCCAACCCTGGACTGGATGGGCAACCACCTCTCACCCGGCGGTGATACACGGGTATCTCAAAACACGTCGAGGTTTTCCGGTGAGAAGGTCCAACTCTGGCCTGGGTGGGCTACCGCCTCTCACCCAGCAGGGATGCACTGATATCCTAAACACGTCGAGGTCTTCCGGTGAGAAAGTCCAACTCTAGACTAAACTGGTGCAACGAAAACCATGGTGTCATGCAATCCTGCTTCAGAGACCCACCAACAATACAGGCTAAAGCCCTGCGATACTCTGAACCCCTTGTGGTCCTCTCGTGGATCTCGTGTGGTCCTTTTGGGGAGCACACAGGAAACCACAGGACCTAACGAGGACCACAGGCATAAATTCAGTAGGATCACAGTGCGGTTTTGGTGGTAGAACCGAACGAAGAAGAAGAAGAGGAATTTGACTAGTGATGGAACAGAAGTAAGGGTAGACCAAAGGAGACATGGAGAAGAATAACAGAGAGGATGTTGTGCAATAGAGAGCTCACCTGGGCAAATGCAGAAAAAAAGCAAAGGTTTGTGGAAAACCCTTGCAGAAGCCCCATGTGCCTTGGGCACTTAAGGTCCAGAGAGAGTGTATGTGATGGTTACCATAGAGCTCCCAAATATTAATGAACGTTTAAGAAAATTATAATTAAAAAAAATGTTTTCTACTTTATACATGAATAAAATACTATTTTACAGTGCTTAACAATCTGAAATCTTTTAAAATTTAGTATGTGATATTATAAAGATGTGATGTCATATAGACTATATTTTACTGACCCTACTTCTTTCTGTGCTGAGGTCTGAAGAAACAGATCTTCCACGAGAAGTTGATCTGCTTGTTCCCATGTGTGCTGATTCCGCATCTTCTTCATCTTCATCATCAACATTCTCACCAGAGGCCTTGCGAAGTGTCTTAGACTGGCTGACATATTTTTCTCCTTTTGAAATTTCTTGTTCAAGTTGAGAAATATCTTCTTCAGCCGCTGGCCAATCTGCTTCTTTCAGAAGCATTAATAATTTTTCTCGGTTGTTCTCAAATGAAACTGGTTTATCTGAATCAAATCTGTAATCAACAAGTTCTTTAGCCATATAAAAATTACAGAGATCATTCAACAAGTTACTAAGGTACTAAGGTCATTCTGTAAATATGTTTGTGAATCTAGAATGATAAGAAAACATTAATGACAGTTATGTCTTACAGGTACATAGGTAACCTTATGTTTTTGTTACTATGTTTTTGTTATGCCATGAAGCATCTCTAGTATCAGCACAGGACAGAGTAGTGCAGAGGGTACATGGCAGGATGTTTAGGGCTACATGAGAAGTAGCTGGATAATGGCGGAAACAGATTAAAAACAGCAGCTGTAACAACAACAAAACAATTTTGCTAACATGGAGTATAATTTATGGAAATAGGTTGCCAAGGGGTATGCATGCTGAAGAAGGTTGGTAACCACTGGATTGGATGATCTATGACTTGTTATTACATTTAATTAGCTGTCTCTAATAAAATACTTTACTGACAGCTGGGTAAACTCTCTTAATTTCATACAGCCACATGAATTTTCATACAACTGTTCATTATTTCACACTGAGCTATATCATAAATAGTCTCCAAGCCCACAAAGCAGGGGTCACCATAGTACTTATTTCTTGTAGACATAGTCTAAGGAGTAGATGCAAGCAGTTATCTGCTTCCTGTGAATTTCATTTCTTGATAAACCATGTATCCATAATTGCTGTGGATGATCATTAGAAGTTCTGTAGCCCCCTCCTGACAAACTGCCATTTTTCATTCTTCTTTTGTTTCAAGACTGTATGCATTTTTTTAAACAACATACTATATTCATATACTCCTAAATTTTGGTAAGCAGAAGGAGAATAAACAGTTCATCTTTCAAAATGTGTAAGGTTATATAAAATCTATGTACTTACTCCTTTTTGGCTGACTGTGGCAGTGCTTCCCACACCAACTTATCCAGGTATCTGACAGCATTTAAAAAATATAATTATTTTCATTTAATAAAATGTGAAACATGGTCTCATGACTCAACTATAAAACTTGGTCTCACAATGCAACTGCGAAACTTAGTCTTACAACACAACTATGAAATATAGTCTCACAATACAAATGTAAAACACAGTATCACAACAGTATCATCTAAATGATGATTAACAAATACCCCCCCAAACCTCCCTTGCCCCACCCCTCCCCAAAAATAGGCATTAGTATTGATCACTGAATCAGTGGTCTGATGTTTTTTTTCCCACCTCAAAGTACAGTTTGAGAAGAGTTGCAGGTTGTAACATTAATGTCACTTAAGTTACTATAAGTTCATATTCAACAACACATATAAACAAAGAATTTTTAAAGATGGATTTTACACAAATCAGCAACAAACTAAATTATTTTTAACAAAAGAAGGACATCCATTTGCATTAATTTAAAAAAAAAACAAAAAACAAACCTACTTTCTGAATGTATCCATTGCATCTCTGACTCTCCACTCATATGCTTTTAAGTTGACTCCTCTAGGGTTAATGAAATGCATTCTATTGTTATCAGATACAAATGCCATGGGCATGATCTGAAAGGATCAAGGAGGCACATATAAAAATGAATAGCGAACTATTTTGTTTCTTTAATTTTGCATCAAAATCTGCCAGCAGATATGATCATCACTGGTATTACTAATGTCAGAGCTCATACAAAAGCCAGCAGAAATGAACTGGAATAATGATTTTCTGGATTCCTGACCTCGTGAATGATGAGGGCTTACATATCAAAGAATGACTTTGGATAATATCCATTCCTCAATGGTCTGTGTGTGTGAGTGAGTGTGTGTGTGTGAGAAAAAAAAAAAGAGAGAGAGAGAGAGAGAGAGAGAGAATGCATGAATGAATGATCTTTATTTTTAAAGGGTAAAGAATTGGGCACGCAGGCCCATCTTACATTCTGCCCTTCATCACTCCATCTTTCATTCTTCCCACACACTCGATTTAATACAAGTATACAAATCCCTATGTGCCTCTAAGGCATGACAGGATTACCTTTACCTTTTTTTTTTTACCTTATACAAATTACATTAGGAAAAAAACATATCAAAAGAGTGTACAATTAAACTATTACATTCAAAGTAAAAGAGAAGAAGTAATTAACCTAATAAAATAGCACACACACACCACACATACATAAACAAAAATACATTGTCAGTACAGATCTTCTAACATATGTTTTTAACAAACATTAAAATAATTTCTAACAATATCTAACAAGTTACTTTTCAAACTATGAGAGAGAGAGAGAGAGAGAGAGAGAGAGAGAAGAGAGAGAGAGAGAGAGAGAGAGAGAGAGTCAGTTAACTGGAAATTCAGAAAATTGAAAATGAAATTCCTATTGAACTCTGAAACAAATTCTGACAACAATTTAAAGTCTTTGGGTGGTATAAATCTTCTAAATTAGAAAAATGGAATATATTCTTTGATAACAAATGGACAGATAACTAACCACTGCTGAAACTTTCTATAACACACCACAAAATCATTGTGCTGGTAAAAACATCACTAGATGAAGTGAAAAAAAAAATCAGTTACCAAAAGACTATTACTTCTTCAAAAACTTTCCCTGAAACAGATTTGTCCAAGATCTTGACATATTTTGCTCTGTGTGAGACAAGTGTACATCCAAGGGCATCCAAGAGGGTTAATCGTTTAGCTACAAGGCCGTGCCTTGCAAGCCACTCTTTAGTAGTTAAATTTCGGCTCTTTCCTCCAGAATAATCTGAAATATTGACATCAATTTCTGTAGCATATGAACTGCCTGAATAGGGTGTCTGAGTGGTAAACTGATTTGTGGATGAGTAGGTGAGGATCAGAGGTGCAAATCCAGCCAGAGGTGCTCTAGTCACCCCCAGATGTTGAAGTGGGCATCTGGTTTCTACTGGAGCTGTAGAAGGACAGGCAGCAAAGCATGCTGACCACATCACCCTCTAGTGTGCTGACCACATCACCCTCTAGTGTGCTGACAGGTCAAGGAAAATATGGACACTAACACCATATACTCTAGATGCCTCCATGGCATAACAGGGCTACCTTTACCCATTACTCAAACCATAAAAATGACACTGAAAAGCATGTTGCAGTATAAATTGAATGAAACCTAAGATAAAGTGATTACAGTAAACAGTTATTTGTTAATGTTGAGGAAAAAGGATTGCCATGGAAATTTATAATTTTAAAAAAAAAAGAAATAAGAAAGTAAACCCTCTATTTAAGATATAAGAGACTAGGCTTTTACTAGATTCCTTACCCAGCTGTAGAAATGAATATGTGTTTATGTATCACATGGAATGATGCATAATTGGCTTCATGTCTAAAATATAATCTCTTACTGTTATGTTATAATGTGTGTGGAGTTTGAGAGAAATGGTGGAAAATATTTTATTTAACAAATATTTTGTTCTTTTCATATTTGCAGGCTGAAGAAAAAGAGGTCAGTCATGTGAAACTCTAAAGAGGACATTGTTAAGAGAAGCCAATTCAGTGGGCATAACATTCCTTGATGAGATTAAAAACTAACCGAAAACAGGACATCTTGGCAAACAACCCCATGCGGCACGGGAAGGATGTAATATTTGCAGATATTTTATAACCGAAGAATTAATTGTGAGGGAAAATATAAATGATCTTCCCTCTCCATTATGACTCCCATCATTATTATCATCATCAGATGCCATGCCAGTAGGCACCGGCAGTCATGCCACAGATCTTGGTGACATTTTTTATTCTGCCATTACATCAGACTGTCCATGAACTATCAAAGCTAAGAGATGAGAGCACAAGACTCATATGGAAGATAAGAGCAGATAATCATAAGAGAAGCATAAACAGGTAGGTGCAACATTTTTTTTCCCTTTTGGTCTTCCCCTGCCTTTCTTTCCATTTATCTTTCCTGTTGTTATGATGTTTTCAAGCCCTCTCCCCTCCTCATTTGTCCAATGAAGGATGACTGTTGTTTCTTATAGATTTAATTGGGTTTCTCTCTTTTATTACATGTTCTCTTTATTTGCAATCTTGGCTGATCATGATACTCTCAACACTCATTTAAGAAACCATATGATTCTACGGTCAACTATTTGACAGCAAATTTCAGGATTTCAGTTTATCATTACTCATCAAGTGTAAGTAATGCTTTAGCTTCATGCAAAAGTAAGCACAGATCATTCTTTAAACCTACTTGCATCCTTCAGAGCCTCAGGAGAAACTTTTCGAAGTGTCTGTTTCTGTGGACGAGTGGAGATTTTCTGCCCTGTGTGAAAGGAAGTTCTATAATTTCTCTTCCTTTATATATATATATATATAAAGAATAACATCATAAGAGAAACAAGGGGAAAGAAAAAAATGATTAATTAATTGATAAAATATCTGGCAACAACAGAAACAGCTAGAACAGAGCCTACAAACAAATAATGATGAAGAGACTGGAACAAAAAAAAAGAAGAGACATGGAAAACTGACCATCAGTGATGGCAATCAGGAAAAAGTGATCGTGGCTGCAACAAAGATTTCATGGCCTTGAAACAAATCGCTTCTTTCTTCAGCCAATTATCCTTCATTCTATAATATTATGGATGCTTTAGTAAAGGTAAACTGGATGATATTCTGCCATGTTTTTCTTCCTGGTGCCTTCCTTGACTCTCCCATCACAATTCTGTCCACAATCTTTATCTGCACCATTTTCTTTCTCATAGGCTTCTTTTTTTTTTTTTTTACTAAATTCCTCAAATCTGATTGTATGCTGTCCTCGTTATACTATGTCCTCTTTAGTTTATTTCACTCTGGCTATCTCATGTCAGTAATTCTTTCACTTGGGTCTGGTTACCATGAGACATATCAATATTCAAGGAAATGAGAGAGCTGATAGACTGGAAAAAAAAGTAGCAACAGGGAACCAGCCCAGTAATCCAATATCTTTACAAACAGTAAAACAAATAATACGAAATAACAAAAAAGGAGGAATGGCTGAATGACTGGGCATTGGGAAACACAGGCAGAGCAGTTTTCCAATACATGACCACCCTGAATGTGAAAGATGCCATTCATTCATTCATTCCTTTGCATGTCCCTTGCGGAACTTTGCCTCCCAAACAGCACTCCTGTAGGCCTCTCGGTTGTGAGCAAGATGGCCTGCTGCTGCTGCATCCATTTCCAGATCATCAACGATGTCTTGCAGCCATCTTCGTTTTGGTCTTCCTCTTTTTCTTTTTCCCATTATGTATCCTTCCAATACGGTCTTCTCTAAATTATCATGATGCCATAAATACACTAAATAAACAATAGCAGACCATTATTTTTCAATTAAGAACAAGGCATATCCTTTTGAACATACACATTCACCAGATAAAGCCCGATGAAACACTCAAATGCCCATTGTGTGATAATAACCAAGAAACAATTAAACACCATCTACTAGAATGTCCAACACTCATAAATTTACAACAGGAATACCTGTCTGAACATCCAAACACAGAAATTACATTATATACAACTCAGTACAATTAAATAAGACCTGCAGGTACTTTACCATTGCTTCCAGTCAAAAAGCATAAGCTTAAATGCCTGCTGGACCAGAGAAAGGAAATGAAAATACTTGAGTCTCATGAGTCTGCCACATAAACTCTTCACAATTTATCCACAAAAACATTATTGTTGTAACTTTACAAGTTTTCCTACCATATCATCCCGACATTTTATCTATATTAACTTACTGCCCATTGTCTCCCTTTGCTTAACTGCCTGTTTCTGAAACAAAGCTCTTGTCTCTGGTAGCATCCATTCACTGGGTGTAAACCTCCCACTGTCTGTCCTTGTATGAAACTGTTGAGTCTTTTTATGTCCTGTGAAATAAACAACAGAGAAAAAATGAGGTCCTGTATATGACAGTTTCTAGGTCTATTACCTTTTTTTTAAAAAAGTTTATGGCATATAATTAATTTACTGAGTTAACTGATTACATTTCCATACTTAAACCAAAAAATTAAATTTTTCATGCTTACTAGCATAATTTTGAATTTCATTATAATTTACTTACTAAATTTGGACTTAAAATTTTTAGACATATAGTTAGGAGGGAAAATATCTTATTTCACAGTTTACAATGTAGAACTTTAAAAATTCTGAGTGCAGGTTAAAAAAATAAACAAATTTTGGAGATTTATAAATTTTATATAAATCTGAAGTGTGTATATTGATCTATATTATACTCTACAAATGATTTTTTTTTTCATAAGAAGCAAAAATTTTTTTTCTTTTCATTTAATATTTCTAAAAAAAAATACCCAATCACATTTTTCATTATGATTTACTGAGAATGTATTCTTGTGTCCAAGTTCACAAACTGATCAAGCTTAGACAAAACTAGTGATTACTGAATATATGCTCTAACTGTAAGTTATAGATTATACAATTACTGGCATGAAAAAATAATTTTCTGCCAAAATGTTCGTAATCTTGCCTGAAGGAAATCATATTTGAAAATAAATTGGCTACATACCTAAATAGGATGTTGTAACAGATTTTGAGGTTTGCTGAGACCCAAACATTTGACCAAGTGGTTGATGTCTTTGAACTATCTTTGGCTGACCAGAGGGTGGGACTGGAGGGTGGGGTGAAATGGTGTCAAATGGTGCATTAGATGGTCTTTTGGTTGAGGTGTATACTGCACTGTGTCTTCTGGTATTTCTTCTTCCTGTGATTCTTGGGCTTTCTGAGAAAGATCCATGATGAGAAAAATTGTGCTTTGGGACAATAAGCAAAGTTGTTTGTATTACTTTATTTAAAAATAGCATTTGTGAAAACAAAATGTGCAAAATTATTACTTATAAGTACAGGATCTGAACTACTGGTGGTTGATGATGCAAAATTTATGAGTTTTAGTTACAATCAGTATAAAAAAAAATTACACAGCAAACCTGATATTTTCTTGTCAAAGGAATTGCTGTTATCAGTACTGGTGGAACTGAAATTGAAAAGAAAAATTACATTCTAGTAGTAAACAGAGTGTTTTTGTCTTCGTCTTCTTCCGCCACCGCCACAGCCACCGCCACCGCCACCACCACCACCAATGTCATCACCACCACTGTCACCACCACTGTCACCACCACCACCACCACCACCACTACCACCACCACCACCATTAATGGTGTATATCTACAGTTCTGTCCCTTTGATAAATTGGACTGGGATGGAAATTTTACTACTTGGATCATTTTATTGGACCAGTTGGTGCAACTCATTATTTCATAGTTGGTACAGTCCCAAGGCGAAGTAGTTAGTGCACTGGTCTCTCATGGCAAAGGTTGGGGGTTTGAATCCAGCCAGAGGCACCCTAGTCACCCAGCTGTAGAAATGGGTACCCAACTTCTCCTGGAGCTGGGGAAGGAAAGGCGGTCAGGCGTGATACTGACCATATCACCCTCTAGTGTGCTGACAAGTCAAGGAAAATTTAGGCACTAACACCATATCCCTATGTGCCTCTAAGGCATGACAGGATTATCTTTTTTTTTTTTTAACAGACCTTGAAAATGTGTTCTGGAATCTGAGATGCCTTTTATGCATAAAGGGGAGAACTGCTAAATGTGAATGTTGTTTATGCTGTGGTAGATATAAAATACTGAAGCAGAAAATAAAACAAAAATAAAATGTGTGCTGAAGATGATGGTAACACATCTGTAGAGAAAAAAATGACGCACTTACCTGCTTATGCTTTTCTTAAGATTGTCTGCTCCTTTCTTCCAAATAAGTCTTGAGCTCTCATCTCTTAATCTTGACAGTTCTTTCAGGTTCTCTAGTCCACATTCAATTTCAGTCTTCAAATCTTTGATATCCATACTCTGAAAAATATATTGAAGTAAGAATTGTGAAAACCTGTGATGAACAGTGAAAAATGTGATGAAATAAAATGGTGACAGATTATGTAAGTTTATATTTTTCTGGTAAGCCCTGATATCTATGTTCACTTGCCCACAGTTTTTGATTCATTACATGTTGCCAGGATGAGATGTTATGTTGTATTTCTTGAATGTGCCAGCATATTTGGATTATATAATAAAATGTCTCTTTTTCACATTCCAACAACAAACTGGTAGCTTTATGCTTGTGTTGCTGGTTGATTATTAAGTTTCATCCCCAAAAAATGAAGTCTCAGACATACATTATGTACCATGTTGGATAGTGTTAAACATTCATGAACTTGAGCTGGAGGAAGATTTTAAACATTAAATGGCAGGACAAGATCAGGATCGAGGAAATCTAGGAAAGGCAGGACAAGAACCTATGAACCTATAAATCATGTCTAGGAAATGGAGGTGGACTGGCCACGCTGTGAGGAAGCCCAACACCAGCATAGCAAGACAGGCACCGACATGGAATCCTCAAGGAAATAGAAAATGAAGAAGATCTAGACTTATTTGGAGAAGAGAAATTATGACAGTGCTCAGAGACAAGGGATACACATGGAAGGAAGCAGAGAATAATTCCAAGAACAAGGATGAATGAAGAGTTTTTACCCTTGGCCTATGCTCTCAAGGGAGTGAAAGGCAATGATGATGATGATGTTGGATAGTGTTGGTGATCATGCTTCTCCATCTTGTTTGATCCTGTGTCAAACAGTCTTAGGTATTGTTGTTAAGGATATTCCCTTATTCTTCCACATGTTTCTCAGCTGTAGAAATGTTACTCTAGTCTTCCTAATTCTTGCTGTAATATCTGCTTCTGTACCACCCTCTCTGTCTATAATGCTGCTGAGATATGTGAATGTGTCTACTTCTAATTTCTTGCCTTCTAAGGTGACTGAATTTGTGTTGGTTGTTTTTATTCTGAGAATTGTTGTTTTTCCTTCATTTATGTTCAGTTCAACTTGTGCCAGTATCTTGGACACCCTGCTCAAAATATACAAAAAGCAAAATATTTATTATCTCTCCAGGTGAAACAAATTCACATGAATAAAGAGGACTTCTTTATTATCCAGTTAAATTGACAAAGTTTCATGAGTTGCTTAACAGTCAAAGACTTTGCAAGTTCTACTAACACTGAAAAATAAAATAGAATATTCTTACTTCCCATGCTCCTGGTTGATTGACTGATTGTCCCTTCTCGGAGAAGTAATGGTACCTCCCTCCCGTGGTCTCAGCCAAGTCGTAAAGAAATCTGTTAGCTTCAACATCATTACAGTTGAAAGAAATTGTGTGAATAGGAATGCTCTTCTGTAGCTGGGCTTGACAAATGATGGAACTAGGAGGCTATAGGAAAAAATAACAGAAAACAATTTTTTTTTCTTATGTTGATGTTATTGTTGTTGAGGATGCTGAAGGATATTTTTTAGTGATGTTGGGCCTCCATAATGATTACTTAACTTTTTTTTTTGCACAAATTCATCTAGTCCTTTACAGTTACAAAACTCTTTCATCATCCTGACACTAAAAGTATGTGGCTGGGTATTACTTCTTCATATATTATGATCATTATTAAACCTTTTTTGTCTCACTGGTCAGTTTTTTGAGCATCTGACTCAAATATTAAATTACCATAATTCTGCACCTTAATATACATTATGACATTATGTTTGGTTCTCTATTATACATAGATCTAGTGTGTTTACAATAACAACACTTTGTTGTTTTATCATCACTGAAACAGTACCTAGCTAAGAAGATGTGTCACATGGCTCTTGCTTGTTTATGATGTAAACATGAAAGAAATGTTAGATAAATTTGGCACCAGTTTTTAGTGCAAATTCTGTTTTATATTTGTAGCATGGTATATTTAAATCTTCAGAACATGGGCACCTTGAAACAGAAATTTCTCCACCCTAGGACTTCTGGCTGATGGAAAGAGGAACACTCTAAGATTTTCATTCATTCATTCATTCATTCATTCACTCATTCATTTATTCATTCATTCATTCATTCATTCATTCATTCATTCATTCATTTGCATGTCCCTTGTGGAACTTTGCCTCCCAAACAGCACTCCTGTAGGCCTCTCGGTTGTGAGCAAGATGGCCTGCCACTGCTGCATCTAAGATATTCTCTGATATGAATTCTGTGTGACACATTGATGATATTCTTGTGAGAAAGACAGTTCTTGCAAGATTTCTCTTATTATATTTGACATAACTGTGTGTTTTAAGTAGCATCTACTGCTAATCAAGTTGAAACTGACATGCCAGTAGTTAAAGTTATGTAACTCCAAACATTTTGGCACTGTGGGTTAAAAGACTTACTGTTTTATAAAAATAAAATTTTAGAACATAACTAAATTTTCATCTGAGGTGAATACATGAAAATTAAAATAAATACGTGTTTTTTAAATCAATAAACTTCTCTTCAAACATGAAAAAGATTTACACTCAATTTATAAAATATTTACTTTAAATTTACTGACCTTCTCTAGATCTAAACAATAAGCATTTAACTAAACAATAAAAGCTACAACATTAACATTAAACTAACTCAGGATTAAAAACTTTTTTTTCACTTTATCCAAAAGTTAGCCTTACGTAGTAATCACTGCTTTTTGGTGTACTGTTCCACCCTTGCTGACCATAAAATACGGATCTAGTGGATGTATGATATCAGCATACAACTGAAATAAAGTTATGATCACTGGTCTCTTTTAGAAAAATAGTTACTACTGTGCTCAGTGTTTTCTTCTGTATCCTCTGTTTGTTCACAAGGAAAATAATCCATGTTTATACAGACCAGAGCTCAGTGCAGTAAATATGCCCCATATGCTGTGCTAAAAGTGCTAGAATGTAATTTTTCAAGGGGTAATCTTCCATAAAATACAGGAAAAAAGACAGGAAAAATTGGCGAACTACTTTACGAGCCCTATGTGACGTTTAACGGCACGGGAAGGATATAAGATATAAGATAAGAATCTTCCATAGGTAATCTGCTCAAACTCAGTCTAGATGCTTTTTTTTTTTAAAAACACAGATTTACAATACACATTTTCAAATAAGCATGTCAGGATCTTGTCACGAACAAACAAGCTAATGAACCTAAAATCACTGGAAAATATAAAGGAAACATGAATGTGTGGGAGATAAAGAGAACATGCTGTGCAAGTGGCACAGGAAAAGAAAGCTCATAAATCTGATTGAAAATAGCAAGAATTATCCAATAGAAAGAAGCATGACCCACTCCTATCAGTTCAACATCTGATAAATGAGTAAATGTCAGAATCTGGGCTAGAACACAGTCCCTTTTCCTTAAAAAAAAAAAACTAGTCTTGTAATTGTTTCACTCACTGCTCCCAAACAGCAATTGATAAAAATAGACTATTAATTCATTTTTTTATATTAGGTCAAATTCAAAATAGGAAATGTGCAGTTAATGTGTAAAAGTTGATCTGTTTCACCTGATCAGGCCTGCCATCTGTCAACAGGTATATAGCCTCAACTTTTGGATCGGCCAAGGCCATCTGGATAGCAGCATAAGTGTTGGTTGAACCCCAGGAAGACAGGCTCTGCACCCAGGACCATGCACTTTGCAAGGACTCCTCTGAAACATCTACTATCCTGTCTTTCCAAGGAATGACTTTGGTGTTAAATGCAATGATGTTAACTTTTTTCTTATGACGCAACTGCTCCTGAGAATGCATAAAAAGTGAAAGATATAGTTCTAAGTGGGAAAAAAATGAGAAACAGTTTGAAATATAAAAGAATGCATCGTGTTTTCATTAATCCATTAGTATTTAGTCTGGAGCAATGTAGTTAACAGTAAAACAGTGTTAAATCAGAACTGGCCAGTCCCACAGAATATCTTACTTCTTACATCCTTCCCATGCTGTTAAAAGTCACATAGGTAGCTTGCCAAGATTTCCTGTTTTCGGTGAGCTTTTCAACCTTATCAAGGAATGTTATTCCCACTAAACCAGCCTTTCTTAACAATGTCCTCTTTAGAGTTTCACATGGTTGACTTCTTTTTCTTCAGCCTGCTGTGTTCCACTTGATAGCTTGTTTTGGGACTCTCTGGTTATTTCTTCTCAGCGCTTGACCGACATATGTCCATCATCTTTTTCTGATCACACATGAGACAGGTTGTTGTTCAGTCATCTGTCTTAACTCTGCATTGTTCTTGAATTCATTCCACTTTATTCTGAGTATTTTCCTGAGGCATTTATTTTCAAAAGAGTCTAATTCCCACAGCATATAACCTGGACAAAAAATAAATATCAAACTCAATTAAATTTTGTAGATAACTTCATGTGAAATCAAATTGCATGAACCCAAATAATTCATTCATTCATTCATTCATTCATTCGCATGTCCCTTGCTGAATTTTGCCTCCCTAACAGCACTCCTGTAGGCCTTTCGGTTATAAGCAAGATGCCCTGCTGCTGACACATCCATTTGCAGATCATCAACGATGTCTTGCATCTATCTTCGTCTTGGTCTTTCTATCTTTCTTTTTTCAATTATGTACCCTTCCAAGATGGTCTTCTCTAGATTATCATGACGTTTAATGTGTCCAAAATATTTAAGTTTTCTTTGTTTAATCCTCTTTACTAGCTTTACTTCAATATTAAGTTCTTGTAGTATGAATACACCACAGGGGAGCAGAAGTAAGGGTAGACCAAAAGAGACATGGAGAAGAACAACAGAAAGGATGTTGAGCAATAGAGGGCTCACCTGGGCAAGAGTAGAAAAAAAAGGCAAAGGACAGGCATTTGTGGAAAACCCTTGCAGAAGCCCCATGTGCCCTGGGCACTTAAGGTTCAGAGAGAGAGAGAGAGAGAGAGAGTATGAATATATTTGTTCTTTTTTGTGTCCATGATATTTGAAGAACTCTTCTGTAGCATTTACATTCAAAGGCATTTATGTGTTTCTCAGCTGTTTTGTTAAGTGCCCAAATAATATGCATTGATTTTTGTACTGTCATAAATTTTGCTGATGGTGTGCTTTAGTGGTATGGTTGTGAATAATGTGGTAGGTGAGCTACTCATACACAAGATAAGAAATGAAATAAAAATGTAAACATTTAAATTCATATAAGCTTTGATTATATGAATAATATAAATGCAGAAAAGCAATGGTACAATGACAAATGTGGTAACTCAAATTTTATTAAGATATGTTATTAATGTCTGGTAAATATCACAGACTATACATTTTAAAAAATCTTCATGAGAAATGAATACAGGCAGGAATTGTTTTGTACTATTGTAAAATTTTTTCCTATGACTTTTCACATTTGAGTATACAAATTAGAGTTTCAGGATTAATTTTAAATGCTTATGCACAATTTCAACATTTATTCTTGAGGAGAATCATATTTCGTAAGTAAATAGTGACTACAAATTTGTGAGAAGCTGCCAAATTTTCTAATGTACTTTCTATTTTCAGTTTTCTCATTTTGCTCTTTCAGTTATGTAACAGTCTCTTATAGTTTTCACACTGTTATGTTTATAGTTTCTATTAACCTTTTAATTCTTAATTAGGTGTTTTAATTTTGGCATAAACAAACAAAATTTATTCTCTTTTTAGCCAGATTTCTTCTTTCACGCAATTTTTGGAAGGGCATAAAATATTATATTGTGCAAAACAATATTGAGATATAAGAAGTGTCTCATGTTTTTAAAATTATGATAAATTTTTTTATGGTTTTCAAACCTTTTATGTATTTTCAAGCTGACAACATCAAGGAAATAAATTATAACATCTTTAATGTCTAAATGATTATCTTAACTTTAAATTGATAACATTTCAAAAGGAAATTTACTAATTGCTGTTAACACAATGGCATAACATACTTGCATTAAAATAAATAATTTTTGCTTGACAAATCCAAGACTATGCTGCATAGAGGCTGAGACATCAATGAGGATGTAAATTTGTTCCTCTATTAAAGTTCCAAACAGTGCACGGCTGCCTTTGTTTAGCCAGGCAATTCTGAAAAAAAAAAGTGATGGGAAATAGTACATTTTATAGATTTAAATTCAAATATAAGTCAATAGCTCTAAAAATATGTACAAGAATGGTGAAAAATAATGTATGCTTTCACCTTAATTCACTGTTGTATTATTACAGTCTTCACCTAATATTTTTTTTAATATCTCAAATAATGCCACTCTCTCTCTCTCTCTCTCTCTCTCTCTCTCTCTCTCTCTCTCACACACACACACACACACACACACACACACACAAACACACACACACACACACACACACAAACACACACACACACACACACACACACACACACACACACCACACACACACACACACACACACACACTGACTGTCTCTTTCTCATCACATATACATGCATACATTTTTTAATTGGTAATTATAGGATCTGTGGTCCTTTTTTTCTCTTTGCAAAAAAAAAAAAAATGTTCTATGCTACCTTGCTATATCCTGATTCAGAAAGCTTAGAGTACTTTCTTTATGTAGGTCAGTTATTGCTGCTTTACCTATGCTTATTATTTTTTAAATTTTCACATCACTCATTGTCTGACATCATATCACCTATTATGATTTGTTATGAATGTCCTTTATGTGGGACAGTGTGACAGAATTCTTCTGTTTGCTTTTCTTCTTCTTCCCATTTCAAAAGCACATGTTCAGCTGAATTTTCTTCTAAATTTTGAATAGAATCAAGGTTCCTATTACTCTAGGGCTTAATGGTTCTCTTGACAACTGTGTTTTATATATTTGTTTATCATTAGTTCCACTCCTACCAAGTGTTAGCCATCACAGTAACATAGATAGTGCTTAGATAGTTCTATTAATCTCTTTTCATTTACTTTTGAACTATTTAATCTTATTCTGCTCATGCCTCAATCTTAATTTACTTATTTGTTTTTGTTTTTCAAACAAAAGTACATATTCTGTTATATTTCTTACAATTTCTTGCCACTGAGCTCAGAAATAAATTGGATAAAGCCCAGACTCTTCATACTGTCATGTTCTTTTTTTCACTAATTATCACTGGCCTGTTTGGTCTACTCATTAGCTTTATTTGTCTGCATCCTATTTCATGTCTTTAATGAAGCAATTTTTCAGGGTAAGCAAAAATCTCTCCTATTTATCTCTTAGGCTAATGCTTGAAGGAAGCAATGGCTGATTCGTTTTTCCCTGAAACAAACTCTAGTTCTGAACATCATATGCAAACCAAGAATGCGCAGCTTTATAAAATTATGTAGTTTTTTGCATGTAATAAATGCCAATGATCCTTGTATTAAATAAAAAACAGCTGTATCATGGAACAGATGTACCAGGGATATGATGCTGGCAGCCACATATTCCTTGGCCTTTTAGTATATGACAGGGTGATATGGTGAGCATCACACTTGGCTGCCATTCCTTCTTGAGCTTCAAGAGAAGCTGGGCAAACGTTTCTACAGCTGAGTGATTGGGGCGAACCTTCTTCGCTGCAAGAGACGAGCTCATTAACAGCTATGCTACTCAGACACCTGATTGTTGCTTTAATTTATAGCTTCAAGAAATTTAGCTCCAAAAATCTAAAAATATACACACATTTCAATACATTAACTCTTTAATTTCCATGCTTTGCCAGAATTAATTCTGATAAGAACTCTCAAAAGAAAGAAATGAAAGGAAGTTACTTTATAATTAAAAAGTATGGGTTGGGTTAAAAATGTGTCATTTTATTAACTTTGCCTAAATGTCACTCTCAGTATTGATTCACATAGGTTTGCAAGACCTAACAACACTGATAGTGTTTTTTTCAGAGTGAAAGAGTTAAGTTTCTTAACAGCCTTACCTCTGTTGTATCCTACTCAGCACTCCATGTATCTTCTCTTCACAGCTCCTGTAGATTTCAGGAGTAACTAGGACATGGAATACTCGTCCATCCTTAAGTTTCACCACAGGAAACAGTTCATCACAATAACGAGCGTTAATCAACTTCTGCTCCACAATCTGATAGTAAAAAAATGAATTTAAATACAGGGTATTGAAACAGAAAGATTCATGTCAGTGTCATACAACAGAATTTTCTAAATAACCTTAGCAATACAAGAAAAATACCTTGATAATGTTAAATACCCTGTTGAATTTCTTTGTGAAGCAGTAGCATCTAGAATTTGTTTCAGTAAGCCAACCCCCCCCCCCCCACCCCTCAAAAAAAAGATACTGAATAAAATCATGATTCATCCTTTGTTAAATTTCATGAAAAAAAGAGAAATAAAGATAACACATAGGTATAATACAGTAGGAAGTGGCAATAAAAAACAAATATATAAAAAGAACTACCAGACAAGTACCAGACAAGAAAACCTGGAGAAATTATCTGAGCATTAGTGACCAATGTAGTTCAAAAGTGAACAGAAAAACACAAAAAAGAAACTTTCTTGAATTGTCTCTGGAAAATTTCAGTCACAATAACAGCAAAAATGTCAATAGTATATTCAAATCTAAACAGCAGAGAATTTTAAAAAAAAAAGAACATTACGTAGCACATCTCCTAGTCAAAACTTTACATTATGTGCATAGTAATATAACAACTTACAGCATCTCTCATAGTTTCTGCTACTGGAGGGTGCATGAGATCAACCACAGTATCTGCATGTCTGAAGGCCACACTTAACAAAATGTCATGCCATCCGAGCCCTCTAGCTTCAAGTCCATTACTATGTAGCCACTCTTTAGAATTCATATACTGTTCTCTTTTGGTATCATGGACTTTGGTGGGAGCAGGCTCTTCATCTTTGTATTAAATCAATTACTAAACATAATATTGAAAATGATAAAAGCAATATGGTTACAGAATTTTAAGACTTGCTGGGCAGCAATAAAAATGTGCAAGAAGGGATAAAAATATTAGAAACAATAGAAATATATGTAGATAGAAGATGCAGCCCAATCTGGCATTTGCCAACCCATAGAGCTGACATAAAAGCATCAGAGTTGGTGAACCACAGCCAGTGAATACCCTGTCCCACCTCTCTGTTGGCACTTTCAGTAACAAGCCTAACTTGATCTGTTGGACAGGGATCACCATAGTCCCCTTAGAAGTGGAGTGTGTTAAATAAATATTGCATGCTCCTGGTTTTTAACTGCACTTAGAGACTTAAAAAAGGGACACCAAAACTGCTCCCATTCTGACATGATGCTGTGCTGCAACACTTTCATCACTTCAGCTGCAAAGAGCACCAGCTTGTGTTCCAGGGAGATAAAGAGATAAAGAAGATGAAGAAATATATTTACATATATGTTTCTTTGCAAACAACAACCTGTCTCATGGTTGATCAGAAAAAGAGGATGGACATATGTAGGGCATGTGATGAGAAGAAACAATCATAGAATACCAAAACAAACTATCAAGTGGAGCACAACAGGCCGGATCAAAAGAGGTCGACTACGTGAAACTCTAAAGAGGACATTGTTAAGAGAAGCCAGTTTTTCCCTTGATGAAGTTGAAAAACTCTCTGAAAACAGGAAAACTTGGCAAACAACTATGCGGGCCCTATGTGATGTTTAACAGCACAGGAAGGATGTAAGATATGTCTCTTTGAGTGAGTATCAAAGAAACTGGTCTTTGAAAGTGTATGATGTAAAAACCATGGAGAAGGCATATTTCAATAGTTTTCCTGTAATGAGTGAAAAATACTTCTTTGTATGGTAACACTCATTTTTAAGTGGTTGAAAAATTTTATTAATAACTGGAATAGTTATGATTCATATTTTCAAATGCTACATTTTAGAAATATTTCTTTTCACTATCAGCTTAAACTGTAGCTGAATAAGAAACATAAAATTAATGTGTATAGTCATATAAATCTTTTTCCTTTACATTTACTGTTTCTGTTGACTAACTGTAGAGGACAGAAGAGGGAGTCTAAACTGTAGAATGCACTTTGGGATATACTATGGATGATATTATAAGTGAACAGGAAAGGATCAAATGCTTAACAACACTTGTCAAGCATTTAACCCTTTCCTATCCTTTTTGTCAAAGTAGGAAACTCATTTCTAAAACGTTTTTTTTTTACAACTAAGTATACACAGGAAAAGATAATTCAATTAGTTTTACTTATCTTGCCACATATTCAGTAATTTAAAAATAAATTTCATATAGCAATTTCAAATATGAAAGATGAAATTATAATATGTCAAAGAAAGAAAAGTTTTCTAGGTATAGCTGTAAATAGATAAGATTTTGCAGCAGCTCCAAGCTTTTTGTTTTTTGTTTTTAAATGGAATGGTTAAGAAAAGGTTACTTATTTTTACTAATACAGTAGTTCCCCTTCTTTCTTCTATTCCATTTCTCCTAAAACCTTCGTCTGAATTTGCCAAGCTTTACTGAATTCAAACTAGTGAAAATAAAAATTGATGGAAAATTAATATTACTAATCAAACATAACATTTATGGTAAAATAAGGTGTAGACAACAAATTAAATAAGTGCTAAAAAACAGCCCAGGATAAATTTGAATCTACTGTATAAATCTTATCTCCTTACTCAGATATTCATCACTTCACAATACTTGGTCAAAATTTACTGACATGATATGTTTACACTTGATAAGCAATGCAAGAATAGACTTCATTTAAAATATTATAGAAACAATATCCTTTTTTTTATTTCAGGTAATTTAATTCTGGCAACAACCTCTTGATGATGATCATTGCTCGCAAATGTAGTAACTGAAGGTGTACACAACAGATCAATTCAGAATTTCAGAGATACAAGGTCTGACAATTAAGTAATGAGACTAATTCCATTAAAAAATAAAATAAACAACAGTTGAAGATATAACCTGTATTTTATTCAAAGTAAGCCCCTTGTACATTGAGTGACATGATCTAACAAATGCTGGAACGACCTCTGAAGTTCTTCTGTTGGTATGGCCCTTAAACTTGATGTTACAGCCCTTTGGATGTCATCAGTACTATCAAAGAAGTGTCCTTTCAATGGTAACTTTAATTTTAGGAATAAAAAATAATCGCAGGGAGACAAATTTGGAGAATAGGGTGGATGGTTGAGAACACACTTGTTTTTGGGCCAAAAATTCCTGTACATCTACCACCCGCTGAGCTGGTGCATCATCATGAAGAAGGAAAAAACTGCCAGGTGTTGAATACACGGGTTGAACTTGGAGAATCCTTTTCAATAGGTGTTTCAAAATACTTAAATAAACTTTGGCAGTGACAGTCTGTCCCTCTGGAATAAATTCTTTGTGAATAACTCCTTTGCTGTTGTAAAGGCACACGAACATTGTCTTCACGTTCGATTTTTGAAGACAAAATTTTTTGGCTTTTGGTGATGATGATGACTTCCACTGAGCACTCTGGCTTGGAGTTTAGTTGTGGGATCATAGTGGAAAATCCATGTTTCATCCTCTGCAACAATTAAATTTAAGAAATGTTTATTTCTGCGACACGTTTTGATGACGTCTTTTGCGCTGATATTTTTGGTCATCAGACAATGTATTTGTACAAACCGGCAAGCAACTTTTTTCTTGCCTAAATCTTCCACTAAAATTTTACGAATGGTCTCTAGGTTAACACAAAATTCATCTGCCGTCATCTTCACAGTCAAACAACGATCTTCTTGTATCTGTTCTCTGACTTTTTCAGTGAGTGAAGAGAAACTGGGTGTCCATATCTAGTTGCAGTTGTAATCATTTCCACATCACTTTTGAACCATGAATACCACATGAATATCTGTGCATGAGATAAAAAATTATCCCCATAAATTTGTTGCATCATTTCAACTGTCTCAATGGCACTTTTTCCGAAATTTAAACAGAATTTAATGTTAGCTTTTTGCTCCATGCTGATGACGTGACAATGCACTTCTAACTAGGTCAACAAAATGGTGGCTTGTCTGTTGTCTGCTTATCAGGCAGCAATGAAAATTTGCCAGATCATAGATGAAGGTTGCCTCTTTGGATTCCATGCTTTGCTTCATAGATGGCATTTTTGTCTTGGCCATAATAAAATCAGTCTCATTCCTTAATTGTCGAACCTTGTATAAATACCTTCAAATGATTTATTAGAAAGTAGATGCTACTATTTCATACTCACTCTTGGTGGACACTGTGAGTGTAGGGTACACTTCAGTCAACATTTTAATCTGTTCCAAAATGCTTCGAGCTTCTTCCAACTCTTCAAAGATAAGAACAACATCCTTCCTCACTCCAGCACCTGCTGGCACACCACCCTGAGTCTTACGCTTGAGTATAACATTTGCTCTGTTTGTCTCCCCATCCACTGATGGCATCTCATAAATATCCATCTCCTTAACAACAGCATATGCATGAAATCTGTTACAAGAAAATTAAAATTCAGAAATTTATTCTGAATGATGAGACAGAAACTTCATGCTGCAAAAAAACCCTGTTATTCAATGCTGTGTTATAAAACATTTATCTTTTATCAGTGACATACGAATCTTGGAAACAGTTGGCAAACAACTCAGTTTAAAGATGTTGAAGACAAAACTTATACTACATCAATTTAAGAAATATATTAAACATTTTTTGTTAAATGATACAAAAATTCCTTTAAAATCAAACAGATCAAATAAATCCATAAAAATCAACAAAGATCAAACAAGAGATGCCACCTCCCTGCCACAAGAGAACAAATTGACAGATATATAAAATAATATAGGAAATATAAATGATAAATTATAGAGGAAGAAGCAAAATCAAAAGTTTTATCAAAGTGACATAAAATCTGTTTAAAAAAAAAAAGACATAAAAAAAAGATGAGAAAGAAACAGCCTTTAATATAAAGTATAGAGAAAACTGATTTTAAAAAGTCTTTGCTGCACATGAATTTAAAGTGAATGATACTACTTAGATGCTTCAAAAACTTGTGATACAAGATCTGAAATTAACTTTTATAGTAAAAATTTTAAATTACTGCAAACTCTCCCAGTTCACCCTCCCTCCTTGGCCATCACTACACCTCTTCCCCCTCTCCTTCTCCCCCTCCCTCTTTATTTTTACAACAGCTTCCACCTCTTAGAAAGGGTTCTAATGAGTCAGAAATGTTAGGAGGATTAGGTAGTTTTTTTTAAACATGCCTGCAGTTCAGAGTTCTTTGATATATAATGACTTGTGGGCTTCTGTAGGCACGCAGAATTATCTGTATTTTTTTTACACAGACATGTACATGAATGTATTCAAACTGGAAGCAATGTATGCATACATAAGCTTAGACGTGCATGTACACTGCTAAAAAAATGGTTAATGAGAGAGTTCAGAAATATGAGACTGTAAGGTTCTAAGGACTGTTATAGCTGGAGGAGGAGTGGGGAATACGCCCTCCACTTCAATGGCGTGCGTCTCAAATAACCTCTGACAGTCAAGTCCAGCTCTTGGCCTTCTCGTGGCAGAACTGTTCAAACTGACAGGAGAAGGGGCAAAGGCGAATATCTGGTGCCTGAAAACCAGACGCTTTGGGTAGATGAGAATCATGTTTGGTAGCTCATCTACCGCTGCTGGCAAGGTTTTTCAGCTGCTGTGGATGGAGTGGGGCTCCTCCCGGCCAGTGAAGAAAGGTGCGAATGGGGTTGCTGCGCGGCACTACTATGGAAAAAGTGAGAGAAAGGATTAAGCAAAGTAAACAGTAGTCAAATCACGGCACTTCTGGTCTGGAGGTCAGCCACGTCCTATGTGCGCTCATATTGGATGAAATGCCTGAACTGGCTTAACCCAGAGGTTAAGACAATGCTGGCAAGATTCTTTGGATGCTGTGCATGAAGTGAAACTTCTCCCGACCACTGAAGGAAATGAGAAAAAGATATTAGGGTTGCCATGTGGTGCCAATGTGAAAAGGTGATGGAAACGATAAAGTGAAGCTTAGTTGGTATGTCCAGTGGTCTCGTGGCGAGAGCTACTCATACCACAGCACCTCTGCTCTAGAGGCCGGCCATGTTTGATATACACCCATACTGGTGAAATATGCCTAAACCAGCTTAAACCAGGGGTGAAACTTGATGGCTAATCATGTCATGGTACCTCCACTCTAGAGGTCGGTCATGTCCTAAACATGCCACTACTGGGATAATATGCCTAAACCAGCTCAACCCAGGGGTGAAACTTACTAGTGGTAAGGATTCATCCTCCTGGACAAATGCTCCATCCTGGTCACAACTAGGAAGGGTAGCGGCCACGATCACAAAATGCTGAAGTCGGAGACACTGGACCAGTGCAGTCTAGGTAGGTAACCACCTCTCACCTGGCAGGGATGTATGCGTATCCTAATTATGCTGAGGTTTTCCGGTGAGAAAGTCTAACTCTAGGGTGGATGGGCAACCACCTCTCACCCAGCGGTGATACACTGATATCCAAAACACGTCAAGGTTTTCTGGTGAGAAAGTCCAACTCTAGATTAAACTGGTGCAACGAAAACCATGGTGTCACCCGCCAAGAATACAGGGTCAAGCCCTGAGATACTCTGAACTTCTTATGGTCCTCTCGGGATCTCATGTGGTCGTTTCGGGGACCACGGGATCTATCAAGGATCACAGGAATACAGTAGGATCACAGGGTGGTCTTGGTGGTAGAAGTAAACGAAGAAGATGAGACTTTAAGTTATGATCTGTAGCATTACCTTACCACCAAATAACCCCACCTCACTTCACTCATCACACAGTGCCATATGTGTGTTCCCCTGATTTTGATGTGATGTATCATAGATTATGAATAAAAATATCTGCACTACAAACCTTCCATTGGCTGACTCTGCAAATTCCCTGAGAAACTTGATAATGTTTGAGCAATCACAGTTGAAAGAAACCACATGAACAGGAACTGCATTATTCATAGAGCACACCTAGGTTGTGAACAGAAAAACACAAATAAACAGACAAACCTGCAGCTGTGATATATCCTGAAAGGAAAACTTAAGAAAAAAAACCCCAAATGCTTTTAGAATGATTTTTATTGGAAACACTTTTAGAATAAAATAAACAGTTTCCAGTATAATAATAAAAACAAAACACAAATGAGAAAATGAATCATGCAAAATCATGTTTTGATAATGAAAATATGCTGCAGTGAGTTTTACAGAGGCATTGTTGGAGTATTCATACAGTTAACAATGGCTTGGAAAAATGTTTCTAAGGTGAACTTTACAGGACTAGAATTTTAAGGTATAGCAGACTTAAACTAACAATGTACATTGGGGTTTATACTTTACAAACTAACAATCTTATATCTTACATCCTTCCTGTGCTGTTAAACACTGCATAGGGCTCACATGGGAGTTCACCATGTTTTCCTGTTTTTGGTGAGCTTTTCAACCTCATCAAGGGATTTCATGCCTATTAATTTGGCCTCTCTTAACAATGTCCTCTTTGGAGTTTCACGTGGTTGACCTCGCTTTTTTCAGCCTGTTGTGTTCCACTTGATAGCTTGTTCTGGGATTCTCTGACTGTTTCTTCTCATCACGTGACCAATATATGCTCATCTCCTTTTTCTGATCACTCATGATACAGGTTGTTGTTCGGTCATCTGCCCTATCTCTGTGTTCTTCTTGAATTCTTTCCACTTTATACCAAGTATGCTCCTTAGGCATCTGTTTTTGAAAGAGTCTAATTTGTTGTCTTTTTCTTTAGAAGCTTTTGCATGTATAAACTGGCATAAATAAGTAAAGGTAAATTCCCATTTGCATGCCATTAAGGCATATTGGGCATATAGTATTTGGCCTGTATTTCCAAGACCACCAGCACATGAAAGTGTGATATTGCCATTAATAGAACATAAAAAAATAAAGTAAAGTAAATGAATATATTAGACTGTAAGATTAAGTTTATTTTTTCAATTAATTTGTCTGAGAGTGTAAGATTAAGTTTATTTTTTCACTTACTTTATGTCTCAAAATTTCCTTCCCTTTGTTAACAGATGAACCTTCAGTGAACAAGTAAACCCCTTCATTCTGAAATTATTGCAAAATTGTGTTATATTTAATCTGTGAGCTCATATAAAGTGACCAGTTCAGGAATGCAACAACTGCTTTACCTTGTATATTAGATTTAAATGAACTGGGATCAAAAAGACACATTTCAAATGAAAAAGAGTAAATGTACCTCTATGGTTATGAGTTTGATCAGTGACAGAAATGTTTAAAAGTTTGACTACTGACAAATCACAAAGTGTATTATTAGCCTCCAGAACGCACTGTGCTCTATCACTTTACTATGTGCACATTTTACCATTTCTAATTTGCTGAATTTATGACTATTGACAAAGGGCCACAAGTCTGAATCCCCATATGCTGAGATTTTTCCCTAAGAATTTGGTGGATTGGTCTGCCCTGATCTCTTAGTTAAAGAGATCTGAAACCAGTTTTTAAATGTCTGCTATGAATATACTGCACATGGAGCTGTCAGATTACAAGATATGACATTCATATAAAAAACAACCCTTTAATACAGAACCATGCCTGAACTGATAATAAGCTGGAGCAAATATACATGTATAAACAAATAAAAGGAGAGACTTTTTAGCTTTGATAAAATGCAAATAGGGAAGAGAGGAGGGGGGAGAGCAGAAGCAGCACAGACATAAATCAGGGAGGCCAATGAGATGAGAGATAAACTAGGATTAGCAACTCTTGGATTGTAAGAAGCAGTTCTCACAAAGAGGGGATCATCAATTAGTTTTTATGGCTTGCCCATCCAGTTAAAGAACTCAGACATGCAAGTTAACAGACACACTCAAACATGCTCTGGCAGAATGGGTGACAAAAAATAAAAAGTTGAGATTTTTATGATTATAGTTAGCATCAACAGATGTTCTATGTTAGTTTGGTCTGTTGAATAAATAGAGTTCTTTCACAAAAAAAAAAAAAAAAAACATGAAAAATCCTCTGAAATATTTATCTGACAGTGAGAAAGAACAACTAACAATTGAAGAACATGAAATAAGTGATGGATTTGTATGTGCATGAATATCATAGTGATGAAATAAACACTATTATACTTGAAGAACATGAAGAATTACTGGTTCTTTAGAATGCACAGCGTAGTTACTTACATGGATGTCACTTAGTGCCTTCAGAACTGCCTCGGCAGCAGCTGTGTTTGAGACTGAAGCTTGGCTATCCAGATTCCATATCCACTGTACTGCTCTTTCAATGGAATCATGAGACACAGGCACACATTCAGTGCTGTACAACAGCATATCTTCACATGCTCTGAGGGAATTATTTTATAATTGCAATGATTTCAGAAGACAGACTGAAGAAAGAATTGGGCATAACTCAGTTAAAGTCAATGAACATGGTCATTCACAAAATTAAACAATCAAATCAGTTATATAACTTTGTTGCAGCTTCTTAATAATCAAACACGGATAAACCATAGATTCAGCCTCATTAATCCTTGACATTTGTTTATCTAAGTAAAGGTAATTCTAATTTCAAAAATCACTGCTTTTGCAAGATTCTTCATCTTGTAAAATGCTTAGAGAACAAATCATCATCATCATTTCATGCTGTCTTATCACAGAAAGTTGGCTGCAATGAATCTCCACTTTGCTTTGTTTCTTGTCTTTGTAGAACACTCAGCCAAGCTGGTCCCTGTCCATCTTTTCATGTTGTCAATCCATCTACGTTGCTGTTGCCCTCTTGTTCATTTCCCTTTGATCTTGCCCTCAAGAAGGATCTTCAATATAGTATTGCGCCTCTTGACATGCCCAAAGTATCTTAGCTGTTTTGTTTTTATGATATTCAATGTTTCTCTTTTCACTTCTAGTTGGTTTAGCACTTCTTTCTTTGTTTTCTTTTCTGTCCATGAGATATGCTCTGCTCTTCTGTATATCCACATTTCAAGGGCTTCAATTTTATTTTCTTTTGTCTTATTCAAGGTCCAAGCTTCTACCCCATAAAGGAATATTGAGTATATGTAGCATTTTATCATATGTAATCTTAATTGCTGTAATATTTGTTTTTATGTAAGGATCATCTTCATTCTGCTGAAGGTGTTTTTTGCCACTCTTATTTGTTGTTAATTTCCATTTCACATTTTCCATCTTCAATTGTCATGTGTCCTAAATATCTGAAACTTTTCACATGCTCAAGTAATTCTTCTTTTATTTTTATACACACAGCTGGCGTTACTGTATTTCTTCTCTGCATAACATTTGTCTTTTTGATATTTATTTCCTGTCCACTTTTGAGAACAAAACCAAAGTAAAATACAGAAGTGGAATTTCCAGAGCAGTCTAGTGTTGATTTCAACATCTATTTTGGATGACATATGTGATGTTGATTACATTAAATTGCATCTGGTAAGCATTCCTGAAACTAGTTATGTTGACTGGAAGGACATAGTGCAGATACATCAGCTTGTTCTTCAAATAACCTTGCCCAAGGTATGGTGTCTTGTCTTGCTTCAGCACCCAAGATTCAGACAATTCTGTAGAAGATTACTGCTAAAAGATTATTTAGTAAACATATCTAATATTCCAGAAAAAAAAGTTAAATTCATGCATTACCTAATGAGATTGAATTTGGCAAGTTGTGACAACTGTTGTCGTATTACACTTTCCAGTGCTGTCCTATACTGGTCAAACCGTTGAGGTGATACATTGCAAAAATCCAGCACAATGGTCACTGACATTTCTTGAATGACTCCAAATGTGCGCCTGCTCTCCGTGGTAAGCCATTCTATCCTCCTCTTGAATAAACAGATGGCTTGCAGCAGCTGTTTCTCAAAATGGTACAGCTTTTCTTTGCTACAATAATTCTGTAATCAGAATTCATTTAAACTCTTCATGTTCAATTCCTATGTAAATGTTTCAGGTATATTAAGTTCATGAACTACAACATGAATTTCCATTTGTAGGAAAACAATCACTTTATCATTCATCATTCATAATAATGACCACATTTATCAGGTGAATCTGTGACAGGTTAAGATTTAGAATATTATCTTCTAGTATTCAGCAAACATTTTCAGACATAAACTATAGAAAGTTGTGGTAAGATACATGTGCTTGGTCTGTGTTGGCAACATTTATGGTATATGCACTACTCTTTTTCTTATAAAGAAAGCTCTCCAATAGCAAGTGCCATGAACTTGGTGATACCAGGTAAATAAATTAATAAAGCTTAGTCTTAGCTTATTATGTATGTAGTATATGTCAGACACCTCAGTCTGTCATGATTGACACAGCATCTAAAGACTGTTCATTTTCTGCTGAAACTTGTATAAAAAGCAATGATCCTATGGTAGAATGTATGCTCTTTCCATCTGTTGATGAATATTGAATAATATGATAACTTTTTCACATATCAGTTTTCTGACTGTCTTCATCTATTTGTCCATGTCTCGACTTCCAGGGATAGTTTTGGAATACCTACTCATTCATTTAAAATATGAGCCAGCAAAGCTAACTGCCAGAGGATACCTTTGATTATTTGTAATTTAATGAGAGTTCTTTAGTGTGGTCACATACACTTATGAACTTGTTAATACTGAGGCCAACAACTTATGCATGTCAATGTACACCCTGTTATGTATTTATAAACCTTTGTGGATAGTAAATGGTGAAAAAAAAGTTGTGTGGGAAAACATAGGAATTTTTTTTTAATCTTCATGTTCTTACATTTGTTGAGTCAACTCTGATGTATGACAAAACATCAGATGATGAACCATTAGTTAAGTGGTCTCTTTGTCAGTCTCAGACTGAAGGCATCTCCTATTACCTGCTGTATGAAACCTGGACTCTGCTGTATGAAAAGGCACTGTGTTATGAATAAGTACCTCCAAAGATGTCTACATGGCAAGGTAACCTGGATTACTCTGCGGACTCACTTAAATTTTCATTCCATAAAATACTGAACTTTATTCAAGTTACAATGGTGAACACATAAAAAAAAAACAGGCTCACAAGACATAAGCACTTACATTAAATGATTTTCTATCTGGTTTCAAGACTGGGCTTAATACTCCTCTCTCATAACTTGGTGAGACTGGTTTCTCAGTAGCTTCACTATTTTCTGAAATACAAGTGGGCCAAATTTAATATACTTCAAACATGTTTTTTTTGCAATAAAAGCAGTTAGTCGAACCTGAAGTTCCATTATGATGAGGACATCAGCTAATGTGATAATTTCTTATGCTGCCTATATTTTCAACAACTAGCATTTTCTGTTCTCCCTCTGGATAACAAATTTGCTTTAGGCTGCTTGCCACATGCCCTTACTTCAGAAGATGATTTATTTTTATTGTTTTCAGAATTAAGTATCAGTTTAGAAATGACGATGATGGTTTTATTTTTGCACTGCAGGCAATGGGATTAAGTTTGCATCACTGCCCAGTGATAATGACGGTGATAATACATGGGTTTTATGCCTTTCCTCATGTCCAAGTCATTCACAAGAAGATGGGAAGATGACCTCTCAATCAAGCTTGTTATTAAGCTTTACTATGATGGAGACTATGTTAATCCCTTGTCAGTCTCTATCTTGATCATCAAGCTATTCTTAGACAGTTTTTGCCACAGTATGCTGCAAGAAAGAGTGGTATATTCTTTGCTTGTGTTCATCAGCCAAGATATCAGGGTGGATGATGATTGATGATGATGAAGACAATGATGATGATGATGTTGATGATGATGATGACGATGATGATGATGATGACGACAATGACGACGACGACGACGATGATGATGATGATGATGGCAAAGGGACAAGAAGACCTAGTCCCTTCTAAAAGATTTATGCAGAAGACTCAATGTCTTGGAAAAATTTATAAACCAAGAACTTAGTGTCTGAAAGATTTATAAACAAAGAACTCTGAAAGATTTGTAAGAGGACTGAGTGCCTCAGAAAGATTTATAAAAAAGAGAACTCAGACCTCAGATAAATGTATCACTTGTTCTATTTTTGAAAATTTCAAGACTTTAGGAATCGGATATCTCAAAATGTACAGTATATATGATGCGTCATACTCACTGTCACTGAATTTGAAGCCAATGCTAGCAAGAATCTGATTAAAGGTTAATCTTTTCTTCTTTAGCCCATGTTTCTGAAGCCATGTGTGAGAAGATATTAGTGGCCGTACATCCAGCTCCCATTCTTTTGGACGCATTTTTGGTATGATCAGCTCTCCAGACCCTGTCTCTTTTCTACAAATGTCTGCAGCATTTTCTCTGTTCAGGTGCTCAATGCTAAATTTAGCTGCTGAAATGTAAAATTATAAATCTATAAAGTGTTCTTCATTGAAAACTTCCTAAAAATAATGAAGTCACTGAAATTTTATTTTAATAACATTTTGTTGACAGTGTTACTGAACCAGACTTCATGCCATTCAGGAGCTTTCCTATCAATGTTTTATGATAAAGTTATATATTTGTGGCAAGACAGTTGTACTCACTTCTGTCACATTGTTTCAGATAAAGGATAATATATTAAAATGAAAAATATCTGTGTAAGGATGGTAAAATATCTGATATGAAAATCATCCAGATGTACTCCAGGCAAACAATGGCTGCATGGAGGTGTACTTAGCTCAGTTTTTAAAGTGTCTGCCCACTCAGAAGGAGACATTTTGTTCAAATCCCGCCAATATCCTAATTTTTTTTCTCATAAGCCTCTGGTTCCAGTCATGTCCTACCATGTAATAGCATGAAATACCTTGTGTCTGAAAAAGTGGAGATAGTCATAATGCTTTGTATGATTTCAGTGAATTGAAGAAATTCTGTAAAGTAAGAGAACACAGTTTTGTAGGATTAGACCTAAAAAAAAATCATAGACAAAGCACTTTAGTGAGACGTGAGAGAAAGAAAAATCACAAGAGAATTACCTGGGATTCAAACATGGACTCTGGTAAGACGAGCAGCTGTCTGGCCATGAGAGAACAGCATACTAACGAACTGAGCCAACTAGTGCCTCACTAGAGTCCATGTTCGAATCCCAGGTAATTCTCTTATGATTTTTCTTTCTCTCACTTCTCACTAAAGTGCTTTGTCTATAATTTTTTTCGAGGTTTAATCCTACAAAACTGTGTTCTTTTACATTATCGTACGAAAACCTCATTGTTATTTTATAAAAAAATTGTTCCTGAAGAAATTGTGATGTTTATATCAAACTGGAGGTCGATGACAGTTTTTTTTCATGGTGTATAAAATTAAATTTCAGTTATTTGGTGAGCAGTTACACATCTAATTTAATAGGTAAACTTGGAATGCTGGGCTCTGAGAAAAGTAATAGGAATCTTACATCTTACATCCTTCCCATGCTGCTAAACGTCACATAGTAGTTTGCCAAGATTGTAATAGGAATATATACTGATTATTATATTAATCTCCCACATGGTACCTGGGACCTGGGTATATGCCTGGAAAGCAAAGAATAGGACCACTGTACCCTACCACACACAATCGTAAAAGGCGACCAAGGAGGTTTTGGCATAGGGCCAGCAACCTTATTCGGTAAAAAAAAACCATCAGACTTCTACAGAAATGGAAATAAGAGAAAAAATAAATGCAAGTGGAAGGAGAAACGCATATCACAAACTGAGCTTACGAAAGTTGTGGATGAAAGCCAGCTACTGGAAGTCTGCAGCCTGACTGCAGACCTCCTGGAACCTAAACACAACATGCAAATAGGCAGCCAGAATGTAAGAATACTTAATAATCAAATTGGAAAACTAGCACAAACCATCAAGTAAATGCACAGAAGACGCCAGTGATGGTTGGGACATGTGCTCTGGATGACTGATGCCTCACTACCAAAAACAGCACTAAGATGGACACCACAGGAGAACAGAAGTAATGGTAGATCGAAGGAGACACGAAGAAGAACAACACAGAGGATGTTCAGTGCTCACCTGGGCAAGAGTTGAAAAAAGCAAAGGACAGGCAAAGGACAAACATTTGTGGAAAACCCTTGTGGAAGCCCCATGTGCCTTGGGTACTTAAGGTTCATAGAGAAAGAGAGGGAGAGAGAGAGAGAGAGAGAGAGAGAGAGAGAGAGAGATTATATTAATGTTTGATTATGTATACAAACTGTGCCCACTGCCTTTGTAATTCTGAGATACATGAATTTTGTAATGAATCTGTAATATAATTATAATGCATCTTTAATTTGCATTGTTTTATAATGTGTCTTCATTCTGAAATGCATTTATAAGGAATAATTAATCTGAAATGCAATTTGAATAATTTTTAACTATGTTGAAGTGAAAATTTGGCACAAAAGAAGCTCAGTTAAAAAATAAAACCAAATAACAAGATGTCAGATAAATGTGTTCACTTTTTAAAAAATATCTTACATCCTTCCCATACCATTAAACATCACGGCTTGCACGTTTCTGTTGATGTTTCTTCTTTTTCTCCTTCTTCTTCTTCTTCTCCTTCTTCTTCTTCATCCTCTTCTTCCCTTTAACCTTACAGTTTCTACGTGAAGACCATGCCTTCTGCTAGTGTCTTCTGACACAGATTCGCACAAACTGGGTGATGGATGTGGCATCATATGTTCTGTAGGCTGGGTTCCACTTCATAAAGAATATTCATTTGTGGAGGATATTTTACAAATCGTCAAGATTATCTTTTAGTTCATGATGGCCATCAGCTGTAGAACAGAAATTTTTGTAACCAATGTATTAGATTAGGTTATCTGCTGAGTTTTGTTTTCACTCAAGTTTGTACTGGCTCATGGTGATATTTCTTATATTTTTATATACATATTTTTTTAAGGTAATTTTCAAAGCGTTCCTGGTTGTAGCATTATGGTACAGCACTTACTGCATTGCCACTGTTGTTCTTGTGTGCTAACTTAAGCTCTTACAGAATGAATTTTCTTGTTGATGTTTGCCAAGGTTTCAAATAGTAATATACTTACATCTTACATGCTTCCCGTGCCGTTAAACATAACATAGGGTTCACATGATAGTTCGCAAAGTTTTCCTGTTTTCGGTGAGCTTTTCAACCTCATTAAGTGATGTTATGCCCACTAAACCGGCTTCTCTTAACGATGTCCTCTTTAGAATTTCACATGGTCGACCCCTTTTTCTTTGGCCTTTTGTGTTCCACTCAGTAGCTTGTTTTGGGATTGTCTGATTGTTTATTCTCATCATGTGACCAATATACAGTATGTCCATCTCCTTTTTCTAATCACCCATGAGATAGGTTGTTGTTTGCTCATCTCCCTTATCTGTGGGTTGCTCTTGAATTCATTCCACTTTATACCTAGTGTTTTCCTTAGGCATTTGTTTTCAAAGAGTCTAATTTGTTGTCTATTTCTTTAGTTGTTTTCCAACTTCCACATGCATAAATGAAGGTGGATATTGCATTTTAATTGAATAATCTAACTTGGTTTTTGTGCTTATAACTTTTGAGTGCCATATGTTCTCAAGATCCTTGAAGGTCACTGCCGATTTTGCAGTTCTAATCCTAACTTCCTTTCTGGTGTCACCATCCTGGTCTATGTAGCTGCCAAGGTATGCAAACTGGTTTATTTCTTCAAAGTTGTTTGTTCTACATATGTTTTTCCTTCTTGATTAATGGGAAGTTTCATTATTTTTGTTTTTTTTTGTTAATTATAAATCAAGTGCTATTTTACTAGCCAGTGAAGACAGAGGATCTGTTTTTTTCTTGCACTGAATTCACATTGTCACTGATGAGAGTTATATCTGCAATATCAAGATCTTCTAGTTGGATCCCATGTACCCAGTCAATGACTGTTTTACCTGTGCAACATTTTTTTCATTATAAAGTTTTTTTTCATTATGTTAAATTTTACTAAATATATATTTTTTACTTTAAAGAAAATAAACACCATACACATACATTATGATGAATCATAATTTATGACGTATATGTGAAGATTTTAGAGAAATTATAAATATTATCATATGAAATATATATTTCAATGTATTATAACTTTAAGAACATTTACTGGTTCTTTTCCTTGCCTTTTTTAAAAAACTACATCAGTGCTACAGAAAATGAATTGCAAATAATCTGTGAATCTCATTTAAACAAATTCAGATCCCTCTTTTACTGGACACGTATTTGTCTCCCTAGATGAAAATAACTTACTTGCTGAAAAAGCATCTGCAATGTGAGGATCAATAGCTGTATGTCCACAGTATTTCGTTGTCATGGTGACAAGCTATTTACACCTTTGATTCCACAGTTATCAGCTCCTGTAAATATCACCATATAAAAATGAATGAAAGAATTTTAACATAAAGAAATGTTGCATCTAAATGTTTCTCAGATGTTAAAAACATACTCTGGTTAATCTCTTTGCTAAGTTTCTGTGTTTCCCTGGTTTACAACTTCTTTTTGGCATTAAAAGATCCCAATTACATCTCTGCAAGTTTTTTTTTTGTGTGTTTTTTGTTTAGTTTTACTTGCAGTCCATTTCTTTCTCTTCAGTTTATATTACAAGTCTGATCTTTTCATACAGTCATTAAAATTCTTACTTTCAGTTTCACCTTTTGTAACTTGATGAAGTTTTTTTTTATATTTTGATTTAATTAAAAATAAATTACTTACATGTTGTTAACGTCACAGGCATCTAAACAATTCACTTAAAAAGGCATTAAATTCACATGTATAACAGCCTAATACATATATCACTACAGGTTTCCATTTCAATGTTGTTAAGTATATCTTATTACTTGCTCAATACTTAAGGAAACACTTGAAAGCACTTCAGAGAATCGATCACCGAAAACAACACGAGAACTAGGCTGTTCTGTTTCCATGCATCAAATATAAATAAACAGAGTTCGGCTGGACAGTTTTTATTATATCTACATAATTATGTAACTTCAGATGATTAAAATTACTCCATACACAGAACATTTGATGAAACACATGTAACTTTGTTTACGGTCGCTAGTTACCCTGCCCCCGCCGCCATATTGTACACAATGCTGTTGCTGTGGCTATGAAAACAAAAGCGAAAATGAACTTTTTTTCCCATTCAATTTAACCGATTGCGCTTCCACGTCGTTTTATGAAAAATTAAGGAGCATAAAGCATTTTGAAAGACAAATTATATGAGCTTCGTGTTTAGTGAGCCCAGGAGCACATAAATTGATGACGTTTCACGATTCATAAACATGAAAAATGGCCCCGAAACTTTGTATAATGTGTTGTCGGGCTGTCAAATGGGCCCCTGTCGTCTTCATAACAGCAATTATCGCCTGGTCTTATTATGCATATGTTGTCGAGATGTGTATTCGTAAGTCCAAGAGAAAAGATGTGTGAAATTTTGATTCTTTATTTTAATTAAGAGTTGAAGTTTGTATTGGTAAATATGACAATACGATATCCTGATTGTACATGAAGTGAATGGTTTATGTTATTTTAGAACATAATAATATGCCAAAGGTAAAAAAAAAAGTAAAGGTAATCCTCTCATGCCTTAGAGTCACATAGGTATATGGTGTTAATGCTCATATTTTCGCAACATGAAAAAAAAAAAAACAGAAAGAGACTGCTCTTAACAATAAGGTAAAGACTACCCTTAAAATTCCGACGAAAGAAGTTGCGCAAGAGACACGGGCAATAAATAAGCAGATGGACAAAAATTAGGAAGAAACAGAAATATATTTTGTAAAGTACACAGTATGTATCACGGTGGGCCAGAAAAAAAAATGAGGTTTATAGTGCCGTTTCATAATACAGCAGATTCATCATCATCATGTTCCCATTCCCCCAAGGAAGGTAGGCATGCAGTGGTTTTCCAACTTGATCAGTAATTTGGTTTCACAGTGTACACAGCCAAGCTCAGTCCACTCCATTTTTTTTATATTGTCTGTCAGTCTGTGTTGTTGTTAACTTCTTGCTCTTTTCCTTCAGGTTTTCCCTCAAGTATAGTTTTCATTTTTGTATTGTCTCTTGATGTGACCAAAATATTTTGATTGCTTGGTTCTAATGTTTTCCATTGTTTCTCTTTTTTTAATTTCAGTTGATTTAGTAGTGCTTTCTTTTTGTTTTATTTTTTATCTGTGGAACTGATCCTGTTCTTTTTTATATCCACATTTCAAGCGCCTTAATTTTCTTTTCCATTTTCTTATTTAATATCCACACTCCTACACCATTGAGGAATGTGGCGTATACATAACACTCAGTTGTTGTGCTACATGCTTTGATGTAAGAACGTATGTCACTTTGCTGATTGTACAGTCAGCCATTACAGTTCTGCTGTTAATTTTTATTTCATGTTTCCCATCATCTATTGTCATAAGGTATTTTGCAACATGTTGTGTTGTGTCTCTCTTTGTATATAAGTTTACAGTTATTATTTCTGTTGTTCTTACCTGCTATTTATTTATAATATTTATTTCCAGTCCATATCCTTGGCTTTTGAAATGTATTTTTCTCACAAGATTCTGTAAGTCATTTGGATTTTCTCTTGGTAGCAGTGTATCATCTATATATTTGAGGTTATTGACGGTTGTTCCAGTAATGACTAATCCAAGCATCTCACAAATGCTCTTGAATATTTTTTCACTCTACAAGTTAAACAATCAAGGAGACAGCACACATCTTTGTCTGACCCTCTTTTTGTATCAGTGGACTTTGAATGGTCAGTGTCTTACAGCTGCTGTCTGTTTCCAGTACAGGTGGCTTATCACTTTGGTGTTTTTTTACTATCTAAATTAGTATCTTTCAGGCAATCATTTGATAAGTAGACTGTTGACAAATTCATTCATTCATTCATTCATTCATTTGCCATCCCTTGCAGACTTTGCCTCCCCAACAGAACTCCTGTAGACCTCTCAGTTGTAAACAATATGGCTTGCTGCTGATGCATCCATTTGCAGATTATCAACGATGTGTTGCAGCCATCTTCGCCTTGATCTTCTTCTTTTTCTTTTTCCCATTATGTACTCTTCCAAGCCAGTCTTCTCTAGATTATCATGACGTTTAATGTGTCCAAAATATTTAAGTTTTCTCTCTTTAATCCTCTTTACTAGCCAGCCTTCTTTAATATTAAGTTCTTGTAGTATGGATATATTTGTTCATTTTTGTGTCCTTGATATTTGAAGAACTCTTCTGTGGTATTTATGTTCAAAGGCATTTATGTGTTTCTCAGATGTTTTGTTAAGTGTCCGGGTCTCACAGGCATTGTTGACAAAAAAGAAATAAAAATTCATTGGGCATGTCATGCATAGAAAATATTTAGACAACATGGTGAACAGCAGTTCAGATTAAAAAAAAAAATAAGAAAAATGAGAGAGAAATACTGAGACAAACTGGCTAAGTAGCAGAAGAAAGGACAACAGATCTAGTTAGAGACACTGTTGAGCTGACAAACTAGGCATGATTGGCAGTGAATGTTATAACTAATATTTGATGATTGTTTGATAAAATGAACATGGTATGGTTTTTATGCAGCATTTTGAATTAGTCCTGTCTTGCAATGATACGTCCAGCAGCAGTAACGTATAAGCAAAAATGATGTAAATTAATGAGTTTAAGTTTACAGAAATAAAAACCTGAAAATTTCAACCATCAGTTGAGTATAATTAACAGCAGTCCATAGTTTGTGCAAGCAAGCAGAGACCTACTTGGCAAGCAAATTGATAAATAGGCAGACAAATTTTTGCTTAGAGTACAAATCACTGCATAACTCTGATGCTTGTAGAAGTACTGTATTTTCATGCATATAATGCACAGATGTTTAAAACTTCTTTTCGTATTTAAATTTCATTTTCTCTGTAGTTCTTTTTTTTTCTGTTCTTCATTAAAATGCTGTGGGTCAAACTTTTGTTTATATTTTACTCATAAACCTCTTCCTTTTACTGTTTGTCAAAAAACTTGTATACAGTGTGCATACAGGTATAATGTGCAAGAGGTCTGTGGTTTGAAAAAACTGAATAATGTATAAAATGTGGAATTCCCTCCATCTCATTCCAGGCGGATGTTTTGGGCTTCTTTTGATACTCTTAGAGGTTTGGGCACCTCCAGGTCATAGCTTCCAGTTTGGGCTGTCAGGTCATTTTGTGTTGATATCAGCATTCTCCCAGATGTGTCCTATCTCGGTTGTTACTTAGGATGGGTGTACATCATCCACTGTCTCCAACCACTTGCAGTGTTATGTAGTATTAAGTCCTATCAGATGTTCTGTCATAAGCCCATAGTTCAATTAGTGTTATCATGCTAAGCTCAGCAGTGACATTATATGATCCTGTGCCTTATCTAGACCTTGTTTCTTCAGCGTCGACACATTAATCATTGTTAAATAATTTTATTTATTCCATCTTTCCATTTTCCTCACTTGGCTAGATTTATTTAAAGGACTGTAATAAAAACTACTCTGAAATGGCCGAACTACTCTGAAATGTTCCATATTGCATGTTTTGTCTTGCCTGGTCTTTTTTCCTCATATGCCTTTCAGTGTTGAGGGGGTAAATAGACATCTTGATAGGGTTCAGTGGTTTGCTTCATGTAAAAGGTTATTTAAGGTTTCTGTTATTTCCTTTATTCACCTCTTGGCCTCTTTCCTCTTGTTTCCTTTTTTAATTTTGGCATGAGTGTTTTCTGTGGGTCACAAAGATATGCAAGAGTCACAAAGATATGCAAGATAAAATAAACAAGCTAACTCAGAATGCAAACAACATAGGACTAAAGATCAACGTAGGAGAGACAAAGTTAATGAAGCAAAATGTGAACAACAGAAATGTACTCAGAGTAGATAGCAAGTTAGTGGAGGAGGTCAGCGAATTTGTATACCTTGGCAGCAGAGTAGTAGAAAATGGAGACAGCACAGAGGACATCAACAGCAGACTTACTAGAGCAAACCAGGCTTTTGCAATGCTGCAGAATATATGGAAATCCAAAAAACTAAGCATAAATATGAAAATCAGGATATTTAAGAGTAATGTTCTAAGTGTACTACTCTATGGAAGTGAATGCTGGAAAATCACCAAAACCATAGAAAACAAGTTGAATTCTTTCCAGACTAAATGTTTACGAAGAATTAGAAAAATATTTTGGCCAAAAACCATCAGAAATAACATCTTATTGGCAGAAATGCAGATGAAGCCACTGACAACAATTATTGAGGAAAGACGCTGGCGATGGTTGGGACATGTGCTCCGAATGACTGACAACTCACTACCAAAAATAGCACTAAGATGGACACCACAGGGGAACAGAAGTAAGGGTAGACCAAAAGAGACATGGAGAAGAACAACAGAAAGGATGTTGAGCAATAGAGAGCTCACCTGGGCAAGAGCAAAAAGAAGGCAAAGGACAGGCATTTATGGAAAACCCTTGTGGAAGCCCCATGTGCCTTGGGCACTTAAGGTTCAGAGAGAGAGAGATTTTCTGTGGTATATTGTCTGGTTGTAGTCATGTAATGCAGTCAGACCAGTTGACTTGTTCCAAATTAGGTCTGGTAATTTATCTTTTAGAATAAACTTCATGTATTTTTCTTTGAGATCTGCCGAATCAGCAAGTGAGTCGGTTAAGCTAAACATTTCAGATGCTTCAATCTGGATATGTGTGTGGGTGTGGGTGGGTTGTGTAAGTAGCTTTTTTATTTTTTTTTGTGGTCTTTTTTGTGCCATGTGCAGATTTGTGTCATGTTCAAGCACACAGTGTTTGGCTTTTGTGAAGATCTTGTTACTACTCAACTTTTCTCTTTCAGATACTGCTGATACTGTAGCTGAAAAAGGTGGGTGCTGCTCCATAGATTTTCCAAACATTATTTCTCAAGTATTTTATCACATTCACATTTTTAAGACATTTTTTTGTTATTGATTTTAGTTAACACATTGCAGTTTTTCTTATTAAACTCAGTAGTTTCAGTCACTTTATTGGCATATGATTTTTTAACCATTTTGTTTAAAGGACGAATTGTAGTTGATTAAAAGCGTAACTTATAGTTTTTAATAACAGTATTAATTGTCTATGCTTTTAATGTCTTTTAATGTTAGCATGGCTGGTTACAGTTTTATGCACATTGGTTAAATTTAATATGAGTATTACTCATGAGTATGAGTGTAATTATCAAATTATAATTTAATACCAATTATGTAAGATGTAAGATTACTTAAATAAATAATTTGGGGCTAGCGTGGTGAAGGATGTAAGATGTAAGATTACTTAAATAAATAATTTAGGGCTAGTGTGGTGAAAGGTGTAAGATTACTTAAATAAGTAATTTAGGACAAGTGTGGTAAGTCTAAGGTAGGAAACAGGCAGAAACTGTCAGATGCATCATTTAAATAGCGACTTGATTGAATAAAAATAAAATAAAAAATCATATTTTGCAAAGCAGTTTTGTCCAGGTACCAGAAAATGTAGACCATTTTGTAACATTCTGACGTGACTGTTTGTCATTCCAGTTGTCTTCCTTTTGTTGTATCATCCAATCCTTATTCTGTTTCTATGGTCATACCACCAAACTATATTTGCCAAGATTCGTGGGCCACCAAAGGAGGTAAGTGACATTCGGATTTAACTAATTCAGTCTTACTTTTGACATGCCGTCTAATTAAAATAAAGGATAGTAGATAATAAAAGTGAAAAAAATAGTTTTGCCGATAAAATGTTCATGGAATAATCATATTCATGATAACTATCATCATGTGCCCCGCTGGCAGACATTGGTGGTCATGTTTTTCTTCAGATCTCGATCCTTAATATTTTCCATTTTCCCTTTTGGGGAATAATAAAAAAAAATAACTACAAAATGTTTCTTCAGATTTTGTTGTTGTTGCTTTGTCTTCTATTTTTAATAACAGTATTTAAAGCTTTATTGGCCATTCATATCTGTTATAATTGTAATTTTTCTTATAACTTGTATCTTCATTTAGATTAATTTTGTTGTTGAGTCATAAGTTGATGTTGTGAACCGTTTATTTTTGCTTGCAGTTTTTCTTGAACCAGCCAGAATGGCAGCGGTTAGAGTCGGAAACAAATGAGAATAATCAAAAAGAACAGCTGAACAATTTTGCTAGAAAACTTCCTATTCAAAACAGAACAGTTGTAGGGTGTAAGTATGTTGTTTGTTTTGAGTGTGGGCTCTTAAATGTAGTCAGTCCGTGTTTTTATTGTTTGTAAGTATATTGTTCTGTTTTGTTTTTTTTTTACTAATTCTAAGTATTTTGTTATATCTGTGGACTGTTAAATGTAATCACTCCATGTTTTTACTGTTTGTAAGTCAGATAGTTCTGGTTAAAAAAATCTCACATTTTTATATGAAACCTCATTAAATTCTGAAAATAAATAATTGACTGTTCCCTTGCCACGGGCAAAAACACGCAGACATTCCATTTTTGCCAGATAAAATGCACGCATGTTGTGATATTTTTGGGGTATAGTTGAAAAAGTAAATGTAACAAGTTGTTTCCATCTTTCCGTGCCGGGCGTCAATTTTTTGACGCTTCCGGTACCCCCGTTGCTTACCAGGCATCAGTTTTTTTATGCCTGGTTTGTTTCAATAAAACAGCCGGTGTAACATTTAGATTGTGCATATTTCATCCGCGTTTCCGGTGACACTTTTCGAAATGGTGAAAGAGTCCTTAGATACGAGCGATGCCGAGTGAGAAAAAGGAAGAGAAACATGGAAAATTTTCAATTTTGATGATATAACATGGACATGGCCTGTGACCACCCCACTGCTCTTGAATGTATCCCAAGTAGATCTAGACATATTTAGATGACTGGAGAAGTAGTTAGGAGGTTATTTCAGACATTAATTTAGCGAGAATGCAACATAGAATCAGAATATGAGATCGACAAGTAGATCTAGACATCTCAGATGGTAAGTAGTGCATATTTAGACCTAGCCAATGGTGAGCTGGGCACAATCATTGTCTAAAAACATCACATTACTTCTTTTTTCCTAAAAAACTCTGCATTTATGAAATTTTCATTAATTTAGTTATACTTTGAAACATAATAAGTATACGGAAGTACATGGAAATACTGTTTTCCATTCCATTTTATAACTATACCCCCTAACCCTATCAAGAGCCGCGCTTTTACTCTGGCACTCCACTGCACGTCCGTGTTTCTTCCTCCGGCACGGAAAGAGTTAAAAGTATACTTATTATGCATCAGAATAACTGTAAATGTATGAAGGTTCCATAAATGCAGAGTTTTTGTTTTTTTTTAGGAAAAAAGAAGTAGTGTGATGATTTTAGCTGATAATTATGTCCTACTTACAATCAACTAGGTTCTAGATCTACCAACAGCGAAGTCTAGATCTACTTGTAGATTTATATGATCTTGTCTTGTTAAAAGTATGTATCAAAATAACTGTAAATGTATGAAGATTCCATAAATGCAGAGACTTTTAGAAAAAAAGTAGTGTGATGATTTTAGCTGATAATTGTATCCAACTTACCGTCGGCTAGGTCTAGATCTACCATCGACAAAGTCTAGATCTACTTGTAGATTTATACGATTTCATCTTGTGATATGTGACATGCTCACTAAAATAATGTCAGAAATAACCTTGTAACTACTTCTTCAGTCCATTTTATAGGTCTAGGTCTACTTGGGATTCATTCAAGAACAGTGGTCTGTTCATAGATCATGTCCATATGCCTCCAAAATCACAAAAGAAGTGAAAATTCTTTATAAAAACATCCATTTCACTCTTGTTGCAAACCACGCTTCGATAGTAATATGAAGGGTCACCGGACATGCACAAATAAAACGTTTACAATTAAAAATTTACACTTTTTTTAACAAAAACAAAATATGTAGCAATATATTGCCAAGCAGCAATGGACTTATACTCCGGATATACCAATATATTGCTGCCTGGCAAGGGAAGAGTTTAAGCACACATTCTTTATGGTTACATAGTAATCAAAAGCACAGAGAGGTAAGATAGGTTTTAAAAAAAAAAGGCCTATTGTGTGTCAAGGTTTGATATTGTGGATGAATCAGTACTAAAGAGGACATTGGGGCCTTGAAAATGACAGACAGCAACAGAAAATAATCCTGGAGTGAGATTATAATATATGTATGTATTTTATTTTGGTGAGGTCCAACCAAGTAGAAAAAAAATACAAGCAAGGAGTGAGCATGATATGGAAAATTCTATGCTTTGTAATATTTACTATTTGTATTTCAGGAAACACAGAATATTTAAAACCTGTGATCAGATCATTTGTGTTTACTAGGTGAGGATATGAAACAAATCATGATGAAATGAGGCACACAGAAAATAAAAAATGTTTGAAAGTCACACAGGAGAATGGCAAAGGTGACACTGGACTTCAAGAAGCTTGAGAAAATATGGAAATCAAGCACAAGAACAATACATTGGATATTCAGCTTGCATGTAATACACATTCTTACATGTGCATGTAAAAGCTCGAAAACAGTGAAAGAAATAGAGCCTTTATTTAATTCCCAAAGTGGATCTAAGAATAAAGATTCTCAGTGGGGTCCATCATTAAAGGGAATGCATCAGTCCCTCTCTTGTTGACTTGGTTGAAGTAACCAGTGTCATCAGTTACATATTGTACATTCTTTTTTGTTCACAAGATAAGATTCTGTCTCAGTTTGTGAGAGCTCAGAGACTGTTTTTATCAAGAGATAAGTGGGAATTTATCGATAACTTTCACCCAGTGTGTAAAAAATAATCCAGTGCTTCTTGTATTCTCAGTTCCACGCTACTGTGAGAAATGTAAGTGTGTCAAACCAGACAGATGTCACCACTGTTCTGTGTGCTCAACGTAAGTTTTGTATGGTGTATGTGATGGAGTATGATGTTTTATGTGTCAGGTTTGAATTACCTTTGTCTAGAACATCAGTTATCAACATGGGCCTATGAAGGGTCGTGTGGAGATCCACATAGCAAGTCCAGATTTAAAAATTATTTTTATGCTTCACAAAGGTTAGTGGGAATTTCTTTCTGGCACCACCACACTCCAAGGTCCACCCAGCCTCTAGAAGTGGGTACCAGAGAAGTCTAGGAAGGTAAATGCGGCCAGGTGTGATTCTGACCACATCACACTTTCATGTGCCGATGATCTTAGCAATATGAGCCTAACACAATATCCCTAATATGCTTTAATGGCTTGGAAATGGAGATTTTACCTTCCCAGAGAGTTAAAGCAATAAATTTCAAGATGTGAATATTTAGAAGAGTGACAGGGATATGTTGTTGTTTGTCCATGATCTTCGATAATGACCACAGATTCATCTTAGTCAAAGTAAGGAGAGGTGTGTCCGTGCATGACCAGCTAGCCCGATACGAGCTCTAAAAGTTTTGCCACACACGGAACATATATGTCCAGATTCAGTTGTGGATGTTTGTGCTGCCTTGGCTTTTCGCATTGTGCGTTTGTGCTGGGCACTTTCAATTCCTGAGTACTCTGCTCTCTGAGCACCCAGGGTGTTTAAAGCCCTCCATGATGGGTGGACTTGTGCTATGGCCTCCCAAGAGTTTATGTCTGTCCCGAAGGCTTTGAGTGAGGTTTTGAACGTATCCTTGTAACGCTTTTTTTACCCTCCAGCTTTCCATTTTCCGGTCAGTAGTTCCCCATAAAGGAATTGTTTGGGTGGTTGAGTGTTACTCATTCTGACTATGTGCCCTGACAGGGATATAGAAGGGCTGTGGCAGATTATTGTCGACTTAATAGATTAATGAGCTGAAGAAGGTTGTGACGTGGGATATTAGGCATATAGCATGAATAATATTATCAGATGGTGGGTATGTTATTTCTCATTCTACAAATATTGCTTCTATTTCGATATTATGCCTTGGGACTTAATTTATTTTTGAAAAATAATAAACAGATCTCATGAGTAGTAGAACTGATAGTGATTGACTTCATGTGCATTAGCCATTGAGTTTGATCCTGTCATTGAGTCAGGCCAGCTGTGCAGTTCCCAGCCCAGTGCAGTAGGTAGAACTACCCCAGAAGCCTGACAGTGGCTGGCTGCAAGATAAGGATATCCAGAAAACATTGGCTGTTCGTTCATCAGGGATATAAGTACAAGTTCATGTGGATATTGATATTGGGAGTATGCCTGAATTTTTATTAAGTCTGAAATAATTGATACAGAAAATCAAAACTGATGATTCAAAAACTGTGAAAGTGCAGTGTATTAAAGATGTCATGATGGTCCGTGTGCATCAAAAGAATGTTTGTAAAGTAATATTTGAAGTGATTGTACTATGTTAAATATTAATTATCTGATTCTTTTGAAAATTGCAGTCATTCTTTTTAATTCATCATCATCATCAGGTGCCGTGCCGACTGGTATTGGCTATTATGCTTCTCCAGAGTACATGATCCTTCATGCAGGCCATTAGCTCAGTTGATGATCTCCTCTCACACCATCTCATCAGACTGTCAAATATCATTTCTCTTGGTCTTCCCCTGGCTCTTCTTCCCTCTGTTTTTCCTGTTATAATATTTTCAATGCCCCCTCTTCTCATTGCATGTCCTATGAAAGTACATTGTCTCTCTCTTATTTTTTTTTTGACAAGATTTTTTCTATCTCCAACTCTTCTCAAACATTCTTCATTAGTTATTTTTGCTGTCCAGGGAATTCACAACATTCTTCTAATGAACCACATTTCTGTTGCCTCCAATGATTTTTGTTGGGCAGTCCTGCCTATTGTCCATGATTCACTTTCATATAACAAGATAGGTTCTTTTTAATTGGTCATGTGATAATTATAATTTTATTCAAGACATACTTATATTAAAAATTATATTTTAAAGGTTACTTTCAGGAATTGCTCGGTTTACTAATCCAGTGGTATTGGGTCCAGTCCCAGCAGTGGGATTTTTTTCTGATACAAGACCGAAAAAGCCCCCCGGGGCTCACCCGGCCTCTAAAAATGGGTACCAGAGAAATCTGGGAAGATAAATGCGGCCAGGCATGATACTGACCACATCACACTTTCATGTGCCGAAGGTCATGGAAATTCTGGGTCTAACACCATGTTCCCCAATATGCCTTAATGTCATGGAAACGAGAATTTTACCCTTTTGTTTTCAGGGATGGCTGATACATAATCTGTTTACCCTTTTTTTTTTTCATAACTCACAGATGTGTTCTTAAAATGGATCACCATTGTCCTTGGTGAGTGCATATAAATGTGGCTTTTGTTTTTCATGTGATAAATTTGGGAGACTGAAATTTGTTACTGAAAAAAATGGGAATATTCTTTTCTTTTCTTTTCTTTTTTTTTGTCATTAATATGAATTGTCCTTGTATTTACATTGTAAATTTTATCTTATGATTGGTTTTATTAAACATATAAGGCAGATCAGAGCCATTAGCTTTGATTTCAGGTCTGGTTAACTATAGCCTGCATAAGACCATACCCTGCTCTCTTCTGTCAGTTCTCTGTGAAAAAAAAAAAATGGCAAAGTCACAGCAGTCTGGAAAATGTCAGTCAGTCATTTGCATGTCCCTTACAGAACTTTGCCTCCCTAACAGCTTTCCTGTAGGCCTCTTGGTTGTAAGCAAGATGGCCTGCTGCTGATGCGTCCATTTGCAGATCATCAACGATGTCTTGCAGCCATCTTTACTTTCCTCTCTTTATTTCCCATTATATACAGACTGTCTTCTATAAATTATCATGACGTATGTTTTCTCTGTTTAATCTTATTTTCCAATCTTGTTCAGTATTAAGTTATTGTAATATGGATATAATTGTTCTTTTTAAATTTTTGTGTCCATGATATTAGAAGAACTCTTCTGTAGCATTTACATTCAAGGCATTTATATGTGCTAGACAAAAATTGTGCCCATGATGGAGCTCACTTAGATGTGGGTGTTGTGATTTGCAGAGGGGGGGGGGAAGGGAGAGAGAGAGAGAGAGAGCATCATTCCTTCATTTTTAAGCACCCCAAGACATGAGGAGAACCATGGCCTTCAGATATCATCGTCAGTCATAGAACATTATAAGCAAATTAACTTCATGGATTGTTGAATAGATCAGTGTTGTTTATTTTTAACAGTTTTAACATTGTAGAAGAATATTCGTCATTAGTGCCTGCAGGTTTGAACTTCAGTGTGAAAAATATAAAACTTGAACACCTGTTCACAAAATCATTGAAATAGGAGAGTAAGTAGAAAGAAAATGCAAAGCCATGATTAATCTTACTGTCTGCATTCACTGATCTCAACATGTGAGCATTTTTTTAGGGGTGGGTGTGTGGGTGTGAAGATGGTGTTCAATTTGGCAGTCAGTGAACCATAGCTGATATGCTAGCATCAGGGTCAGTGACCCATACGCTAGCATCAAGGTTAGTGAACCGTAGCTGATATGTTACCATCAAGGTTAGTGACTCATAGCTTTTTTGTGGTCATGGCCGCCACCCTTCCTGGTTGTGACCAGGACGGATTTTTTGTCCAGAAGGACGAATCTTCGTCCCTGGGTTGAGCTGGTTTAGGCATATTATTCCAGTATGGGCATGTTTAGGACATGACCGACCTCTGGAGTGGAGGTGCCATGACATGCATAGCCATCAAGTTCCACCCCTAGTTTAAGGGGGTTTAGGCATATTTCACCAGTATGAGTGTATATTGGACGTGGCCAACTTCTAGAGCAGAGATGCTGTGGTATGAGTAGCTCTCGCTGTGAGACCACACGACATACCAACTAAGCTTCACGTTATCCTTTCTGTCACCTTTTCACATCGGTGCCGCACAGCAACCCTAATTTCTTTTTCGCATTTTCTTCATTGGCCGGGAGGAGTTTCACTTCACACGTGGCATCTGAAGAATCTCGCCAGCAGTGTCTTAACCTCTGGGTTAAGAATCAATGTTAGTGACTCATAGCTGATATGCTAGCATCAGGGTCAGTGATCCATAGCTGATATGCTAGCATCAAGGTCAGTGAGCCATAGCTGATATGCTAACATCAAGGTTAGTGAACCATAGCTGACCAAGACCCTTTCTCACCTCTCTGGTGCTACACCCAGTTAACAGACATAATCTGGCCAGTGGGGCAGAGATTGCCACATCCCCCATGGTGGTGGAGTCAGCTAAAGAAGTATTGCATGCCCCCTGTTTTTTAGCTCCACTCTAGGGCTGAAATAAATAGCTGGTGTAACCCAATGCAGTGCTATGCTTTAACACTTTCACTGCAATGGCTGCAGAGAACATCAGCCTTGCAGTTCCAGGAAGATAGAAGGAAAAAAAGAAGCACATTTGGTGATGACAGTAGAGCAGAAACAAAGAGGGAAGAAAAAAGAAGAACCATAGGTTCTAAGGACTGTTATAGCCGGAGGTGGGGTTGAGGATATGCTCTCCACTCCAATGGTGTGCGTCTCAAATAGCCTCTGACAGTCAAATCCAGCTTCTGGCCTTCTCGTGGCAGAACTGTTTAAACTGACAGGAGAAGGGGCGAAGGCGAATATCTGGTGCCTGAAAACCAGATGATTCGGGTAGATGAGAGTCATGTTTGGTAGCTCATCTACTGCTGCTGGTGAGATTCTTCAGTGCCGTGTGTGGAGTGGGGCTCCTCCCGGCCAGTGAAGAAAAGTGTGAATGGGGTTGCCTGTGGAAAAGATGAAAGAAAGGATTAAGCGAAGTAAACAGTAGCTAAATCACGGCACCTCTGGTCTGGAGGTCAGCCACGTCCTAAGTGCACTCTTATCAGGCGAAATGCCTGAACTGCCTTAACCCAGAGGCTAAGACACTGCTGGCGAGATTCTTCAGATGCCGCGTGTGGAATGAAACTCCTCCCGGCCAATGAAGAAAATGCGAAAAAGAAATTAGGGTTGCCGTGCGGTGCTGATGTGAAAAGGTGACAGAAAGGATAACGTGAAGCTTAGTCGGTATGTTCAGTGGTCTCGCGACGAGAGCTACTCATACCACAGCACCTCTGCTCTAGAGGCCGGCCACGTCCGATATACACCCATACTGGTGAAATATGCCTAAACCGGCTTAAACCAGGGGTGGAACTTGATGGCTACACATGTCGTGGCACCTCTACTCTAGAGGTCGGTCATGTCCTAAACACGCCCATACTGGAATAATATGCCTAAATCGCCTCAACCCAGGGGTGAAACTTACTAGTGGCGAAGATTCGTCCTCCTGGACAAAAACTCTGTCCTAGTCACAACTAGGAAGGGTAGCAGCCATGACCACAAAATGCTGGTCGGAGACACTGGACCAGTGCAGTCTAGATAGGCAACCACCTCTCACCCTGCGGGGATGAATGTGTATCCTAATCAGCTGAGGTTTTCTGGTGAGAAAGTCCAATGCTGGACTGGATGGGCAACCACCTCTCACCCGGCAGGGATATACGTATATCCCAAAACACTTCGAGGTTTTCTGGTGAGAAAGTCCAACTCTAGGCTGGATGGGCAACCACCTCTCACCCAGTGGGGATATACTCATATCCAAAACAGAGGTTTTCTGATGAGAAAGTCCAACTCTAGATTAAACTGGTGCAACGAAAACCACGGTGTCACACATTCCCGCTTCTGAGACCCACCAAGAATACAGGCTCAAGCCCTGTGATACTCTGAACCTCTTGTGGTCCTCTTGTGGATCTATCAAGGACCGCAGGAGTAAATTCAGGAGGATAACGAGGTGGTCTTGGTGGTAGAAGCGAACAAAGAAGAAGAAGAACTATATTTGGTGATGACAGTAGAGCTGAAACAAAGAAGGAAGAAAAGTAATTATAATGTTCTGAAAAGATCTGCAAAAGCAAAATGGATTTTAGAAAGATTGCTCAGGTTTTTAAGATGCCATTAATAAGAGACAGAGGGGAAAATGTTGCGGTGATTGTTGTAACATTTTGTAGGTAAGATTTCCTGAAAGGACAAAGACAGCATGCCTTTCTTGTTTTCTTTGTAGTTGTAGCACCTACCATAAGGCCTCAGACACACCAGGAATACCTGGATGAATGATTGTTAGTTATCTGCCCTGTCAGGCCCTACAACATTTTGTTTGTATCTTGCGTTTATTTTGTCATTGATATGGCATTTATAATTGTAGAATTTTCTTTTTTTTTTTTTGGAATGATAATGATATTTTAGAAAATCTTCTGAAACTCATAATATATGTAGGTAAATTCAAATTCAGTCCACATTTTGATAAAGCTCACCAGTATTAAGTTCTACAGGTAAAGAACCTGGCCAGATTGTTAATAGTTTGTTAAGCATTTTGGATGACAGTATTTTCTTTCTATCCGGTGTGCAAGCAGAGGTTAGTGTAGGACACTTGATGGGCACCAGACTGGGGATATGATTGACATCCCATCATTTATCATACGTGGCCTTTCTTTGCCAGACTGGTGTATTCTGACGTGGCTATGTAAGGTGTTTCTGTCTGGTACAGAACACCTTATATAATGCCCTTTTTTTAAAAAGTTTTCAGAGTGACCTAAAATTGAGCGTGTGGGTGCAGATATTTATACATGTCATAACTACATATTATTTGATGTGCACTGAATATACTGGAGGCTGTTTTAGTTTCATACATTATTTTGCGCTATGCTCATTGTTTTTTTTTTTTTTCTTGAACAGGGTAAACAACTGTGTGGGGTTTCACAATTACAAATTCTTTGTGCTTTTCCTGGGTTATGCTTTGCTGTACTGCGTTTATGTGGCACTGTCATCACTGAAATATTTTATTAACTTCTGGTCGGTAGGTGAAAGCTTTTATTTTCCCCCTATTAGTCATGTTAGTCGTACTTTCTTCTAAAGATGTCCTGAAATTTTTTTGTGCTTCTTGCTGTCTTCTTGTATTTTTTAAAACTATCGTCTGGTTTGTTTATTCATTTGTCTAATTCTTCCCTGTCCCATTATACTTTTACTGACAACACAGGACTGATAGCTGAGAACCAACAAGACCTGCAGAAACTCTTGGATAAAAGTGAACAAAAAGAGCTTACTCTTAACATCAGAAAGACAGAGACTACTGTTATATCAAAGAAACAGAATCCACCAAAATGTAGTACAAAATTAAATGAAACAGTTCTAAATCACGTGCAGAAATTCAAATACCTTGGAACAGTAATAGCTTTGGATGGAATATGCAGAACAGAAATTAGGAAGAGAATAGGGCAAGCAAAGACTGCATTTCAGAGAATAAGCATTATGCAACACATCCTTATCAATGAATGTTACAAAACAGGTCCTAAAATGCTATATTGAGTCTGTCTTATGGAGGTGAATCATGGACAGTAGACAAGTCTGCACAAAGATCATTGGAAGCAGCAGAAATGTGGTTTATAGAAGAATGTTGCAAATTCCCTGAACAGCAATGATTACTAATGAAGAATGTATGAGAAGAGCTGGAGAGACAAAAAAAATCTTGCCAAAAGAATACACGAGAGACAATATACTTTCATAGGACATGCAGTGAGAAGATTTTCAAAATTGAAAATATTGTGACAGCAGGAAAAATTGAGGGAAGAGGAGCCAGAGGAAGACCAAGAGAAATGATACTGGATAGTTTGATGAGGTGGTGTGAGATGAGATCACCGGCAGAACTGATGGCCTGTGCCTGAAGGATCAGAGAAACATTAATATTCAACACCAGTTGGCATGGCACTTGATGATGATGTTGATGATGATGATGATTGATGATATTTGTGTGTGTGTGCAGATAATGATTATTGTTACGAGATCAGTGGGAGAGAAGATAACTGTTAAAAGAGAGGACCTTGTCATCAGATTCTGCAGACTGTAGTTTATTAACAATCACATCTTACCTCCCAGTGGTGCTTCCACATGAACAGTCTTTCAATGCTGCAGCCAAGCTAGCATGAGAAGGATAACTATATTCCTTATTATGATGGAGCTTGCAAAGGAATCTATTTTAGTACACTCTAGAAATTCAAAAGAAAAAAAAAAACGAAACGCAAGCCATGAATAACTGGATGTTGTGGATCCATATTTTCACTTTGACACAGTTTGCCATGAACTTGGAGTTATTGCAAGCCAATGCTAGATAAACTGTACATTCTGAAACGGAACAGATTCTCAGACAGACAGAAGTTCTTTTGTGTTTTTTTTTTTAACATAACACAAATATACTGGGTATTCCAAAAGTTTGTGCACGCTTTTATACTTTTAATAACAAAATAAGCATAAATATATAACAATGTTGGAAGCAATATTTGAAAGCCTTGCTTTTAAAGTTTTTTAATATTATAATTATATTAGTGAAGAAATGATGAGTTTTATTTTATTTGTTGTGGTACATGACTATTAGAGCTCAGTAGAGTTGCTCTGGGGAACGTTTAGTTCAGAAAATGTGCACCACATGGATTTTTTTTTTTTTTTGACTGCTTTCAAAGGCTTGCTTGATTTTATTCATTATTTCTCACTTGTCCATGGTCTCCCAGATCATGGTGTGTCATCAACCAATCCAGTGTCTTTAAAATTTTCATCCACTTGTTTACTGAGTTTCTACAAAATGCTTGTGTACCGTAATGAGTAGGATAGTTCCTTCAGACTGCTGGTAATGACTTAAATTAATTAGGGTAGTTCCTTCAGACTGCTGATAATGACTTAAATTAATTAGGGTAGTTCCTTCAGACTGCTGGTAATGACTTAAATTAATTAGGGTAGTTCCTTCAAACTGCTGGTAATGACTTCAGTTAATTAGGGTAGTTCCTTCAAACTGCTGGTAATGACTTCAGTTAATTAGGGTAGTTCCTTCAGACTGCTGGTAATGACTTAAATTAATTAGGGTAGTTCCTTCAGACTGCTGATAATGACTTTAATTAGGGTAGTTCCTTCAGACTGCTGATAATAACTTCAATTAATTAGAGTAGTTCCTTCAGACTGCTGATAATGACTTCAATTAATTTGGATAGTTCCTTCAGACTGCTGATAATGACTTCAATTAATTTGGATAGTTCCTTCAGACTGCTGATAATGACTTCATTTAATTAGGGTAGTTCTTTCAAACTGCTGATAATGACTTCAATTAATTAGGGTAGCTCTTCAAACTGCTGGTAATGACTTCAATTGATTAGGTTAGCCCCTTCAGACTGCTGGTAATGACTTCAATTAATTAGGGTAGTTCCTTCAGACTGCTGGTAATGACTTCAATTAATTAGGGTAGTTCCTTCAGACTGCTGATAATGACTTTAATTAGGGTAGTTCCTTCAAACTGCTGATAATGACTTTAATTCAGTAAGCCAGAGCACACATTTCTCTTACTTTTCTACTGTCCCATTGGGTGGGGGGGGGGGGGGTCATCAGTGGGATCTGCAAGTAAAATTTATCATTTCTCCATTACTGTAATTGTGGAACATAACAGGCCATAGAGAAAGAGGCTGACCACGTGAAACTCTAAAGAGAACATTGTTAAGAGAGGCCAGATTAGTAGGCATAAAACAGGAAAACTTGGCAAACTACCATGTGAGCCCCGTGTGATGTTTAATGAGAGTTGTAAAATAATTAAAGGTGCTAGGAATTGGATTTGTTTTTCATATGAGAGTAAATGGTGTGGAGAATGTATATTGATTATAAGAAAATTCTCATTAGTTCACAGAAGAAGAATTTATTAATAGAAAGTGTACATTATTATAGAAGAATAGAATAGAACTATTATCATAGAAGCATAGAATAGAACTTGTAATGATGTCAAAGCAGCATACATTACACAAGAATATTCATTTTCATGTTTTGTAGGGTGGTGGAGACCGAAGTGTGGGCCGATTTCACATCTTGTTCCTGTTTTTTGTTGCTGTTATGTTTGGCATCAGCCTTATCTCCCTGTTTGGCTACCATATATTTCTCACAGTCCGTAACAGATCAACACTGGGTATGCTTACTTTTTTTTTTTTTAGCAGCCATAGATTTTATTTTATTCAAAATGTACGTGATTCACTGTTCCTTGTAAAAAAAATAACTCTTTTGATCAGACAAAATGAAAATTAAATACTTGTCATTTGTCACAGTTATTGTATCACCATTGTAACACTGAAAGAATAGTTATTGTATCAGCATTGTATCACTGACAGAATAGTTATTGTTTCACCATTATAACACTGAAAAATAGTTATTGTATCAACATTGTAACACTGAAAAAAATAGTTATCGTATCAACATTGTAACACTGAAAGAATAGTTATTGTATCAACATTGTAACACTGAAAGAATATTTATTGTTTCGCCATTGTAATACTGAAAGAATAGTTATTGTTTCACCATTGTAACACTGACAGAATAGTTATTGTATCACCATTGTAGCACTGAAAGAATAGTTATTGTATCAACATTGTAACCCTGACAGAATAGTTATTTTTTCACCATTGTAACACTAACAGAGTAGTTGTTTTATCACCATTGTAGCACCAACATAATAGTTATTATAACAACAGAAGGGTTATTGTATCACTGATGTAACACCAACAGAATAGTTAATGTATCACCATTATAACAATAACAGAAGGGTTATTGTATCACCATTGTAACACTGACAGAATAGTTATTTTATCACTATTGTAACACTTACAGAACAGTTATTGTATCACCATTGTAACAGTGATAGAATAGTTATTGTATCACCATTATATCACTGACAGAATAGCTATTATATCACCATTGTATCACCGACAGAATAGTTATTGTATCGTCATTTAACACCGACAGAATAGTTGTATCACCATTGTAACACCCTAGAACAGTGAACATTTGCTGTCTGATGCTGTTGTATAGATCTTGTAACAAAGTGCTGTCATGCCTTAGAGGCAGTTAAGGATGTTGGTGCTCATATTTTCATTGACCTGGTGGTACACTAGAGGGTCATGTGGTCAGCACCATGTCTGCCTTCCTTTCCTTCCCAGCCCTGGAAGGAGCCAGGTGCAGCTGGGGGTGACTGGGGCACCTCTGGGTGGACTTCAACCACTGACCTCTGCTTGAGAAATGAGTTCACTAAGTACTGAATCATATAGGTACCCAACAAGGATTTTTTTTTGGGGGGGGGATTGGAAGTAAGTACCTAGGAGCAAAGATGACCATACTGTTGTACGTTGTCAAGACCAGCAGACCAGAGTTGACCAAGACCCTATCTCACCTCTCTGTTGCTGCTCCTGTTCGCAGGAGAATTGTCAGTACTGCTGACCATGGTCCTTATGGTAGTGGAGTCTACCTAGAAGCTCATATTTCTTCTGGTCTGGTCTGATCTTCAAGCAGGCCACTGTAAATCTGTTCCCAGCCTGACAAAAGTGTTCCAAGATTCCATGACACTGGCTGCATTCTGCACTCAGTTCTGTGACAGTGAAATAACCTCACGTTCTTTAGTTTCTGTAGCAGATTTCTTGAGAACCATCATCAGATGTCTTGCCTTTATCTTCCTGGAACTGGTGTTCTTTGTGGACAGTGTGTTTGAAAGTGTTGGAGAATGGCATTATGCCATCTTGAGGGGGAAGAGTCATGGCAGTTATGTTTTCAGTCCCTGAGTAGAGCTGAAAAGCAGAGAGTGTGAAATGTTTCTCTAGCAGACTCCGTCGCCATGGGGACTGTGGTGATCTCTTCCCCACTCTCCAGGCCAGACCTGTTACTGGGGGTACCAACAGAGAAGTAGGATGCTGTGGTTCACCAGCCCTGATGCTAGAGTGTCTGCTGTGGGTAGCACCACTGTTGGTTTATTAGGAGGAACTTGCATTTAGTTTTTGAGACAGTGGTTATAATAATGATGCAAGTTGGATTTTATGTAGAAAGTTGAATTAAGGAATTGTCAAGGAAGTAAGACATATGTGCTAAAATTTGACTGAGGAATGTGATTATTGAGTTTCAACAGTGGGTTTAGAAGAACTTGCTGAAAGTGACAAAAATTATTAAAAGAGAAGGTGGATATGTGCAAAGAACAAAATATCTGAACAATGCATCAGTAAAATCATTTTATAAGTTCTGTTAATTAGTTATTTTGAAAAAAACAAGAAACTGAAGAAGTGAAGCTTTGAAAGACTAGAAATAAACATTTCTGTATCTAATTTTTGGTATTAATGTCTGTATGGTATTAAAGTCACCTTGACTGCTTGACCTGATTAGTTTATGTAATTATGCATATGTATATGTCTCTCTTACATCAAGTTGAAGAGTTGTTTATACAAGGAAATCTGTCATAGAGTGAATTTTTAAAAAAAAAAGGGTGTGTTTGTTTCATATGGAAGAAAGTAATGGTACTCTATCAAAAGACTGAAACAGAAGCAGTGAATATTTCATTTTGCATCTGGAATTTTAATTCATTGTGTGGAAATCTGCCTGGAAACAAATTTTGCCATCTGAAACTTTCATAGTTTCTAATCCAGTTTTTGTCATAGCATCACCACTACTTCTTTCATAGCATCACCACTACTTCTTTCATAGCATCACCACTACTTCTTTCATAGCATCACCACTACTTCTTTCATAGCATCACCACTACTTCTTTCATACAGCTTTTATTAAAACAAATAAAAACTGATTACTTCATCTTTGTGACATATCCCTCTGTATCAGCCTGGATTATTAGTTTGTAGCAGACTAGTTTCTTATTTTCAAGCAGTGGATTTTGTCACATTCCAGCCATGCCAACTGTTACACTAGAGGGTCATGTGGTCAGCACCATGTCTGCCTTCCTTTCCTTCCCAGCCCTGGAAGGAGCCAGGTGCAGCTGGGGGTGACTGGGGCACCTCTGGGTGGACTTCAACCACTGACCTCTGCTTGAGAAATGAGTTCACTAAGTACTGAATCATATAGGTACCCAACAAGGATTTTTTTTTTGGGGGGGGGATTGGAAGTAAGTACCTAGGAGCAAAGATTACCATACTGTTGTACGTTGTCAAGACCAGCAGACCAGAGTTGACCAAGACCCTATCTCACCTCTCTGTTGCTGCTCCTGTTCGCAGGGGAATCGTCAGTACTGCTGACCATGGTCCTTATGGTAGTGGAGTCTACCTAGAAGCTCATATTTCTTCTGGTCTGGTCTGATCTTCAAGCAGGCCACTGTAAATCTGTTCCCAGCCTGACATAAGTGTTCCAAGATTCCATGGCACTGGCTGCATTCTGCACTCAGTTCTGTGACAGTGAAATAACCTCACGTTCTTTAGTTTCTGTAGCAGATTTCTTGAGAACCATCATCAGATGTCTTGCCTTTATCTTCCTGGAACTGGTGTTCTTTGTGGACAGTGTGTTTGAAAGTGTTGGAGAATGGCATTATGCCATCTTGGGGGGGGGAAGAGTCATGGCGGTTATGTTTTCAGTCCCTGAGTAGAGCTGAAAAGCAGAGAGTGTGAAATGTTTCTCTAGCAGACTCCGTCGCCATGGGGACTGTGGTGATCTCTTCCCCACTCTCCAGGCCAGACCTGTTACTGGGGGTACCAACAGAGAAGTAGGATGCTGTGGTTCACCAGCCCTGATGCTAGAGTGTCTGCTGTGGGTAGCACCACTGTTGGTTTATTAGGAGGAACTTGCATTTAGTTTTTGAGACAGTGGTTATAATAATGATGCAAGTTGGATTTTATGTAGAAAGTTGAATTAAGGAATTGTCAAGGAAGTAAGACATATGTGCTAAAATTTGACTGAGGAATGTGATTATTGAGTTTCAACAGTGGGTTTAGAAGAACTTGCTGAAAGTGACAAAAATTATTAAAAGAGAAGGTGGATATGTGCAAAGAACAAAATATCTTATCTGAACAATGCATCAGTAAAATCATTTTATAAGTTCTGTTAATTAGTTATTTTGAAAAAAAACAAGAAACTGAAGAAGTGAAGCTTTGAAAGACTAGAAATAAACATTTCTGTATCTAATTTTTGGTATTAATGTCTGTATGGTATTAAAGTCACCTTGACTGCTTGACCTGATTGGTTTATGTAATTATGCATATGTATATGTCTCTCTTACATCAAGTTGAAGAGTTGTTTATACAAGGAAATCTGTCATAGAGTGAATTTTTTTTAAAAAAAGGGTGTGCCTGTTTCATATGGAAGAAAGTAATGGTACTCTATCAAAAGACTGAAACAGAAGCAGTGAATATTTCATTTTGCATCTGGAATTTTAATTCATTGTGTGGAAATCTGCCTGGAAAAAAATTTTGCCATCTGAAACTTTCATAGTTTCTAATCCAGTTTTTGTCATAGCATCACCACTACTTCTTTCATAGCATCACCACTACTTCTTTCATAGCATCACCACTACTTCTTTCATAGCATCACCACTACTTCTTTCATAGCATCACCACTACTTCTTTCATACAGCTTTTATTAAACAAATAAAAACTGATTACTTCATCTTTGTGACATATCCCTCTGTATCAGCCTGGATTATTAGTTTGTAGCAGACTAGTTTCTTATTTTCAAGCAGTGGATTTTGTCACATTCCAGCCATGCCAACTGTTAAAATAGTGGGTTCCTGAAAGAAGTCAGGTGCTGCAGTGGCGTAGTGGATAGTGCACTTGCCTGTCAGTCAGAATATCCCCTGTTCAGTTTCACACTTGAGCAAAATTGTTTTTAGACCAGCCAGCACTGGGGTTCACCTAGCCTCAGGAAATGGGCACCTGAGGTTTATCTAGGAAAACAAAGTCAGCAAGGACAGGTGCTGGGTCAAATCCTGTAGTAGCCTAGAAATGTGAAGGCTCTAACAAAACAAGGACAGGTGCTGGGTCAAATCCTGTAGTAGCCTAGAAATGTGAAGACTCTAACAAAACAAGGACAGGTGCTGGGTCAAATCCTGTAGTAGCCTAGAAATGTGAAGACTCTAACAAAACAAGGACAGGTGCTGGCTCAAATTCTGTAGTAGCCTAGAAATGTGAAGGCTCTAACAAAACAAGGACAGGTGCTGGGTCAAATCCTGTAGTAGCCTAGAAATGTAAAGACTCTAACAAAACAAGGACAGGTGCTGGGTCAAATCCTGTAGTAGCATAGAAATGTGAAGACTCTAACACTTCATGCCCCTCCTGCATACGAATGCAATGGGACATAGATTTTTTTTTCCCAAGAAAAATCACAGAAAATTGCCTCTGAAATAGATGTCCACCTGCAGGGAAAGATGCACCAGAATACTCTGTGCATAAAACTGTCAGCGTATAACATGATTAAAAGATATCAAAATAAATCTTGTATCTATGGAACTGTATTAGACCTCACAGCTATTGAACGAAAAAAAAAATATGTTGGAGGTTATTTGGAAAATATACCTTCTATAAATGTGAATTTGCCCACCTTTGTTGAAATAGGTACGCTTCCTGTAACCGAAACAGTGAGAGTGAAATTCAGTTGTAATATCAAAATATGACGTGCTTGTAAATGTGCAAGTCTTTTATGTTGTTACATTACTGCCATTTTCTCAGTTTTTGTTATTACAGTGTTTCTGGTTAGAGCCTCGTTAATTTCTTAGTTAAAAAATATTCTGTTTTCACTGTTTAGCATATTTTAAAATTTACTGGAGTTTATTAAAATAGAACGATGATTTTCCTCTTACGTCAGAGGCATTCCGAGCGCCGGTATTTCAGACAGGGCCTGACAAGGATGGTTTCAGCCTGGGAACAAGGAGTAATTTTGTTGAGGTGTTTGGCGATGATAAGCTTCATTGGTTTCTTCCCATCTTCTCCAGGTATTGTTTGTCTTCGTCATGTCTGTAGCCTATTCTGGGTCATATTCTTCTGCTTTATCTTAGCTTCATAATTAATTTTTTGTTTCTTCAAGTGACGATATTGTGTTAATTAATTTTAGAAAACTTTGTTTTTTTTTAAAAATATATAACCAGTGAGTTCATTTGAATGGTCATTGTTTGAATATTTAAGAGAGTGATACCATTTTGTAGCCGATTTAGACAAAAAAAAATTCATGCTTAAATAAGTTAATCTATGATGATTATATTATTAGGTTATTAGCATTGGGATTGCCAGCTACAGGTAGGGCATCAAAAAAGAAAGAGAAAAGATGTGACCTTATCATTTGATTCATAAGACTTGCCATAAAATTATCCTAAAATGGAACTAAAGGAAGCTCTACAGGCTCCTAGGGATTTGGTGTTGATACCCATAATTTACTTGACAATTTGGCACAACCAGAGGGTTGATGTTCCTTTACTTCCCCAGCTTCAAAATGGGCCAGGTACTCATTTCTACAGCTGGGGTGCTCTGGCCAGATGTGAGCCACAGACCTTTGCCGGTGTGTACCAGAAAAAAATGCCACTGCTGGTACTGAACCTGGTACCACTGGATTAGTAAACTGAGCGCCTAACCATTCAGCTAACCAGGCCACCTGTTTTAAAAGTAACATTAAAAAAATATTTGCTTTCTTTCATCTCCCTTTCTTTAAACTTTTATTACCGTCGTCTGTTGTCAGTAGCTGACAGATAATACTGTATGTGACCAGAATACTCTGTGCATAAAACTGTCAGTGTATAACATGATTAAAAGATATCAAAATAAATCTTGTATCTATGGAACTGTATTAGATCTCACAGCTATTGAACGAAAAAAAAAATATGTTGGAGGTTATTTGGAAAATATACCTTCTATAAATGTGAATTTGCCCACCTTTGTTGAAATAGGTACGCTTCCTGTAACCGAAACAGTGAGAGTGAAATTCAGTTGTAATATCAAAATATGACGTGCTTGTAAATGTGCAAGTCTTTTATGTTGTTACATTACTGCCATTTTCTCAGTTTTTGTTATTACAGTGTTTCTGGTTAGAGCCTGGTTAATTTCTTAGTTAAAAAATATTCTGTTTTCACTGTTTAGCATATTTTAAAATTTACTGGAGTTTATTAAAATAGAACGATGATTTTCCTCTTACGTCAGAGGCATTCCGAGCGCCGGTATTTCAGACAGGGCCTGACAAGGATGGTTTCAGCCTGGGAACAAGGAGTAATTTTGTTGAGGTGTTTGGCGATGATAAGCTTCATTGGTTTCTTCCCATCTTCTCCAGGTATTGTTTGTCTTCGTCATGTCTGTAGCCTATTCTGGGTCATATTCTTCTGCTTTATCTTAGCTTCATAATTAATTTTTTGTTTCTTCAAGTGACGATATTGTGTTAATTAATTTTAGAAAACTTTGGTTTTTTTTAAAAATATATAACCAGTGAGTTCATTTGAATGGTCATTGTTTGAATATTTAAGAGAGTGATACCATTTTGTAGCCGATTTAGACAAAAAAAAATTCATACTTAAATAAGTTAATCTATGATGATTATATTATTAGGTTATTAGCATTGGGATTGCCAGCTACAGGTAGGGCATCAAAAAAGAAAGAAAAAGATGTGACCTTATCATTTGATTCATAAGACTTGCCATAACATGATTAAAAGATATCAAAATAAATCTTGTATCTATGGAACTGTATTAGATCTCACAGCTATTGAACGAAAAAAAAAATATGTTGGAGGTTATTTGGAAAATATACCTTCTATAAATGTGAATTTGCCCACCTTTGTTGAAATAGGTACGCTTCCTGTAACCGAAACAGTGAGAGTGAAATTCAGTTGTAATATCAAAATATGACGTGCTTGTAAATGTGCAAGTCTTTTATGTTGTTACATTACTGCCATTTTCTCAGTTTTTGTTATTACAGTGTTTCTGGTTAGAGCCTGGTTAATTTCTTAGTTAAAAAATATTCTGTTTTCACTGTTTAGCATATTTTAAAATTTACTGGAGTTTATTAAAATAGAACGATGATTTTCCTCTTACGTCAGAGGCATTCCGAGCGCCGGTATTTCAGACAGGGCCTGACAAGGATGGTTTCAGCCTGGGAACAAGGAGTAATTTTGTTGAGGTGTTTGGCGATGATAAGCTTCATTGGTTTCTTCCCATCTTCTCCAGGTATTGTTTGTCTTCGTCATGTCTGTAGCCTATTCTGGGTCATATTCTTCTGCTTTATCTTAGCTTCATAATTAATTTTTTGTTTCTTCAAGTGACGATATTGTGTTAATTAATTTTAGAAAACTTTGGTTTTTTTTAAAAATATATAACCAGTGAGTTCATTTGAATGGTCATTGTTTGAATATTTAAGAGAGTGATACCATTTTGTAGCCGATTTAGACAAAAAAAAATTCATACTTAAATAAGTTAATCTATGATGATTATATTATTAGGTTATTAGCATTGGGATTGCCAGCTACAGGTAGGGCATCAAAAAAGAAAGAAAAAAGATGTGACCTTATCATTTGATTCATAAGACTTGACATAAAATTATCCTAAAATGGAAATAAAGGAAGCTCTAAAGGCTCCTAGGGATTTGGTGTTGATACCCATAATTTACTTGACAATTTGGCACAACCAGAGGGTTGATGTTCCTTTACTTCCCCAGCTTCAAAATAGGCCAGGTACTCATTTCTACAGCTGGGGTGCTCTGGCCAGATGTGAGCCACAGACCTTTGCCGGTGCGTACCAGAAAAAAATGCCACTGCTGGTACTGAACCTGGTACCACTGGATTAGTAAACTGAGCGCCTAACCATTCAGCTAACCAGGCCACCTGTTTTAAAAGTAACATAAAAAAATATTTGCTTTCTTTCATCTCCCTTTCTTTAAACTTTTATTACCGTCATCTGTTGTCAGTAGCTGACAGATAATACTGTATGTGAGCAGATTATTTGCTCTATCATAAACTGTATGTGTAAAAATGAATCGTGAAATGTTCTCAACTTTTATAAACTGTTTTCTGTATTTGCTCTGTAGCCGCGGAGATGGTGTATCATTTGCATCACGCTTGCAGCCTACCATTAGCTACAATACCATGGGGACCACAGCCAGATCAGAACAGTCGAAGTTAGTATCACAGTTTGTTAGTCCTGGCGGTACAAAGGTTTCAGTTTTTCTATTTTTAGTGTAATCTTGTTCTGTTAGCTTCAGACTGACAGGATCTCTGTCCTTCCTGTGTTATGGGCTATTTGATTCAGGATAAGGATAAATATCTGGCTTATGATGTTGTTGCTTTTATATTTTCTCTATAGTTTACATAAGCTTTTGTTGTGGAATAGTTGTGAATGATGATGTCACACATAAGTAAGTCTCAACCATTGCCATATGTGTCATATTTGTCATGAAGTAAAGCTAAAACTCATTTATGTTGTCACAGCAACGTTTATGTACATCAGAAACGGGGAAGTCTTTAGAGTGGAGAAAGAAACAGCGGTAGAACTTTGTTCACAATTTTATTTTTTCGCGTTTTCAGCTTTCATTAGTGATTCCTTCTTTTTCTCCTCCCCCACCACCACCACCCGTGTAAAAGTGGTACTTTTTGTGTTATTTGCCAGCTGGGGTTATGTGCACTTTGGGGTATAAATTCTTTATATTAAGCTTATGCAACATTCACAATATTAACGCAGTCTCTTTGTCTTCGCAACAGCCCAGCCTATGGTGTGACACATCAAGCTCAGACTGTGGGTCAAGATTCTGCAGATCTTCTTGGTCAGAGACAGAGATGGATGGAGGAAGGAAACCAAGGTGAGCTGCCTGTATCAAGAGCATTGTACATGTGAATGTACATCCATGTAAATGTTGTAAGGAGATTCCAGAATATTTTGGAAGCTAATGTGAATGAAGTCGGGCAGAGAAATTTACTGAAACACGTTTTTGAAACTGGATGAAAAGAGCCAAATATATTTCCTCAGAAGAGCAGTATCAGTAAATTAATATGTTACCATTTGACACAGTGTGCCTTAAAGGCATGGAAATGGGAAAGTTACCTTTTACCTTTACCATTTGACACAGAAAACAGGTATGCAATCTCAGGGTGATGAAAGATGAGCAAATAAATTGTACTGATTTTGAGAAACTCTAAACATTTTTTTTTTTTTTTTGTAATATGAAATGTTCGCTTTGACATGTTTTGCCAGTGTCATTTTCTCCAATTCATAGAAAAACATAATGAGATACCATTGTATTAATTTTGGTGATATTTTGTGAAAGTTCTCCCTTGTAGGAAAAAAAAAAGTGTTGATTTATTTCTAGTGCTGTTTTAAGCATAAGACTAAATTATGTACTTAAAAACAACTGAACAACTGAGAGACATAACTGTAGGCAAAGACTGATCATCGTTATGGTGTTCCTTTGCGAGTGCTTTCAGCATTAATTCATTTGAGATGTGTCTGCTAAACTAAACCAAAAATTTAACCTTAGAAGTGGTTGGTGAGAAGCTTGTAAGAAATTATGAAAAAAAAAAAAAAGGATGCTGGGAATTCTAGTTAGTGAAGCCATGTGCATATTTCACTATCACTAAACTCAGAGGGAGGAAAAAATGACATGGTCATATAAGGAGACAGGTCCAAATTGATTATTTTGTTCCCTTTTTTCATATTATTAGGTTTTTTTTTTGTTTTTGTTCAGTTTTTGATTTCACAGACAAAACTAGACTCTGATGTTAATTTTAATGACAGTATATGTCAGAGGGACCTTTTTTAATTTTTCTTCTAGTTTTTCAAGTTTAATTAGCTTGTTTTTTAAATTTCTTTTTCATCTATTAGACTTAATTAGCTTGTTTTTTTTCATTTCTTTTTCATCTATTAGATTTAATTAGCTTGTTTTTTTAATTTCTTTTTCGACTTAATTAGCTTAATTTTGATTTGTTTTTCATCTATCAGACAAAATGCCGATCATTTCAGACCACCAGCCTTCCTGTAAGTACCAGGTTTGGGATTAAATTCAGCCTTTGATCAAATTATATTTAAAATAATGAAATATTTTCCCTGGGCTGCTTGCTTTCATGGTCTAAATAGGCAAGTTTTTTTTTTTTAAAGGAAATTGGCCAGAAAGCTGTTGTATTAGCTATACAAAAAGTATTAGATACAGTCGTAAAAGAAAGTGAGAAGAAAGGACTCACTCTAAATAGAAAGAAAACAGAAATGTGACTGAGAGGGACATCGGTGAAGAGGAACAAGCCAAGCAGTGGTGACAGGATGAATCATTGATAAAGAGAAACAGTCTAAGTAATGGTAACAGGATGAATCATTGATAAAGAGAAACAATCTAAGTTATGGTAACAGGATGATCATTGATAAAGAGAAACAAGCTAAGTAATGGTGACAGGTTGAATCATTGATAAAGAGAAACAATCTAAGTTATGGTGACAGGTTAAATCATTGATAAAGAGAAACAAGCTAAGTAATGGTGACAGGTTGAATCATTGATAAAGAGAAACAATCTAAGTTATGGTGACAGGTTAAATCATTGATAAAGAGAAACAGTCTGTTATGGTAACAGAATGAATCATTGATAAAGAGAAACAAGCTAAGTAATGGTGACAGTTTGAATCATTGATAAAGAGAAACACGCCAAGTAATGGTGACAGGATGAATCATTGATAAAGAGAAACAAGCTAAGTAATGGTGACAGGTTGAATCATTGATAAAGAGAAACAAGCTAAGTAATGGTGACGGGTTGAATCATTGATAAAGAGAAACAAGCTAAGTAATGGTGACAGGATGAATCATTGATAAAGAGAAACACGCCAAGTAATGGTGACAGGATGAATCATTGATAAAGAGAAACACGCCAAGTAATGGTGACAGGATGAATCATTGATAAAGAGAAACACGCCAAGTAATGGTGACAGGATGAATCATTGATAAAGAGAAACAAGCTAAGTAATGGTGACAGGTTGAATCATTGATAAAGAGAAACACGCCAAGTAATGGTGACAGGATGAATCATTGATAAAGAGATACACGCCAAGTAATGGTGACAGGATGAATCATTGATAAAGAGAAACACGCCAAGTAATGGTGACAGGATGAATCATTGATAAAGAGAAACAAGCTAAGTAATGGTAACAGAATGAATCATTGATAAAGAGAAACACGCCAAGTAATGGTGACAGGATGAATCATTGATAAAGAGAAACAAGCTAAGTAATGGTGACAGGTTGAATCATTGATAAAGAGAAACATGCCAAGTAATGGTGACAGGATGAATCATTGATAAAGAGAAACACGCCAAGTAATGGTGACAGGATGAATCATTGATAAAGAGAAACAAGCTAAGTAATGGTGACAGGTTGAATCATTGATAAAGAGAAACACGCCAAGTAATGGTGACAGGATGAATCATTGATAAAGAGAAACACGCTAAGTTATGGTGACAGGATGAATCATTGATAAAGAGAAACAAGCTAAGAAATGGTGACAGGTTGAATCATTGATAAAGAGAAACACGCCAAGTAATGGTGACAGGATGAATCATTGATAAAGAGAAACAAGCTAAGTTATGGTAACAGAATGAATCATTGATAAAGAGAAACAAGCTAAGTTATGGTAACAGAATGCATCATTGATAAAGAGAAACAAGCTAAGTAATGGTGACAGGTTAAATCATTGATAAAGAGAAACAAGCTAAGTAATGGTGACAGGTTAAATCATTGATAAAGAGAAACAATCTAAGTATTTATAATAATTTTAGAAAGACAATAAAAAACATAAGAAAGACAAAGAGAATACGTGTGTATAAGTATGTTTTAACATGAGCTAATTTTCTCTGTATTATTATACTTTACTCTCACTTTTCCAGAAATGAGCTGTGAAAACAAAGGATAAACATTCAGCATGACAGTGCTCACATAAAAGGATTCAGGATCTTTTTTGTTTTTTCCATACTTCACTTTTGTCACAGTCACTGTCAGTACTAGAACAAAAGGGTGCACATAGATTTTGTACAGCAAACTTTGACAAGGCATATGCCCCCCCGCCCAAGTATGTGCATACTGTCAAAGCTGATGAGTGTTCTACCTGTTTTTTTTTAAATAGTATAGAGAGAAACAAGGCTTGTGTGTGGTGAATGAAAGGAGTCCTACAAGGCTTGTATGAATGAAAGGAGTCCAATTTGGGGTTTAGGGTTTTGTTAGAAGTTATCTTCTTTACTTTTTTTTTTTTCTCATGTCTAGTGTTGGTTTTCAGTGCTAATCCTGTCTGTCTAAAGTGTCAGTTTTCACTGCTAATCCTGTCTGCAGTGTCATTTTTTTCACTGCTAATCCTATCTGTCTAAAGTGTCAGTTTTCAATGCTAATCCTATCTGTCTAAAGTGTCAGTTTTCACTGCTAATCCTATCTGTCTAAAGTGTCAGTTTTCACTGCTAATTGTATCTGTGTAAAGTGTCAGTTTTCACTGCTAATCCTATCTGTCTAAAGTGTCAGTTTTCGCTGCTAATTGTATCTGTGTAAAGTGTCAGTTTTCAGTGCTAATCCTATCTGTGTAAAGTGTCAGTTTTCAGTGCTAATCCTATCTGTGTAAAGTGTCAGTTTTCAGTGCTAATCCTATCTGTGTAAAGTGTCAGTTTTCAGTGCTAATCCTATCTGTGTAAAGTGTCAGTTTTCAGTGTTAATCCTATCTGTGTAAAGTGTCAGTTTTCAGTGCTAATCTTATCTGTGTAAAGTGTCAGTTTTCAGTGCTAATCCTACCTGTATAAGGATTATCAGAGAAATTTTATCAGAGTTCAGAAATAATAGTCACTGATGCTGACATAGATCGAAGGGTGTTTTAAGAACTAAAAACATGTATATTGGCCACTCTGTTCTTTGTTCTTCAGGCAGGTTTTAAACATGTCACAGATTTGGTAGTAATTGATCACTTCTAGTGACTGGGGGAGTCCAGTGACATGGTTTTTTTTTTTTTTTTAGCTTTTGAATCAGGTTACAAAATTGTTGATGGTGAAATTTAATTATGAACATGTAAGTAACCAAAGTAAAAAGTAATATTGTGATTTCTTCTTCCATCATTTGTTGATGAGTTACGACTTATATAAAATACAATAAAAATGTATGTTGATGTGTTTTAGTAAACAAAGTAAGTATGTGCGGTGTGGCTGGTAAAGAACTGATTTCTCAAGACAAAAAGATTGAGTTTTATCTCATTTGCCAAGACTCCTGAATCTGCCTAGATGAAATGGGTACCTGACAGCCGTGTTAGGGAACATAAACTGAGAGAGAGCACATCATCACTAGAAGCTGAACATTCAGAAAGTGAAGGTTCTAATCGCCTCACAAAACTACAGCATTATACATTTATGAGACTTAAAAACCCAGCTGTGTGAGTGCTGTTTCTTCATTCTCGGATGGCAAATGGTTCTGAAAGATGACTACCAGGAAAACTCATACTTTCAGATCATTGTATAGAGATTAGTTCCTGCTTCCCACCGTTTATGGTTTTCATTCATAGAATCAGATTAACATTGTCCAAACAGTGCTCAAGTGTTTTGATTCGTTCATACTTCATGTTGTTGAAGATAAATGGCACTGTCAAAGCTTTCAGGGTAAGTACACATATATTTTTATATCCTGGAACAAATATGGCTGTAGTTTTTGTCAAAAGCAGCGCAGGCAAAATTTAAGACCTTTTTTTTATAATTAAAAAAAAAAAAATCAATGTCACAGCATTAGAAATAAATGAAGAAGAAAAGAAAAGCATTTAATTTCTCCAAACTCGAGTCTTCTTTAATGTTATCACTGTTTATATGGTTTGGCTTGCATATGTGCATACAAATGTCCTGGGCACTTGTTAATATAACTGTTTGTATTCATATACGAGGTTTGACATTTCTTTTCCATGCTGTTTTGCCTATTTACATATAATTTTGAGTTTTTATACATTGTAACATTTCATAAGATTGTTTGATTTGCTACTGTTATAGTTTGTCAGTAGCTTATTTTGTTAATCATTTATAGAAATTTTTTTTTAATGCATACATCAATAACCCCTACTTTAAATTTTCATTGTATAAATGTGTTTATACAAACATTCTCCTTTCTTATTTATTATTGATCATGTTTTATTATTCTCATATTCCCAGATTTATCATATTTTTTTTGTCTTCTGTGTGACTGCTGTCTTGGTCCAAGTTCTTTTCAGTTTTTAACCTGTTCATTGCCTTTCTCTGTTGCGAGATGGTTTCTGTGGTAGTCGTTAACACTGCAAGTTGATTTCTGTATTTTTCCTTCATTTTAACTTGTTAATTAAGATTTCCTCATGTTGGGATCATTTGGGAAATTTACCTGACATTCTAGAACAGTGGATCCCAAGCTTTTTTGGGCTGCTGTCCTCTTGCTTTGTAGACAACATCTCAGGTGCCCACATAAATATTATTCACTCAGGTGGGAGCATATGCTCCTTGCTGCTCCCTTTTATATCACCACATCTCGGGATCCTCCCAGCATCCCCAAGGCATTCCCAGTTTGGAACCTCTGTTCTAGGAGAAATGTTTGTGATAGAAGACAACATAAAGCCATTTTTTATTTTAAAGCTCTGTACGCATTATTTGCCTTTCCCTTTATTATTGACTTTCCCATATATTTAGACATCGTTATGCTGTTTGACACATTTAATAAAGAAAATTTAAACTCACTTTAAATAAGTATAATTTGATTGATGATTTTCTTTCTGCTCTATTTTACATTGATGGGCAGACAACTCTGAGAGCACAGAAGACTTTTTTTTGTAATGTTATTAAAAAGTAGCTGGCGTGCTGTCTCTGATACGCCAGACATGGGTATCAGTCACAGATATGGTATTTTAAGCATAACTGTAACTCTGTTGTTGTTCATGTAATGTGATGGTTTGACATATAGAAACTGGTATAACAGTATAACTTTGAAGAACAGGATTATTGCTTCTTTCATGTATTCCATTGTGATTTTTTAAAATTTGTTTGTTCGTTTGTTTTAAAACTCCATCGATCATCTAGTTCTCTATATATTTGTGCTGTCAGAAGTTTGGTTTGTCTTGCTGCAATCTTCATTCATTTTACTGAGCTTAGGGTGCACCAGTGCTCAAAGATTTGATCCAGTTAATCAGATTATTTTTTTGCTGCCATGAATTAGTTACTCCTTTATTTTCTCTCCTTTCATGATCTCCTGGAAGAACTGCTTTGGGCTTTTGATAAGTCAGATTATTTTTCATTATCAGATGAAGTAATTTTACTTTGGAGTCTTTCATTTTTAGTTTTTAGTGTTTTTTTTTAATCATATTTTTTCATGTCTCTTTGATTTGAAGTATTCATCTGTAAAACATCATATAATTTTGTAGTTCTGCTGTGTAATGATTTGATGTCATCTGCTAACACGAACATGTAGCAAAGATGACATTGTAGTTCCTGTATGGATGCATGCAAGTCTCTCTAGTTTTGGGCATAACTCGTGATATCTAGTATAGAAACTCTGTTTTTTTTTTTTTTCTTTCTTGTTTTACTTTCACTGCTGCTCATCTTATTTCAAAGACAACTTTTACAAGTCCTTGTCTCTGGTTCTACGTACCTGCTGCAACTACCATGTTATCAATATTATATGAGTTCTCTTGTGTGGCCAGCAACTCTTTTCAAGATTGTCCTCATTTGTTACTATTTTCTTTTTTTTTGTAAAAAAGGCCAGATACTTCCCTAGCAGTAAAATGTAGGCTTTAAACCTATTTTAAGCATTGGCAAGAATTACAGTATAAATACACTTATTTAGTTTTTGTAGTTTCATACTGAAATTGTAGTTTATAATTTATTAGGGGAGTTTGGAAGTTTAAATCCTGAAATATTGTTTATTATTTGTTGGAAGTTTTGTAGTTTCTGACCTGTAGTTTATAATTTGCTATGAGAGTTTTGTAGTTTCTGACCTGTAGTTTATAATTTGCTATGGGAGTTTTGTAGTTTCTGACCTGTAGTTTATAATTTGCTATGGGAGTTTTAAAGCTTCAGATAAAAAATATAGTTTATTGTTTGCTTTGGGAGTTTTTTTAGTTTCAGACTGAAAAATATAGTTTATGATGTACTATTTGAAGTTTTGTAATTTGAGACCTTTATTTAGGGTAGTTAACCTTTCCCATAAAAACAGTAAACAAATGTTTATGATTGTTAGTTTACACTTAAAGAAGGCAAAGGTTGCTGGCTGAAATGACAGAATCTCATTGTCAGTAAAAAAAAAAAAAAAGGACAAACTGAAAGTTAGAAACACTTTATGAGTGAAAGCCTGTATGCTTCTTTCTGAACAGAGAGATAGACATCTGAGTGAACACATTTAAAAAATTGTTTAAAATTACTTTGTGCATAAATATTTCTCAGACTTTGAGCACAGCTAAGATAGCCCATGTATGTTGTTACACAGTCCATACAGAGTATGTGAGGTGTGAATAAGACATGCAGGGCATAAGAAGGGAACAGAGTGCATCTAAAACGAATTATTATTATTTTTTTGTTAAAGATTGTAACGAGTTCTTGCTTCTGGTATATTCAATGTCCATATAAAACCAGTGCACATCAGTGGAATGTTTTCCAGACTGTGAGAGTTTTTTTTCCTTCTCACTTCTGCCACTGTAATAGGTCATTGTACATATATAAACAGACTGGACTGATCTGACCTGTCATTTGAGAACAGCTGATGTGCCAAAGCACAAATGAATGTAGTAGGATACTTGTTAGACAAGGTCACATGTCACATTTTAATGAGTAGCTTAAGATTCTCTTACCAGATTTTTTTTTTTGGGTCTTCAATGACCGATTTTAGGATGTTGCCTGAAGGCATGTTTTGTACATGTAGTCAACAGTAACTTAACTTGCATGGGTAAATTTTTATACATGTTCCTATAAAAAGTTTCCGTACTTTTTAAATATGATTAGCAGTACATTACTCTAGACAACATAATGAAAATATTTGCTGCATTTTGTTCCACTACCTTTATATTTAAAATATTTAAAGTATATTTTACACATGTACTACTTTTCCTGAACAACCTCATGAAACTGATTTGCATTTTGTCTTATAAATAGAAATAAGTTTGCCAATATTTAGTGTATAGGCTGGCTAGTAAAGAGGATTAAACAGAGAAAACTTAAATATTTTGGGCACATTAAACGTCATGATAATTTAGAGAAGACTGTATTGGAAGGATACATAATGGGGAAAAAGAAAAAGAGGAAGACCAAAACGAAGATGGCTGCAAGACATCGTTGACGATCTACAAATGGACGCAGCAGCAGGCCATCTTGCTCACAACCGAGAGGCCTACAGGAATGCTGTTTGGGAGGCAAAGTTCCGCAAGGGACATGCAAATGAATGAATGAATGGTATACAGCCATACACAAAGCACTGCAGTAAGGCTGTGTTGAGTTTGCAAACAGTTTTTCAAGAAAGGGCATGAAGATTTCCTTGAGTGAGCTGTAGTTTCTCTTCACACAATTCTGTAAAATGTGATGTCTAGACTAACCTATAAAAGGAAGATCAGTTAACTCTGTCCACTGTACAAATGACATCTTGTGTATTTCTCTACAAAAAGTTTGCATATCTCGGCATTTAGACATGGAAGAGACTTTGGTCAGGCTTAAAAAAGCACATTTCTGCTGCTTTGGGGGGTTTTTTAAAAAATTCACAAATCTATTATTGTCCGATCAACGTAATTTCATTTGAAATCTTTAACATCTGACGACTGATTGGTCATTGTTCCACATTAGGACTGGCTTTATCTAATAAGCACTATTCATGTCCAAGAATAAATATGCTAGCAAACACTTGGCACTTTGCAGGTTATTAACTAATACTCAAGACAAGTTATGTTATATGTAAACCATAAAATGACGTCTTTAATATGATAACTGTGGCATTGTAGTAATAGAACACATTCTTGAATGCCAGTAACTCAGATCTGATTCCCAGTAGATCAGAATTTTTTTTTCTTTATTCTGGTAATCTGGTTCATATTATGTCAGAAATATTTTTTAAAATGTGCACTTCCTCATGTTATCCTTTCTATTTTTAATTCATGAGCATAGGTTTCTTGCTGTTACAGACCCTTATGATTGCATAACACTGTTTCTGTGTTGTTGTCATTGTAGACTTTTTCATCTTTGGCCTCAGAAGTCAGATGTAGTTATAATTACTGACAAAAAGTCCCCATTTGAACCAAACAAGTAGACTTTTCTGCATACTCCATCACCTTCAGATCAAGACTAAATTTATAAAAAAATATATATATATAAAATAGAAATAGGAAAGATATTTCCTCATCTTTTAGCATTCACCATGCTTACAACTTCTGACTGGCCTGAAATCTGAATGATATATGGCATCCTGGTTTCTGTGGCATGCCCTTAGCGTGGTTTCTTCAGTGTTTTCTCTCATCAGTTTCACTTCAATATTGTCATTTGATCCAGCTGGATGTGTCAGTGGATATTACTCATATCTGAGGATCTCTTGTTTCAAGATTCTTTAACTGTCCAGGCTCCAAATGGACATCCATGACATCAGTTGATCTGAAAATATATGACAAAAGTTTTGCATATTTCCAACACATTTCCAAGTTGTATTGCCCTTTGGCTGTCTGGTACCTGAACTTCTTTCCATACAAATGAAAATCTCAACACCCCAAAAAGGGATATTTATGTCCTGACATATATCCTCAGGTTCAAATATTGAATGAATGAATTTGGGGTGTTGAAAATATCAAGAGTCTTTAGATTATCCATTCTAAGAGTTGAGTTTCTAGTAATATCGAACCAAAACTGGTGAGTTACTTAGTCTGGATATAAGTTATATGTGTATATTTTTTTTTTAAAAATCATGTTACAGTAAGTTTTGACTTTATATAATTGACATTTTGTTGAAAAGCATATCAGTTTATTGTGAAATTAAAGGTAAAAGAGATTCAAATCCATTACTCTATTATTGTCCCATACATAATATGTATGAAACTATAGGTCGTTTAAGTTCACTGCCTTTCTCAGACCAAAGATTACTTTTTGATAAACAAAATGAAGCTGTAAGGATGACTTTTTTTTCCTTTTCTAGCATTTTCTGAAGAGCTAGGCCATACTGTTAGTGTGTTTGCTGTCATGTAGGAGAGCAGTTGTGTATACTTTAGCTGAACAAAGACATCATTCTGCAAGGACGCTGTATAATATTTGTTCATTATCAGGCTGAGTTAATGATTCATAAAGGTAAAATGTGTATGCAGACCATGCAATTTTTGTTTGTTTCATGATCATAATAAATACAGCTTTGCTTAGTTTTGTAGTTATGGCACAGTGATATGTTGTTACCTTCCATTTCTTGTTTATGTTTCTTGATGGTGTTCTTCTTTGTGAGATTTTTTTGGGTTGCTATTAATTGAAAAAAAAAAAAAACTCAGCAAACTGAAAGTTGAATTTAGAACAAATTTGTTCAACTCAATTTTTGTTTGTTCCTGAAGAAAGGCAAAATTATGCACAAGTTATAAGATTTTGTTTTCTGTAGTCACAATTTTATTATTTAAATGATGCAAATATCTGTGTGATCTTGTTGAAATGGAAGAAGAAATATTCATGAGCTTTGATAAGGAGTAACAACAACAAAAACAACAACAACAGATTGATGACTGCCTGGGTCTAACATAACATAGCAGTTGTAGTCTTCCTCGGCCAATCTCTGCATGAAGGACAGTGAAACTGCAAGACAATCCTCTTTAGGGTTGATGTAAAAGTTTTATAAGTACACCATTATGTTAATATACACTGTGGATATATATATATATTTCTTTTAGTAAACAAATTTGAAGCCATACTATACTATTATTGTTATTATTTTCTTTTCAAATTCAAGTCAACACTTGCACAGAGATCTGATCTCATTCTTACTGCGTTTATTTCAGTTCATGTGGCTGTTTAAACATGAAAATGCTATATGCAAATTAATGCTACATAATATACATCAACATATCTGAAATACCACAGATCTGAAAAGCCTACAGATCTGTAATATAACTTTAGCATCATGGACATGTCTAAGAGCATAATTTCATATGTCATACAGAAGATACTATATACCTATTTATGTACATGGTCAGCTATATACAGGTGTATAAAGGCTTTATTACTTACAAAGTACATACATCTTTAGTAATGAGTGTGAATATCTGAAAACATGTTTGATTGACAATTTAACATTTATAACATTTAACAGACTAAATGAAACTCCCAGAGCTGCCTCACTGTGGACTCCAGCGTCATCTCCTGGTCACAGCAGTGACTTTAATCTTTTCGCTACTATGTTCACCCCACTCTCTGTGACCCACTTCTGTCTGCTATGTTCACCCCACTCTCTGTGACCCACTTCTGTCTGCTATGTTCACCCCACTCTCTGTGACCCACTTCTGTCTGCTATGTTCACCCCACTCTCTGTGACCCACTTCTGCCTGCTATGTTCACCCCACTCTCTGTGACTCACTTATGTCTGCTGTGTTCACCCCACTCTCTGTGACTCACTTCTGCCTATGTTCACCCCACTCTCTGTGACTCACTTCTGCCTGCTATGTTCACCCCACTCTCTGTGACCCACTTCTGCCTGCTGTGTTCACCCCACTCTCTGTGACCCACTTCTGCCTATGTTCACCCCACTCTCTGTGATTCACTTCTGCCTGCTATATTCACCCCACTCTCTGTGACTCACTTCTACCTGCTACGTTCACCCCATTCTCTGTGACTCACTTCTGTCTGCTGTTCACCCCATTCTCTGTGACTCACTTCTGCCTGCTGTGTTCACCCCACTCTGTGACTCACTTCTGCCTATGTTCACTCCACTTTCTGTGACTCACTTCTGTCTGCTATGTTCACTCCACTCTCTGTGACTCACTTCTGCCTGCTATGTTCACCCCACTCACTTCTGCCTATGTTCACCCCATTCTCTATGACTCACTTCTGCCTGCTATGTTCACTCCACTCACTGTGACTCACTTCTGCCTATGTTCACCCCACTCTCTGTGACTCACTTCTGCCTATGTTCACCCCACTCTCTGTGACTCACTTCTGCCTGCTATGTTCACCCCACTCTCTGTGACCCACTTCTGCCTGCTATGTTCACCCCACTCTCTGTGACCCACTTCTGCCTATGTTCACCCCACTCTCTGTGATTCACTTCTGCCTGCTATATTCACCCCACTCTCTGTGGCTCACTTCTACCTGCTACGTTCACCCCATTCTCTGTGACTCACTTCTGCCTATGTTCACCCCACTCACTGTGACTCACTTCTGCCTATGTTCACCCCATTCTCTGTGACTCACTTCTGCCTGCTGTGTTCACTCCACTCTCTGTGACTCACTTCTGCCTGCTGTGTTCACCCCACTCTCTGTGACTCACTTCTGCCTGCTGTGTTCACCCCACTCTGTGACTCACTTTTGCCTATGTTCACCCCACTCTGTGACTCACTTCTGCCTATGTTCACCCCACTCTGTGACCCACTTCTGCCTATGTTCACCCCACTCTGTGACCCACTTCTGCCTGCTATGTTCACCCCACTTCTGCCTGCTATGTTCACCCCACTCTGTAACCCACTTCTGCCTGCTATGTTCACCCCACTATCTTTGACCCACTTCTGCCTGCATGCTTTCCATCTAGTGCTGGATACTTTGTCTTCTGAAAATCTAAGCCTGGTCTGCAACTCTATGTGATTATTTTTCTCATGGTCACATATTTCTACTTATCTTTTCGATAACTAAAATGTTTTCAGTGATCAATTTTTACAAAAAAAAAACAAAAAACAAAAAATAAAACTTTTCAGTGTTTTTGTGTGTGAAATGTTTCAAAACACGGCATCACACAAGCTACATCTTAGTCTTTGGATGCATGTTTCCTATTGTTTTTTTTTCTCTTTTTTGCACACACAACAAACTTTCTCAGAGGCCTTTTTTCCTTCAGTGTTCACAATTCTAAAAGTCATAAGAAAAGCAACATAGCAACATTATCCTGAAGGTTCATTCATTCATTTGCATGTCCCTTGCGGAACTTTGCCTTCCTAACAGCTCTCCTATAGGCCTCTCGGTTGTGAGCAAGATGGCCTGCTACTGATGCATACATTTGCAGATCATCAACGATATCTTGCAGCCATCTTCGCCTTGGTCTATGTACCCCTTCAAGACGGTCTTCTTTAGATTATGATGACGTTTAATATGCCCAAAATATTTAATTTTTCTCTCTTTAATCCTCTTTACTAGCTTGCCTTCTTCAATATTAAGTTCTCCACAGTTTCTTTAGTTGTTTTAGTTTCTGAAGAGCGACAAATGTCCTCCTTTTAATTTCCCTAATTGTATCTCTATTATTAGTTCTTATATTCTGAAGGTAATCATTCTAATAAAGAGGACTGCTACCACAAATTCATCAATCTGATATTTGCTGCCAGTCAGCATGGAATTCTGCATGGATGAATGAGTGCTTCAAGGCTCATTTTTGTGATAACTGACTGAATGATGGCAGCAACCTACTGGTCTAATATGAAATCAACAGTCTATGCTTGACACTGCACATCTGGCACAACATTAAATATACTGAAAGAATAGGATGCAATTTTCAAGCCAAAATATCACGTTCTATCAAGATTCATTTCATTAAGAATATGTTCTCCTATTTAAAAAAAGTAGCAGTCTTAGATTTAGTACAGTTAATCTCACCGACAGAAAATTTAAAAAACCCAACATAAACATGACCACAAAATCCACAACCATCAGCTTAAAAAGTAACATCAATTTCATTTAATTCATTTTATGCTCTCAATAAACAACATGTTAACATGTCTTCATTCTAACATAAAAATAAGCAACTAGTTCAGGAACCCATCAAGTTATTTGTGAAACAAAACTGCCATGGATAACAGTGGAAAAAAATGTTTAGACTTGCAATGTTAATGTATGTTCAAGTTACCAGAGGGTTTGGAAAATGATAAATTTTGAGAAATGCTGATCATGCATTTTAATCCATGGAATGTAAGGAATACAATTCATCTGGAAATTTGGAAAAACCAGCAAGGGTAATAATTCCATATCCTTAAAGCATAAGGTAACACTGATACATTAACAAAATCTCACTGCTGTATGAATAAGGGGGGCTCCACATTATATTTTTAATGAATTTGAAGTTTATTTAAATAACAGTATTGTAATGAAAACACAACAGGCCAAAGAAAAAGAGATCAACCATGTGAAACTCTAAAGAGGACATTGTTAGAAGAAACCAATTCAGTGAGCATAACATCCCTTGATGAGAATGAAAAACTCGCCGAAGACAGGACATCTTGGTGAACTACCATGCAGGCCCTATGTGACATTTAACGGCACGGGGAGGATGTAAGATTGTAATGAAAACAACATGAATTTGAAGAAAATGGTCTTAAGTGGCAATCCTGATGTCCTTGCATAGTTATCTGTGGTGCTAAGCTCTTGACAAATGCTGCAACAGATGTCCAAGACTTGGCAAAGAACAGTGTATCTGTAGGACATTGAAGCTACACTTCAAACTGATCCATATAAAGCCAGACTATTTTAAAGAACTGTGATTTCCTTGTTGACATTTCGCATTAGGCTTGAAGACAGATCTGAAAAGTCATGGTGAAACAGGTCATGCTTGGTGTCAGCACAAGTGCCATCTTGTAGTAATGGTTTCTCTGGAGGGAAAGAACACGAGAGCAGGTTGTCTGCAACCATACAGAACACCCTTGTCTAGTGTTTATCTGGCAAGTGAATTCCCCAGTGGCACTCGAAATTGAGCCAAGTCTGCAAGATGCTCCAGTGACAATGAGGACAACAGCTCTTATCACTCATCACTCATATGAAAGTGAAAACATGGCATCCTCCACAGAAAGAGCTGCAAGCACAGGATCATTACACCTCAAGAGCATGTTTAAAAGTTGGTTAATCCACACTCTCTGCAGAAGTCACTGCACCAGTTAAAGAGACATGCTACTCGTATGACAAATGACAGCACACAGAAAAATGTGCATATAAGAGTACAAAGTGCATATGCAACAGCTGTATCCATGTAGTGAAAAACAAAGTGTGATATTGCCAGTGCTTGACAGACTCTTCTATCAGCAGGTCCTGAGATTCCCCCCACTAACACTGTTCACAGACAAGGCACCAGCTCATTTAACAGACTACATGAACTTGCAAAGTATCAGATACGCCATTTCCAGTAATGTGCTCCACACACAATTTAACTATCATTTCATGCTGCATGGAGCACATCTGAAAACATTTGTCTGGTGACTTCAGAACAAAGCTAATGCACACAACTAGAGAATCAGATTCAGCTGGTCAGAAGTTGCTTTTCATGAAGAACAATGCCACGCTGACTGTGAACATCTGTAATCTTTTTCTATAACAAACACAAGTGGATAGTTTGTGCAGATCATTTTAAATGTGCAACTGCTGACCATTATCTTCTGTTCTGCATTTTGGCACAATTCAAAGGTCTGGAATATTCTGGGAATCACACCCCAAATTAAGCGGAAAATCATCACCAAGAAGATCCCTCCAGATATTGTGCTTGCAACACAAATTAGCCCAAGGTTCTTTCATCTTTTAAGATTATTATCTAAACCCACAGCAACTCTGCACCAAGTCCACACCAAGAGAGAAAAAAACATCTCACAGTTGACACAAACTGCTAAATTCAAGGAGACCTTTGTGGACTAGTTTCTATTATGCTAGCCATGTGCATCTTGACTTATTGAAGCAGTGCTGATTGGTAAGAAAGAGAGCATCTGTTTGTGTGGGTTGTTTGGGACCTGGGTCAGCTCAACCAAATACAGGTGCCCATCCATCTCAACCATGTCTCCATTTCTCAGGCTTGACAGCTGCTCCTCTGAGAGCTCCAGGTCTTCAGCTGACTCCCCACTGGTGCTTGCCAGAGCTGCGGCTGACTGGATAATATGGTCAAACTGACCACCAACTGTTTCTACAGTCCCCACAACTTCAGCAGTGCTGCTACTCTGTTCAAACACAACTGCTTGCTGTTCATCTACTGCTGGGACCTGAAAACAAATGCATTTCATTATTTTCACACTCTCATATATATCTAGTCAACAGCATTTATTTAACACATAAATACTTTCTAATCCCAGTATATGCATCCTTTCAAGGCTGTAATTAAGACAACTTTTCAGACATTGAAAATGCACAGTTAAAATCAAATGGATAGCACTGGTGTTACTTTTATTATAAAAAAAATGTGAGTGATCATTCAGATCTCAACTTAAAATATCATTCACAATCATGCCTAAGCTGGAGGAAAACTCACACACATTCCAAATCATACACAGCAAGCTGCTACTAAAACTCAGAGAAAGTTCAAGCTACACAGCTCCAGGTTTAGAACTACTAAAACCTACAGAAAAGTCAGACCTTTGGCACCCCAGGTTTAGAACTATTAAAACCTACAGAAAACTCAAACCTCTGGCACCCCAGGTTTTGAACTACTAAAACCTACAGAAAACTCAAACCTCTGGCACCCCAGGTTTTGAACTACTAAAACCTATAGAAAACTCAAACCTCTGGCACCCCAGGTTTTGAACTACTAAAACCTACAGAAAACTCAAACCTCTGGCACCCCAGGTTTTGAACTACTAAAACCTACAGAAAACACAAACCTCTGGCACTCCAAGTTTAGAACTACTTTAAAAAAAACTGAAGAAGAATAAAAATGCAAAATATTTACATCAGTTCAATGGATGCTACTCCTTGAGTCTCACATATAAATAAACATTTCTAAATATTGATAACATGAAACACCTTGTCCTGTTTCCCCCAAAGTAAAATAACAATCAAGTATTTCCAAAATAATACATAAATAAAGTGAGAATGAGAAGACACTCGACAGACAAACCAACCTGTTCTTCAATGGTGCTGTCTACAAGCCCTGCTTGTTCTGCCAGCGCCTGCAGACCTTCCAATGCTTCAGCGGTGTGGGCAGTTGTGTGAACGACATCTGTGACGCTCCCCCCTCTGGTATCAATCACCAAAGTTTGTATTTCGTCATGTTCACCATTGCTCATTCGAGTCAAGTCCTCAATTTTTATTACGCTAGCAACATCTGTTAAATCTTCAGTCATCTCCTACAGAACGTATATTATAAATATGTTGTCAATGAATTTAAATAATAAAAGATAATTACAATATTGAAAATATAGATTACTTATATAATTAAGGGTAAAAGTAATCCTCTCATGCCTTAGAGGCACATAGGGATATGGTGTTAGTGGCCATATTTTCCTTGACCTGTCAGCACACTAGAGGGTGATATGGTCAGTATCATGTCTGGCTGCCTTTCCTTCCCCAACTCCAGAAGAAGTTGGGTGCCCATTTCTACAGCTGGGTGACTGGGGTGCCTCTGGCCGGATTTGAACCCCTGACCTTCGACATGAGAGACCAGTGCAATAACCACTTCACCACTCAGACACCCACTTATATAATTACTGCATGTAAATTAAATGCGCAACCGCTCTGACTAAACAAGTTTTCCATCAAACTCAGTCTTGTACTTTTCTTTGCTTCTCCCATTCTGTCTTTTCTGTGCTTCAGAATTCTATCTCTAAGTTTTGTTTTCAACAGACCTCTGGGTTAGCACTCTCCTCGTTCTTCTTGTGAAGTCCAGTTCAGTCTTGGTTCTTTTTCATGCACAACACACAACAAATCCAATCTCAGTTTGAGCTTCATCTCAATGTTTATATTTCTTACATTAGTACTTTCTTAGATTTCTGTGTTCCTTAATCTTCTCAAGTTTGCAGGAATATCACAATGAATAACATCTCTCTCTCTCTCCCTCTCATAACCTTAAGTGCCCAAGGCACATGGGGCTTCTGCAAGGGTTTTCCACAAACGCCTGCCCTCTGCTTTTTTTCCGCTCTTGCCCAAGTGAGCCCTCTATTGCTCAACATCCTTTCTGTTGTTCTTCTCCATGTTTCCTTTGGTCTACCCTTACTTCTGTTCTCCTGTGGTGTCCATCTAGTGCTATTTTTGGTATGACAGCCAAAAATGCTACATTATGGCTAGTTTGGTCTGTCAGTATGTCCAGGCTGACAAAGTGACCAAAATCAATGGAGACAATCAAGAAATGGCTGCTTTAAAAAATGATTATGAATCATTTGGATAATTAGGATGGCTAATAAAGAAAATATGAGAAAACTCATCGAAAATAAATAAAAACTAAAACCAGCACATAAAGACCATAAACTCTCACTTTTGAAATGTACTAAGAAAAAGATAATCCAAAAAATCATAATAACAATTAATATAAATTTTAAAAAAAATAATAATAAAGACAAAACATCATTACAGAAAATCATCAACCACGCTGGTGATGAGCAGGAAAAAAAAAAAAAAAAGAGCACAGTTGCACATGCATCGCAAGCAGGAACTAATGATGACTTATGAATGTAATATGTATTAGGAACAGCGAGAAAAATCCCTCACCCTTGATGAGTTCTGCGATGCTTCTGTGGAGGCAGAAATTGTGTTACCATTGTTTGGTGTCAGCACTCTCGTGACTGGCCCAATAACACCGCTAACCTCCAGCTCTGCCTCGTCTCCGTCTTCTTCTCCTTCAGCATTCTCCGTCTGACGGCTGATGTTGATGTTGTGCTTCTTCCTCATGTGCTGGAACAGATTCCGCCGCCTTGGGTTGACATATCGACACAGCACGCACGAGTAAACATGGGTTGGTGGAGTCTGGTCAGTCATGTTGTGCCTGCAAGAGTAAGAAAACTCCAAGTGATTGTTAAAAACTATTTAAGAAAAAAAGGCAGGAACAACTCTATTAATTAATGAGCACATAGTAGTGATGCTTCGATAACATCTTAATCATACAAAAACATACAGGACAAAGAAATAGGGAAAGAAAATATCAATTCAAATGAATGCTATACAACAAATAGGAATGGTAAAAATTAGATAATGAAAATTAGAAACAAAAAAAAAAAGGGCACTTAGCTGTGACCTTTAAGAAGCTGCGTGCATTCCTGGAAAGTGGGTTGATGTATGTTTATGTATTTAGATTTACATGCATTTATACCCAAACTATTCATGTGAATGACTACACTGCTCTCTTACTAGCTCTAACAAGCTCTGGCATGTTTCTGTGAAACTCATTTATCTAACTATAAAACTCAATAACCAGTCAGATGTAAGTGGCATAAAGTACTTTTCACAACTTAAAAAAAAACTTACTGATGCTAGTAAAATATACTATACAGTGAAGCTGGGAGAAGTATGGAAGTATTATGGCAATCTGAGAGTTATTTTCTCATGGTAAAGCTACTAACATGCTCCAGTCAAGGTACCCGAAAAATATACTACAGAACAAAAATAAAATAGTGACAGCAAGACACCTCAACAAAACAGCATTTTTTTCATGTTCTTTCTCTGCTGCTGACTGCAAAAAACTCTGATATGCCTTGAAATCACTTTAAGAATGAAATGATAGCACCTCTGATACATAAATCTATAATTTATATAAATGAGTATCTCAGAATCATTCAGGTATTTTATTTATTAGATGTAGTACAGCTGCTTTACATGTAATACTCAAGAGGGCTAAAACCCTATCCTAGAAAATGTTCACACACACACACAAAATGTAAAAATGACCATATCCACTATGGTTTTCCCATGAATGATGTGTCTATTTTTAAGTTTTAAGGTAGTTTTAAATTACAGATTCCCAACAATGAAACAAACTGTACGGGTGGAGATGATTTATCTTTTTTTTTTTTTTTTTAAACAAAGCTGTACAAATAGTCAAAGATATGAGCTAAGAGAAGAAGCATGTCTTGATCGAGCTCATGCAACAACAAACAGGCAACCTGCCTCAACAGAAAGAAGGAAGAGAGAAATGCAGATGTCTGTTCTGACACAGGGGCTTGCCAAGATTCTGCCTGTTTTGGAATCATAACAAACAAATGAAGCAGGGACTGAAGTGAAGAAAGTTGTGGAGGAACTTACAGAAAAACCTCAAACTTACTTTATCTTTGTTTCTGCCCAGGAAATTAACTCCTACCTACCAAACAACTTCCATGACACACAAACATTTCTTACGCTAAAAAATCACTGCCACTATGTTTTATCTTAAATTGACGTGATGGCTATTTTTAACACTTCTTGCAATTTAAAATGATGAACTTCCAACTACAGAAAAAAAAAATGACTGGTCATTTTATGTATAATTTCTTGAAAAACACTGATTAAATGGCTCAAGGTAGGTCAAAAGTTAAGAAAGGCACAACAGTTGGCTGTCATCATTGTCAACGAGTAGACATGCTAAGGTCTTTGTCCCATATCTCACCACAAGAGAACAAATAAATGTTGGAATAACAGAAAAAAAACAAAAAAAACCAAGGTTAATCTCACCTTCTCATGTGAACCAGTAGGTTTTTCTTGTTTGTAGTGGAGAACTCACAAACCACACAGTAGAAACTGCCATCTGTCTCAGCTGGCATGATGTCTCCATGTTGGGTGTGAAGGTGTTTGTACAGGTTTATCAGTTTGGCAAATCTAAGGACAAAGCAAGATGTTCACACTATTACCCACATTTAACAAAACAGCTGAGAAACACATAATGTAAATGCTATAGAGGAGTCCTTCAAATATCATGGACACAAAAAAGAACAAATATATCCATACTACAAGAACTTAATATTGAAGAAGGTTGGCTTGGACATATTAAACATGAGCATTTAAAGAAGACAGTCTTGGAAGGCTACATAATGGGAAAAAGAAAGAGAGGAAGACCAAGGCAAAGATGGCTGCATGACATCGCTGATTATCTGTGAATGTATGCATCAGCTGCAGGACATCTTGCTTACAACCGAGAGGCTTACAGGAGTGCTGTTAGTGAGGCAAAGTTCCGCAAGGGACATGCAAATGACTGACTGACCCACATCTGCCTCAATACAAGACTTGAAAGGATGAGAAGGAATTATTAAAAAATCAACAAAAAGGAAATGAACATGATCGCAAGTGCTTACTCTGGAATCAGACAATGAAGCTAGTGCAGAAAATAGTTCTAACAATCTTAAACTGAGCCAAGAGAGAATAAGCCAAGCTGGTCAAGAAACATGCAAGTATTTAGGAAATGTCCGATAAAAGAGAAGCAGCTACACATGTTCACAGTTCATGAGAGAAGAATACAAATGACACAAACTGCATCAGTTTTTAGTATCAACCTTGCACAAAATGGCACGCCACTGACTCCTGGAAAAATATGACAACTGTCTTGGTCGACTAAATGTTTAAACAACACCCACTGTGTTGTCCAAACCATGCTGTCATCAGAGGAAATGAGATGACTGTATAAAAAAATGGCACTCTCACTAAGACAGCGAATCACTGGTTGTACACCTGGCAACAGGCATTATGATACTGTCGTGTGGTTGTAAAATGCATAAACTAGGAAAAAACTAGGAACAGCTTTATTACTTAATGAGCACACAGTTGTAATGTTTCAGCATGAGCCTTAATCATACAAAAACATGCAGGATGAAGAAATACAGAGAGGAGATAAAGTATAAATTTACATGACTGCCATGTTTAAAAAAAAAATGAAATAAAATGAATAGAGCACTTAAATGAAACTTGTAAGAAGCTGTGGCTTGTCTGACGCTGTGTTCAGAAATGTGCATGGTGGAGTGTAGAGAATATTTAAATGGAGACTTGTGATGTGTGATAGGTGGGTCGTAGCTTAGGGCGGTGAAACCGTAGAGGGGATAGAGAGTGATACAATGGTAATCTAGCCGGGAGATGGTGAAATAGGTGATCAGAGTTGGGATAAAGGGGATGCTGTGAAGAGGTTCTGAACTATGTGTAACAAGTGAGAAGGGAGTGGAACTTAGTGGGGAGGGATTCTGAATGTGGAAGCTAAGAATGTTAGGTGTAGCTGAATAATGTGGTTCCAGCATCCCATATTTCTGAAATTAACAGTTCTCAAGTGCTAGGTGGCTTCTGTCATCTGTGTGACATTGTTTGATGGCTGTTACCAGAAAGTCCGATTTGCCTCTGTAGTTGGGGCCATTGAAATGATTCAGGACTGGTTTCAAATCATGCTGGATGATATCATACAGATGTTTCTGTGTGCGGTCCCCTAATCTGAGGCCAATTTTATCAATAAGTTATCCTGCATCTTTTGCATACAATGACATATATCACATTATGGGACTCGCATGTGAATCCCTCATGAAGAGTGAGGATAGTTTTGGGAAAGGTGACCATCTTTGTTTCCCAGACTACTGGGCAGGTAACACAGTGCTGGTGGTTGCATATACAAGGTTCCGTTTCAGGTGGCTATGGATGAGGATGTCCTTAAGATTTGGTTCACCCTGTCAACAGGCAGTTATGATATTATAATATGGTTTTAACCCTGTCAACAGGCAGTTATGACATTATAATATGGTTTTAACCCTGTCAACAGGCAGTTATGACACTATAATATGGTTTTAACCCTGTCAACAGGCAGTTATGACACTATAATATGGTTTTAACCCTGTCAACAGGCAGTTATGACACTATAATATGGTTTTAACCCTGTCAACAGGCAGTTATGACACTATAATATGGTTTTAACCCTGTCAACAGGCAGTTATGACACTATAATATGGTTTTAACCCTGTCAACAGGCAGTTATGACACTATAATATGGTTTTAACCCTGTCAACAGGCAGTTATGACACTATAATATGGTTTTAACCCTGTCAACAGGCAGTTACGACACTATAATATGATTTTAACCCTGTCAACAGGCAGTTACGACACTATAATATGATTTTAACCCTGTCAACAGGCAGTTACGACACTACAATTTGTTGTACCCCTGTCAACTGGCAATTATGACACTACAATATGGTTTTAACCCTGTCAACAGGCAATTATGTCACTACAATATGGTCGTACCCAAGTCACCAGGCTGTTGTGACACAACAATGTGCTCCCTATATTGCAGCAGTTCTTTAAATGACTAATTTTTAAGTCAACTCAGGAATGCAATGAAAGCCATCAAAGGCCATACCCAAAATCTACTGGGATACTGGTTTTATACTTGTAGCTTCTACAAATAACACAGAGACATATCTCAACAGTCAAAGAAACACAGAAAATCTTAATCTGTTTACTGAATACAAATCTGAGATGGTCTATGTTTGAAAAAAAAGAAAGAAAGAAAGAATGAAAAACAGATGCCTACTACACTGCTTGAATGACGGCTGTTTTACACAAATTTTTAAAATGGTTAGTCCCAATGGCATAGCAAAGTTAAGACCGAGGCTTGCAAATCTGCACATTTAACAGTTATCATGAATGCTAGTTGTAGGTCCAAACATATCATGTTCTTTTTTAATGAACATACCAAGACAGACACACCAAGTCAATATATGGCTTGTCTCACGTGGCTTTCACTGTATTCAGAACTACACCTAAATCAATATATGGCTTGTCTCACGTGGCTTTCACTGTATTCAGAACTAGACCTAAATCAATATATGGCATGTCTCATGTGGCTTTCATTGTATTCAGAACTAGACCTAAATCAATATATGGTTTGTCTCATGTGGCTTTCACTGTATTCAAAACTAGACCTAAATCAATATATATGGCTTGTCTCATGTGGCTTTCATTGTATTCAGAACTAGACCTAAATCAATATATGGTTTGTCTCATGTGGCTTTCACTGTATTCAAAACTAGACCTAAATCAATATATGGCTTGTCTCATGTGGCTTTCACTGTATTCAGAACTAGACCTAAATCAATACATGGTTTATCTCATGTGGCTTTCACTGTATTCAGAACTAGACCTAAATCAATATATGGCTTGTCTCATGTGGCATTCACTGTATTCAGGACTAGACCTAACAAGCTGACCTCTCAGAACACTTCACCACCATCCCCACCCCAAATGACCATGCTGTAGTTATTACAACAGCCTATAAGAGAGAAGGAACACTCAAACGATGGTACCTACCTCATTGAACAATGGTTGCAAGCAAAGATTTTGTCTCCACTAGTGAAGTCAGCCCTCTCTTTTGTGCCATCTTCAGTTAAAGCCTTCTTGTGCCGTCTCCAGGCTGAAATAATAGCTCAGGATAAACTATTTCTTTTTAATCAGATCACCAGATCAGATTATCTAATTAAAATGTATAAACTAGGAAAAAAGTAGGAACAGCTTTATTACTTAACAACTACAAAGTTGTGATGTTTTGGCATGAGCCTTGATCATACAAACACACACAGAAAGAAGAATTAGAGAGAAAGTATATACATACACATGAATCCTATGTTAAGAAAATAAATAAATAAATTGAATGAACAGAGCACTTAGCTTGAAAGAATATGTAGATTTTCCGACACCTGTTCAGAAATGCCTTGAAAGAATATGGAGCTTTTCCGACATTCGTGTGTAATTAGTGTAATGTGCTAATGATGGTGTCTAAAATAATCTAAGCAAAAACTCACAGTGCATGGCATGAAGGAAAGTTAGCTAAACATCATAGAGGAAGACACTTTGCAAAAAAAAAAAAAGAAAAAAAAAAGAATGAAAAGAGAACCAACGTCGTTTGCTGTCTCTTTTTATGTCAATCTTGTGCTGCGTCCGCAGGTGCCTCAAAACATGCTCCTTCTGTGCCGCTCTGTAGCTGCACACTCCGCACTGGAAGGGCTTCATTTTGGAATGAATGGCTGTGTGACGCTTCAGCCTGCTCTGGCAGTCTGTGACAAAGCTGCACTCTTTGCAAAACAGTTTAAGCTCTGGCCCGTCTTTGTGGAACTTCATGTGCTGCTTGAGGTCTTTTCTGTTGCCAACCTGTACTTTACATTCTGGGCACGTGACCATCTCTCCAGAGTTTTCATTGGAGTGTTTGCGCTTGATGTGCATTTTCAGGTCAGGCTGTTCATTAGCACAGATGTAGTCACACATAGGACACTTGATGCTCTTCTCCTGCATAAATAAAATGCTTATTATCAATTCTGTCATGGAAAGATAGCAAAAATTCCACAGAAAAAAAAAAAGTTCATATACTAGATCTTTCAATTAATCCTGCAGGCAAAGCATGACAACCTACATGAATGATATGGTAACAAAGTTACTATACCACAGCAGGAAACCACAACATGAAAATCAGTGCTGATAAAAACAAGTCATGACCACAAAGTTGGTATCTTCCAGTATTAGCTGAAGGAACTATCTTTCAATGTCTCTAAACATTTCTCCTTCTTCATCACTTCATCCAACCTCCCTCTGTTTATAATTCACTCTGCAGTTTCATTTTTTCCTCTGCTTTATTGCAATTTAATTCAACCTCTCATTTTTATAACTTAATTCAAATTCTCCATCTTTACAATTTAATTCAACCTCTCATTTTTATAACTGAATTCAAATTCTCCACCTTTACAATTTAATTCAGCCTTGCTTTCTTCATAATTACAAACCTCTAGTTTAACTCAATCTCTCCTTCTTCATAATTTAAATTTAATGTGCACAGACATTCAGTACATCATCCTATTAATTCATTCATTTGCATGTCCTTTGTGAAACTTTGCCTCCCAAACAGCACTCCTGTAGGCCTCTCGGTTGTGAGCAAGATGGCCTGCTGCTGATGCATACATTTGCAGATCATCAACAATGTCTTGCAGCCATCTTCACCTTGGTCTTCCTCTCTTTCTTTTTCCCCATTATGTACCCTTCCAATACAGTCTTCTCTAGATTATCATGACGTTTAATGTGTCCAAAATATTTAAGTTTTCTCTCTCCAATCCTCTTTACTAGCCAGCCTTCTTCAACACCAAGTTCTTGTAATATAGATATATTTGTTCTATTTTGTGTCCATGATATCTGAAGAACTCTTCTGTAGCATTTACATTCAAAGGCATTTATGCGTTTCTCAGCTGTTTTGTTAAGTGTCCAGGTCTCATAAGCATATGTTGCGATGGGAAAGATGCATGCCCTTAAAAATCCTATTTCTGTAGTTCTGTCTGTTCCTCTCCACAGATTCTTTAGTTGTTTTACTTTCTGAAGAGCGATAGATGTCCTCCCCTTAATTTGCCTCATTGCATCTCCGCTACTAGTTAGTAGTGATCCAAGATATTCAAAACTCTCCACTTCTTCCAGTTTTTCCTCATTGATACTTACTTCAGCTGCCTTGTTTGTTTTGTCAGTTGTCATCAATTTAGTTTTCTTTGCATTAAGATAGAGGTTTTGTTCTTCGCTGTTCTTACCGACTGACATAATTAGTTTTTCCATTCCTTTTTGTGTTGTGGACAGTAACACTGTGTCATCAGCATATCTAATCTCTGGTATCTCATAACCTCCAATTGCTATGGCATCATAATATTCTCTGTCTACATCTTCTCTAACATTCCTCATTATATTTTCAGTATACAAGTTAAATAAGTAAGGTGACAATATGCACTCCTGACGGACCCTTTGTTTTATGTCAAACCAAGTTGTTGTTTCACCATTTATTCTTACTGCTGCTTGTTGGTCTAGATACAGCTAACTGTATCAAATGTGTTGGAAATCCCATTTTTTCCATTATTTCCCAAAGTTTCTGGTGTTGTACACAATCAAATGCCTTTGAGTAGTCTATAAGGGGTAAATATAGATTCACATTAAACTCTCTGCATTTCTCTATTATTAATCTTATATTGAATATATGATCTCTTGATCTTCTTCCTTGCCTGAAACCAGCTTGGACGATATTGACTCTTCTTCTATTTTCTTTCGAAGTCTACCCATTATGATTTTTAACAGAATTTTACTGGCATGACTATATATTATCCTACACATTCTAAAAAAAGGGAACTGATTTATCTACATTGATAGCAGAGAGAAAACTCCTTCACGTCTCACTGTTACTGGTAAGAGACAGTCAGGGCAACAAGGTAAATACTGACATGGTCCCTACTGTGATGGAACTACTGAGATGCCTGGAACCACAGCATCCTCAGTGCTATCATTCTATATGAGAAAGGTAAGGTCATGACCATCTGGTAAGTTACAGACTTGAACATTTGAGTAGTATCTTCAGCCTCATGAAGCACTTATAAAACATCAACTCAAAGACCTCTGGGAGTCATGACCCCGGGGGAGGGGCCCACACCCCAGAGTGTCAGAATTTTAAAGGGCTGAAATGTTTGCCAGGGGTGGGTGGGAGAGAGAAAGAAAGTGAGTATTTCTCTGACGGCCTGAGGAACTGTGTTCCCCTGCTCTCTACAACAGTTTCCTGCCTATTACCATCACTCACGAGAACATAACAATCAGAGGCGCAAATAATAGTTGCACATGTCCACTTGCATTAACAGTTACATTACCTCATGCTTGTATTTTATATGTCGTTCCAAGTGAATCTTCTGTCTGAAACAGAGGCCACAGATATCACACTTGTGCTCCCTGATATCTTTATGTATGCCCATGTGTCTTTTCAAGTTGCTGCTGGTGCCTGCCTTGTACTGGCACACTGGGCACACATGAGGCTTGGCTCCTTGATGATCAAAAAAATAAGAAATATAATAAAAGTTTAATTAGTCATTGCTGTGATAAAACATGGACTTACAACATGAAACCACAACATGAAAATCAGTACTGATAAAAACAAAAGTCATGACCACTGCCAGAGAAGAAATCCTGACAAAGGTCTTACTAGACAATCAAACTTTGAAACAAAAACCATTTTAAATACTTAAATAAACCATTTCCAATACCTACGAAGTACAATATCATCCTCTCAGAAAGTTAATGCTGAAATTGAGAACAGATGCTACTCCAGGTCAATGGAAAAATGACATCTTTTACCAGGAAAGATACATCACATCTCACACCCTTTCCTTGCAGTTAAACATCACATAGGGCTCACATAGTTGTCTGCCAATATTTCCTGTTCTTGGCAAGTCTTTCAATTTCATCAAGGGATGTTATACCCACTAAACCGGCTTTTCTAAACAATGTCCTCTTTAGAATTTCATGTGGCTGATCTCTTTTTCTTTGGCCTGTTGTGCTCCACTCGATAGCTTGTTTTGGTATTCTCTGATTGTTTCTTCTCATCACATGGCCTACATATGTCCATCTTCTTTTGCTGATCACCCATGAAAGAGGTTGTCGTTGCTCATCTGTCTTATCTCTGCATTGTTCTTGAATTCATTCCACTTTATACCAAGTATTTTCTTCAGGCATTTGTTTTCAAAAGAGACTAATTTTGTTTATTTCTTTAGTTGATTTCCAGCTTTCCCATGCATAAATGAAGGTGGATATCACATTTGAATTGAATAATCTTAAATTGGTTTTGTGCTTATAACTTTTGAATTCCATATGTTCTCAAGATTTCATACATCACAATTGAAACAAAAATAGCACTTCAAATCTTCCTTCAAACATTATGTTACAAGTGTTAAATGTGGACATTAACAGCTAAAAATAAAAGGAAAATCATAAAAGACACAACATGTTTGAGGAGAATACTAATGTAACAAGCAGAGGCAAATTAGAAATGATACCATGAGGGCAAAGGTTGAAGTAACACCAGTATTATAACATATTCAAAAACAAGTCCAATGGCATGGCCATGTTATATGACTACTAGGTAAAACTAAGGTAAAATTCCTGTTTCCGTGCCATTAAGACATATTGGGGAATGCAGTGTTAGCCCTGTATTTTTTCCATGACCTTTGGCACATGAAAGTGTGATGTGGTCAGTATCACACCTGGCTGGTTTACTTTCCATGATTTCTCTGGTACCCGTTTTTAGATGTTGTGTGAACCAACAGGTCTTTTTCGGCGTGTGCCAGAAAAATTCCCACTCCTGGGACTGAACCCAATACCACCAGATTAGTAAAGCAAGTGCCTAACCACTCAGCTAACCAGGCTGCCATGAAAAAACTCATGCTACGAGCAGTAGGAAACAGAAGGAGAAGACATCCATGGAGGACATAACAGATATCTTAAATATCCCCTTTTATGAAGTAAGCCAATGAACCATATCAAAAAGTCCCCTCAATACCGAAAGATATATGAGGAAAACCTAAAGAAGATCACCTGTACATTAAATGATAGGTATTTAACAGGCATCATTGATGAAATGTAATATAAAATTAGGAAAACCTCTAAGATGTATCTGAATAATTTGTTAAAATCTCTTGAGAGATTGTTTATAATGTAGAAAAAAGACAACAGAAAAGATGTGTAGTGCAGGAGGGGGAGAGAAAGAAAAAATGTAAAACTTATGTATGTAGGAAACTCTCTACTGTAGAGAGTGAAACAACAACACAACTCCTTCAGATCATCAGAGGAAGTATCCCCCCCAGACAAGTGTTTCGGCCCTATTAAACTCCTGACACTCTAAGAGGGGTGGGCTCCTCTTAGTCATGACTTCCACAGGTCTTGTGAGTTGTTGCTTTTTTTGTCCTGGGATTGAGTTGGCACTGCACTTTGACGCGCATCTTTAGCGATTTAGCTACGGAGGACTGGTATTGGTTGTGGCAAATGACATTCATGTTCTCAATGCTTGTTTCACATACTCCACAGCCAGCATGAAGCCTTTTCTGCTGTTTCTGAAAGGCTTTTCAATGCCCTTGCTTGTCCCTTTATGCCCAGTTGCTTACATGTGTCGTATGCTGATGTTGCAACGAATCCTCTCGCTCCCACTTCTACAGCTATCACTTTTGCCCTGATTCCTGCCCCCTGCCTCAGTTGCTTGACTAGGTCATTGTACTTCTCACATTTGAATAGATGTTGCTCATATTGTTTCGTATGGAACTGTAAGCTCGATGCAGCGTCCTTGACCTAATGATACTCTGCATGCTGACAGCATGTTCCAATGTTTGCCTTTCGTTACAGAGAGGACATTTTGTGTTTTCTGATAAACCCCATTTGCATAAGTTGGAGCCTGTAGGCAGAAGGTCATAAGTAGCTCTGATGATGAAGCTGAGACTCAAGGGTGCCATTTTCCAAATGTCATTCCATGTTAGTGATCTCTGCAGGACTTTCTCCCATGTTGTCCACTGACCTTGCTGTGCCTGCTGGAGTGCCTTCTGGACCCGCTTATCATCCTCTGAATTCCTTACTTCGCTGATGATCATATCCCTTCTTTCCTTACAGGAAGCCTTTGACCACATATCAGATCAATTAAAAAAGACATGATGAACACTACCTGTATGAGATCTGCGATGTTTATAGAAGTTAGCCTTTCTATCTGTTTGGTAGTCGCATTTCTCACAGCAATACATTCCATTGTCATCTATAACCCAGCTCGCTGCATTTGAGTACTGGAAATATACATAAAGTGCTGTAAGGAATATGTGAACACATTATCAAATGTTGCCTCAGAGATATTAAAATACATTTGCCAATATGAAAAAACCCATTAAGATGTATGAAATCACAAACACATATATAGCTGAACCCAATTAATGTCACATCATCGGGACCATCAAAATATAGTGACATTAAGCTAAGTTGACATTAAGTGGGGTCATTTATAAGAGCTTTAACTGGGCCAGTGTGTGTGTGTGTATGTCTGTCCACCCCACATTTTCTACATTAAACACACAACAAACAGTCAAAGATATCATAATCAGACACAAAATGTACTAATCACAAAATACATTAATCACAAAATACAGTAAGTCTTAGTCTTACAGTATAGATAACACTAAAATCAAGCAGCATCTGACTTGCCAGCAGTAGTAGTTTACAAAAAGTGTGATTTTGTGTTGTGTCGTGATAACTAGTCTATTAATCAGACACGTCAGAAATGTTACAGCACATGACAGCTCTTAAGCGATCTTCAGCTTGTTTGCCACCGTGGCATTTCTAATCACGGAAGCATAAAGTTCTGTTCGGTAGCAGTTTATAAAACATGCCTGTTCCACCCATGTTAAAAATGTTATCTGGGCTGTATGCATCCAAAATTTTTGGCAAGCGCGAAAGCCAATCATTAACGACATCCATGTTAACTCAGGTCACTTTACCTGAAGCGACCTTAAATGTTATGTATGCTGTGGTATTTTTTAAAGTGCTCAAGAAAGCCATTCAAACACTTTCAGTCAGGCATATCCATTTCTTTAGCAATAAGTTCCACAATTTCTGCCAACATGGGCTGCACACAGGCAACTGTGTAGAATGTGTCTGGTTGAACCATTTCAGCACAGCACAGTCAATATCCATGTAAGAACTTGCACGCCTTGCTAACAGTTTGACTTAACTAAAGGCGAGTGAAAGTCTCATTCAATTTTGTTTCGGTTTTTAACAAACTTCGATAAAGTTGAAACATCAATTTCAAATTTATCCGCTATGTCCTTTCTTGTAACTTTTTCATCAATTTGCTTCATAATATCCATTTTAGTGCTCAAATCAACATGTTTGCTTTTAGTAGTCATTATCTATCACAACGTGAACCAGAGTAAAGTTCCCGGCTAAATGATTCACAGTACACTACTCGAAAATAAATGATTCACTCGACTGACCCGAAAATAAATGATTCACTTGCCTGACCACCTATCAACTTGCATTGCCAACTTAATACTTCCCATGTCTTGATAAAGGGCGGCCGTGGTAAGCCTTTCATTCACACCACCTGAGTTTCAATGCCCACATGTTCAAAAGGTTGATGCAGCATGTACTCAGTGATCAAACGGCCAGCCCCTTCTTTGATGAATCGTGAAGGTGATAATGCTTTATGAGATGTTTATAGATTGGACACGTCCAGTTTATGATACAAAGCGGAGTCTTTAACTCCTCCGGGTGCAAAAATACAGTGACATTAACTGATTTGTGCCAACAAGCGGGGGTGATATTAACCAAAGTAAAGCCCAATATTACTTATGGGAGTTGGCCGGGGATACAAATTTCTGTGACAATATCTCGGTTGCGACATAAAGCGATGTAATATTATGTGGGTTCGACTCTATATGTCAGTCAGTCATTTGCATGTCCCTTGTGGAACTTTGCCTCCCTAACAGCTCTCATGTAGGTCTCTTGGTTGTAAGCAAGATGCTCTACTGTATATGATAACATGTGACTGTATATGATAACATTTAATTTACACTGCAATATTAACTTCTTATTGCTCACTCATTCATTCACACTCACTCTCTCATACATCCACACATGCCTGCATGCAAATACATTACCCCCCCCCCCCCCCCTAAAAAAGTAGCTGAAAAAAAAAGCCCAGCAAAAATTCTAAACCTGATTATGATTCAAAATTCTAGGACTAGTAACAACAGTGTATGAGACATACCTGTATTACATGTACTGTACACATAACAGGATTTCGTCACGTTTGTACTTATTGTTAATAGCAATTTTTCATCTTAGGCAATTCTGAAGCGGGCAGATGCTAGTAGATGTCACTACTGAGCACATATCCTACTTGCTTGGGCAGCTAGCATGAATACATTGCTTTATCTAAGTTGTATGCTCCCCTCTTTTTGACTCTGATAAACAGCTGTGGAGGAAGGACATGGTCTATATGTGTGAAAATCTACCAGATCTGCAGGGGATGGCTGAAAGTAAGCAAGCTAAAGAACCTCACTTCCTGCAGCCTAAAATTCCTCCCTATTCTTTTGAGTTGGGAGTCTACTCTTAAAGGCTTTGGGGCGTCTACTCTTACAGGCTTTGGGGCGTCTACTCTTACAGGCTTTGGGGCGTCTACTCTTATAGGCTTTGGGGCATCTACTCTTATAGGCTTTGGGGCGTCTACTCTTACAGGCTTTGGGGCATCTACTCTTACAAGGTTTGGGGGTCTACTCTTATAGGCTTTGGGGGTCTACTCTTATAGGTTTTGGGGGTCTACTCTTATAGGCTTTGGGGATGTACTCTTATAGGCTTTGGGGGTGTACTCTTATAGGTTTTGGGGGTGTACTCTTATAGGTTTTGGGGGTGTACTCTTATAGGTTTTGGGAGTGTACTCTTATAGGCTTTGGGGGTGTACTCTTATAGGCTTTGGGGGTCTACTCTTATAGGCTTTGGGGGTGTACTCTTATAGGTTTTGGGGGTGTACTCTTATAGGTTTTGGGGGTGTACTCTTATAGGCTTTGGGGGTGTACTCTTATAGGTTTTGGGGGTGTAATCTTATAGGCTTTGGGGGTGTACTCTTATAGGTTTTGGGGGTGTACTCTTATAGGCTTTGGGGGTGTACTCTTATAGGTTTTGGGGGTGTACTCTTACAGGCTTTGGGGGGGGGGGGTCAACTCTTACAGGCTTTGGGGGGGGGGGGTCTACTCTTATAGGCTTTGGGAATGTACTCTTATAAGCTTTGGGGGTCTACTCTTACAGGCTTTGGGGGTCTACTCTTACAGCCTCTGATTAGTGTATAAGTATACAACTATACACAAAGCACTGCAGTAAAGCTGTGATACCAAAAATTGTAGTCGTTACTAAAGCTGTTCCTACTTTTTTCCTAGTTTATACATCCATAATGTAATGAGTTTGACAGAGGCTAGCAGTACCACTTCCTGTTGTACAGCAGCAGGTGAATCCAACCATTTTCTGTCTGTGGCACTAAAAATAACACCTACACTGGCAATTATTTTACTGTGAGTGTTTTCTATCAGATGTTTTTCTCATGGTTTATTTTACTGCAAGTGTCTTCTATCAGATGTTTCTCTCATGGCTTACTCTACTGCGAGTGTTTTCTATCAGATGTTTCTCTCATGGCTTACTCTACTGTGAGTGTTTTCTATCAGATGTTTCTCTCATGGTTTACTCTACTGCGAGTGTTTTCTATCAGATGTTTCTCTCATGGCTTACTCTACTTTGAGTGTTTTCTATCAGATGTTTCTCTCATGGCTTACCCTACTGCGAGTGTTTTCTATCAGATGTTTCTCTCATGGCTTACTCTACTGTGAGTGTTTTCTATCAGATGTTTCTCTCATGGCTTACTCTACTGTGAGTGTTTTCTATCAGATGTTTCTCTCATGGCTTACTCTACTGCGAGTGTTTTCTATCAGATGTTTCTCTCATGGCTTACTCTACTGTGAGTGTTTTCTATCAGATGTTTCTCTCATGGCTTACTCTACTGCGAGTGTTTTCTATCAGATGTTTCTCTCATGGCTTACTCTACCGCGAGTGTTTTCTATCAGATGTTTCTCTCATGGCTTACTCTACTGCGAGTGTTTTCTATCAGATGTTTCTCTCATGGCTTACTCTACTGTGAGTGTTTTCTATCAGATGTTTCTCTCATGGCTTACTCTACTGCGAGTGTTTTCTATCAGATGTTTCTCTCATGGCTTACTCTACCGCGAGTGTTTTCTATCAGATGTTTCTCTCATGGCTTACTCTACCGCGAGTGTTTTCTATCAGATGTTTCTCTCATGGCTTACTCTACTGCGAGTGTTTTCTATCAGATGTTTCTCTCATGGCTTACTCTACTGTGAGTGTTTTCTATCAGATGTTTCTCTCATGGCTTACTCTACTGCGAGTGTTTTCTATCAGATGTTTCTCTCATGGCTTACTCTACTTTGAGTGTTTTCTATCAGATGTTTCTCTCATGGCTTACTCTACCGCGAGTGTTTTCTATCAGATGTTTCTCACATGGCTTACTCTACCGTGAGTGTTTTCTATCAGATGTTTCTCTCATGGCTTACTCTACCGCGAGTGTTTTCTATCAGATGTTTCTCACATAATGCTTGTAGTAAGAAGATGACAGAGCAAAAACATACCATGCTGGTTTTTGTCTTTGCCATGATGCCTTTGTTGGGAATAACAGAAACATAGTACACATGCTTCTTCTCAGATCCCTCATCCACAACTGTAGCCAAGGTATGTGTGGTTGTTGTGCCTGCTCCAGTCTGGCCTGCTGTGCTCTGAGCATGTGGGGAGTACACTGTCTGTGTGCCTGACGTATGTCTAAAGCAAAACAAAAAAGAGCAAATAACGTGCCTATCAAAATGAGACAATGAGCAGGGTACATCAAAATGTGCATCCAAACACTGAACCACTAAAATTCTATGGAATAATTATTTCATGTTAATTCAGCTGGTTGACTGATCTCAGTTACTCTAGTCTAAGTTCGTACATTACAAAACAGAAATAGAGAGACAATGCAGAAAAGAATACGCAGGAAAATCGGTGTCATCAACTGGAGAAAGAGGAAATGGGAGGAATGGAGGCAAACTTTATGTGCAGCAATTAACCTTAATGGCTCAGAAAGATGAAGAAGAAGAAGACATATTATAACTTACTCAAAAACAGAGCCTTGCCTGGCCAAGCTACTTTATCAAGTTCTATGACAGCCACAATCTAATCTCTGTAAAAGGACTTCTCATTCAATTTTTTTTAGCCTCACTCTCATAAGCATGTAAGAGATGTTGGGAAGGTCATAATCAAAGAAACAACTGGAGAGATCTTCTAAAGTCTATTACTTTGTACTAATTATCCCACATGAAGAAAAATTTTCTGTTTGTGACTGCCAAATTCAGCTTCTGAGTCTGATACTCTGCCTATGTTAGTGACCAGGTACTTCTGTCTTACTGAAACAATATGCTACAGAAGAGTTCTTCAAATACCATGGACACAAAAAAGAACAAATATATCCATACTACAAGAGCTTAATACTGAAGAAGGCTGGCTAGTAAAGAGGATTAAAGTGAGAAAACTTAAATATTTTGGACATATTAAACATCATGAGGATTTACAGGAGGTCGCCCTGGAAGTTTACATAATGGGAAAAAGAAAGTGAGGATGACCAAGGCGAAGATGGCTGCAAGACACTGGTGATATTCTACAAATGGATGAATCAGCAGCAGGGCATCTTGCTTACAACTGAGAGGCCTATAGGAGAGCTGTTAGGGAGGCAAAGTTCCGCAAGGGACATGCAAATGACTGAAACAATATATTATAAAACAAATTTCTAATAAGATTACACACCAACATATAACAATCTCCAATGAATTTTTAATAAGAGCTTTAATATGGCTTTCTGTAGTTAGTTTTTATTTTCAGTTTATCAGACACTAATATTTAAAATACAGAATAATTATTTCAAGTCCCTTGGAATATATTTGTTATTTTCAATTATGTACCTTTCTTTTCCAGGCCTCAATTTTTTTGTTAATATACCATTTTTTGATAATATACACATAAAACCTGAGGGTTGTTATATTCATAAATTATACATTTTAAAAAACTGTCCATACACTGTCACAAACTCTGTAAAAGTTTTTCAGTAACAAAATATTACTATAATGTTGGGGCAAATAATCCAGCAGCATTTTATTTTTCCGTAACGATATCTTTTTTTTTTCCCATCTGGAGTTGCCTCTAGATAGGAACCAGGAAAAGGTTGACAGAACAACAACCAGTCTCATGGGTGATCAGGAAAAGGAGATGGACATATGTTGGTCACTTGATGAGAAGAAATGATCAGAGAATCCCAAAACAAGCTATCAAGTGGAACACAACAGGCCAAAGAAAAAGAGGCAGACCATGTGAAACTCTGAAGAGGTCATTGTTAAGAGAGGCCAAATTAACAGGCATAAAATCCCTTGATGAGGGTGAAAGACTCACCGAAGACAGGAAAAATTGGCGAACTACTTTGTGAGCCCTGTGTGACGTTTAATGGCACGGGAAGGATATAAGATTTTATTTTTATCACTGTGCTACAACAATTAATTAAAACACATACACTGAATGTGTAATATCTGAAAATATAACTATCAACAACGACTGTCTCATACTTTTCAACTTCTGGCTTTATATCTTCAATGTCGTCAACTACTTCCTGTTTGACAATATCTGGCTCTACTTCTGCAGAGCTGGCCTCTGACTGTTTTGGCTCGCCCTAAGAGAGGTGGGAAAAATCTGGATAGGTGAACATCACTCGTGACAAAAATTAAAATATTCCACAGAAATGCACAGCACTGTCTCTATTAACTGAATACATGACACAACAAATAACCTGAATTAATCAATTATGCATGTAATCTCACACGAAAGTAATATTCTTGCACAAAATAATAAAATCAGCTTTCGAAACAAGCTGTTTCCTGAAGAAAAATCCGATACAAAACTATAGCAGTAAAATTAATAAACCGTCAATGGAGAACAAGCCTTAACATAATATTCTCTAAGATTTTTTTAAATGAAAAAAGAAATCTGAACCATCTCTTCTGCTCTGTCTTAACTTCAGCACTAAGCTGACAAGGTTAATAAACATATATATGTACGAAACACACATAAACAGTGAAACAATTAGTTCTTACCTGCAACACTTGACTTGCTGCATTATCAACAATCTCCTCTGCCACTTCCTCTTCAGACACAATTCTGACATCATACTCCACACCGTTATCCACTACCCTGATCTTCTCAAACCTGTCCCTGTCCTTGGCAACAGCACATGTTGCTAGGCTGCTTATGCCGCTACTGCTACTGAGGTCAACAATCTCTGTCTCCTGTCCAGCACTGCTAGCTTCTGCAGATACTGGATGAGTTTCTGCTGAGATGCCAGCTTTGCTGTCTTTTTCATCAGTGTCCCTTAGAGCTGACAATGCAGTGGAAGATGTGGGTGTCAGGGAGTCATCACTAGCACTGACTACAAGATCTCCCTCAGAAATGACTCTGTCCACAGGGTGACCCTGTGGCTGAGCCTGGCCACCGAATGTTCCAACATCCCCAGAAGCAGCATGGGAAGATTCACTAATAGCAAAATCCGCACTGAAATCTTTAGATAAGCTTGCATCACTTGTTTCCACTTTGACTTCAGAAAAATGAATGTCACTCTGGTTATCTATACTGGATGCTGTTGTTTTATCGCTGTCTTCATTTGCTGTCTCATGGTCTGAGCTTTGGGTCATCTCATTAATTTCAGTCTGAGAAGTATCTATGTGCTCAGAAGTCTGTGACACACTTTGTAGTTCATGAACAATGCCATCTGTTTTAGTGTCATCTGTACCTATATTTGATGCAGGCTCTTGAGCTGTATCTTGAGACGTGTGAACTGCCTCCTCAACATCTGCTGGCTTTGGCTGCTGCTTGAGTTTCTGCAGAAGTATTTCTGATGCAGTTTTAGGCACACAAGGGGCAGGCTCTTGTGAATAATGAATGATTGTAAGTGTGCTCTCAGTTGGAACTTCTGCTGCAACTTGAGGAATGCTTGCTAAAGAAGATTCTGCTGCCTGTGAGGGCTCCTGCTTTATCACAACAACTTTATGAGGTGACTGATCACCCTGTGATGACTTGACCGAAACTGGCACGGCCACTGTATTCTGGGCAGGGGCTAGACTTGTAGAGTCATCAACTTCAGACTTTTTAGAATGAAGAAGAGAGTAGGTGACGGCTGGTACTACAACCTGAGTTTCCTGGGAGCTTCTAGGAGAAACCAGAGTAGTTTTCACAATCATGCTTCCACCTGGATTTCTTAAAACACGGCCATGCCCCTTCAATGGATTGTTTGATTTTGTAACTGTGGCAGCATTTTTGCTCTTCAGAATTGAAGAAATTTTTGTTGCCTCTACTGTGAGATTCAGGTATGTAGCACCATCCTGTCCAACAACTGTAGCAAAAGGTGTCTCTTGCAGCTCTTTCTTCAACACATGCCCATGAACAAGACTGTGTGGTGTCGGGCTCACAGTCACAAGATCAGAAAAAGTTCTCTTGGCCTTTTCAGCATCAAGTATTTCCACTGGGATACTGTGAACCTGGTATGAAGAGTCTATGGCTTTCTGCTCATGGGCAGCCTCTGATTTTGCTGAGCTTGCTGGAATGGTAACTACTGCCACAGTTTCCTCATCTTTCTCTGTAAACGTCAGCTGCTGACCACCTATTTTAATACTGGAAAAGTCTGAAGGTGCTGCCCCATGGGTGTCTTCACATAATTGTGAAGCTTGAGTATGGCTGGGCGCTGAGCTCAGCTTCTGTGAAGACTGCTCTGAATCACTAGCCATTAGGATCTCTAAAGATTCTGAACTGATTCCTTTAACATTTTCCCTCTCTGTTTGAAGATCTGCTCCAATCAGGTCGCTCTGAATCACGTTGTCTATGATGAAGGGCTCACTACTGTCCACTAACACAATTGCGTCTGGATGAACTTCTGAAGGTTCATCTGTGTTTGTAAGCACTGAATTGTTCACTGTGTCCTCCTTGTTTGTGGCTGTTTTGTCACTGAAAAAAAAAATAAAAAGAAATTATTTGAAAGCCAAGTGGGGGAAGAGAGGATGACAGCAAACTAAAAAAAAAAAAGTCCACATAGCAGCAAGTCTTTACAAACTGTCTCCATTGTTCTCTCTAGACAGCATGGCACTGCAGCCAGATGCACACACAAATTAAGCTGCACACAGTTTCAATCTTACATACTTCGTTAAATGTCACATAGCGCTTGCATGGTAGTTTGCCAAGTTTTCCTTTTTTCGGTGAGCTTTTCAACCTCATCAAGGGATGTTACTCTCACTAAACTGGCTTCTCTTAACAATGTCATCTTTAGAGTTTCACGTGGTCGGCCTCTCTTTCTTCGGCCTTTTGTGTTCCACTTGATAGCTTGTTTTGGGATTCTCTGGTTGTTTCTTCTCAGCACATGACTGACATATGTCCATCTTCTTTTTCTGATGAGGCATAAATTTCCTATGCTAAAACAACTTGACTCTTTATGTAAAAACTCCTAAACTTATGCATCATTTTTCAATCTACAATTCTAGAACTTTTGTTTTTATCTACAAGCTCCTAAACTCACTATTTCTTACTGTACTCTTGTTATCTCACCATCATCATCATCATTGCGTGCCATCTCCTCACAGAAGTTTGGTTGCAATGCATCTCCACTCTGCCCTGTTTCTTGCCTTCGTAGAACACTCGGCCAAGCGTGTCCCTGTCCATCTCTTGATGTTGTCCACCCATCTATATCGCTGCCATCCTTCTGTTGTTTTCCCTTCAATTTTGCCCTCAAGAAGGGTCTTCAATACAGTATTGTGCCTCTTGGCATGCCCAAAGTATCTTAGCTGTCTTTTTATGATTGTCAATACTTCTCTTTTCACTTCTAGTTGGTTTAGCACTTTGTTGTTTCTTTTCTTTTCTGTCCATGGAATACACCCTATTCTTCTGTATATCCACATTTCAAGGGCTTCGGTTTCTTTTCTGTTGTCTTATTCAAGGTCCAGGCTTCTACACAATAAAGGAATATTGAATATATGTAGCATTTTACGATATGTAATCTCAGTTGCTGTTATATTTGTTTTGATCTTCCTCATTCTGCGAAGGTGTCTTTTGCCAAACGTATCCTTCTGTTAATTTCCGTTTCACATTTTTCGTCTTGTGTTATCATGTGCCCCAGATACCTGAAGCTTTGCACCTTGTTCCAGTAATTCTCCATTTATTTTTATATTTACTGCTTGGCTTTCTTTCTTCTCTGCCAATTACCACGACATTTGTCTTTCTGATATTTATTTCCAGTCCGCACTTTTGACTTTCATTGTTTATTCACCTCAAAAGATCTGTAGATCTTTTTGGTTCTCTGCCATCATCTTTTTTTATCTACACACTCCTAAACTTATGCAGCACTTCTCAATGTACAATTCTAAAACACTCTATGAAGTATAAATATCAAGCCTTCTGACTTGATGTCATTACAATGCATAACAAAAACATAACTATAAATACTGAATCCATTTTTAAAAAAAACCACACACTTGACTTTTCTGCTCTTCTTGGCTGACTGAGTTTCACTTTCACCATCTGAAAGAGAATGAAATTAACACAACTGGTTAAGTTATTACTTTTATTGTGACATGAAAATAGGCACTGTCAAAATTTAAGAAAGAAAAAAAAAAAAAGAAGAAAGCATCTATTCCAAGGCCCCTAACCCAGTAAGTATCCATCATCCTGGTTCTGAGCTTGCAAGTTTTGGTTCTCATACTTCTCACTTTTGCATAATCTTTTGTGTGTCTTATCTGTTATAAACAGACAGGTAAAGGGTGTAAAGGTAACTCAGTTATGCCTCTGAGGCGCAATAGGGACAAGGTGTTAGCACCCATATTTTCCTTGACCTGTCAGCACGCTAGAGGGTGATGTGTCATGCCTGACCACCTTTCCTTTCCCAGCTCCAGAAGTCGGGTACCCATTTCTACAGCAGGCTAAGTGCGACATCTCCAGGTGGATTCAAACCCCCCACTTTTGCCACAGGAGACTAGTGTGCTAACTACTTTGGCGCTCAGATGCACATCTGTTATAATAGTTTATTTTTACATTAAAAAAAAAATTTTTTTTTTGTCACTGCAGACGCAGACATACTCAACAACACTGTGTGACAGCGATTTCTACTCACTCATCTGCTCAATTTGTACCCCCACGTAAAAACATACTGAACTCAAGCTTTACTGTCTACTTATAAGATTACATAATTATTTTTTTCTGTATCATCTGATCCAATCTCCTTATATTTCTACCAGTTTGTCCAGTATTTTTATAAATTTATACAGCAGTGAATCATGGACAATAGGCAGGTCTGTATAAAAGTCGTTGGAAGCAGCAGAAATGTGGTTTATTAGAAGAATGTTGCGAATCCCCTGGACTAGGACATGCAATGAGAAGAGGGGGCATTGAAAATATTATAACAACAGGTAAAAATAGAAGGAAGAAGATCAAGAGGAAGACCAAGAGAAATAATACTGGACAGTCTGACTGGATGGTGTGAGAGATCACCAACTGAGCTGATGGCCTGCATGAAGGATCATGTACTCTGGAGAAGCATAATAGCCAACGCCAGTCGGCACGGCACCTGATGATGATACAGCAGAAGGGTGCATAATGGGAAAAAAGAAAGAGAGGAAGACCAAGGCGAAGATGGCTGCAAGACATCACTGATGATTTGCGAATGGACGCATCAGCAGCAAGGCATCTTGCTTACAACCGAGAGGCCTACAGGAGAGCTGTTAGGGAGGCAAAGTTTCGCAAGGGACATGCAAATGACTGACTTATACAGCAGACTTCACTTCCTCATCTGATGAGAAATGTATGTCCTTGTGTTTCCTTTAGATCTGGAAGCAATGAAGACCTCCTGCTGCTATGAAGTCTAGCCATAAACTGCATGTATCTATTCTTACTTAAAATACTTCAGGATGAACAACTTTTCACCCTACCCTTATATACGAACTCACAGCTCTGCACAGGTTCATAGAAAGACAAAAACTCCCATCCCAGCAAAATGCAATTCCAGGCTTCTCATTATGACAACAGGGATCAAATCAGTCTCTATCTCATTTACAAAGCAGGGAGCATTCTGAAGAAGTGAAGTGAAGTCTCATCACTGATGCTGCCTTTACTATTCACAACACGGCCTTCCCCCTCCCAACAAATCTTGGTAAAGTCTTCACAGTATATACAAACCTGCAACTGTGGAGTAAGATCTTTTCTTCACCCTGCCTAGATCCAGCTCCATATCTTTATACCTACTGGAAGGTACTGGCGCTCTGCTGCTCCTACGAACTGAGGGTGATGCTGCAGAAGTCTCCTTAAAAGTGTCTCTGTCTTCCTGTGACAGTAAAGGAGTTACCGGGCTTTTCCCTACTTTCTCTCCCATATTCTGAGAAGTCAGATTTGCTGTTCTGTCATCACCGGAAGGTGTCTTGGGGAGGATACTTTTGCTAGGTTTTGAAGTCTTGCTTTTTGACACACTTGAAGAAGCAGGAGACTTGCTCTGGGGCTCATCTTTGATCGCATTCTGCTGTAGTCCAAGTGATGAGAGTTTACGAGATTTTTCTTCCATGTAATTACTTTTTGGTGACCTGCCCTTGTCTGTAGTTGGTGTTGTTAGTGACTTGTTAAGCTTCTCATGTGATCCTGTCAAACATATAGGATGCAACTTTACTTATTTCTATAAGGATTAAATTCCTGTCTGTTGTACATTAAATACCTGAACAATAAATGTAGTCTTGTCAAACATACATGGAATTACTAGACAATAAATACTGTAGTCTTGTCAAACATACATGAAATTACAGGATAATAAATAATGTAGTCTTGTCAAACATACATGAAATTACTAGACAATAAATACTGTAGTCTTGTCAAACATACATGAAATTACTGGACAATAAATAATGTAGTCTTGTCAAACACACATGAAATTACTGGACAACAAATAATGTAGTCTTGTCAAACATACATGAAAATCTACTGGATAATAAATACTACAACTGTTAACTATGACTAACTAAACAGTACAAAGATGGTTAACATACTGAAATCTCTACTTTGCAGAATTTCATTTCTAAACTGTCTTACAATGTGTTATTCGTATGTACTGCCTGAATACCTCTGACACATAACGTGGTATTTTGTTTTTCTGTCATTCAATAGTGGTTTAGATTTTGTGTTTCAAGCTAACAATAAAGGCAGTATAGGAATATATATATATGTAGATGATTTACTAAACTCTGGAATCCACAGATGGCAGACAAGAGTATGCTGGCTTTCACTAGGCAGAGACTGTAAATCTGATATGAGCCAAGAACACGGTAAACCTTTTATAATGAAAATTCTACATGTTTTTCAATGCTGTTAATATTCTTATCCTGACAATCAGTTTCTGTCATGTTAAAATGAGGACATCTACTACTACCTGCACTCCTGTTCATAATGTCAACATCTGGGCTGTGTTTCACTTTAACCAGCCTTCCTGATCTTGTGGACATTTTTCAGTTTTAATGTAAGAACTACAACTCCTGTAATAAAAAAAAAAAAACAAGGGCTGAAAAACAATTTATATCAAGCAAAACTCACATTCTGGTGGTTGTATGGATGTTTTCTTCCCACATTTGCTGCTATAACTCTGACTGAGCAACCGTAAACAAAATGTTGATTTCTTTGTGTGAAAGGGCAACATATTTTTTAAAACTTGTCCTGTAATAATTAAAGTACCAAATGTCTAAGAAGAAGTGACCTTTCTGGTCACAAAAGTGTAACACTACCATAACAATAAACCTCCTACAACAACAAAAAAAAGGTGAAATCTTTTGTTGCCTTAAAAGAAAGAATATTATAATCCCATGTGATTGTGACTGACTGCATCAAAATTCTTAATGAATTAATATGCGAAATCACTGTATTTCATTAACACAATGTGATGTTTCTGTCTCTGGAAATCATCGCTTTTTAAATGTTAGGGCAAAGTTCAAGTATCACTGATTTGTCGCTTATATAAAACATCCTCTTTGTAATCCAAACAGTTGAAAGGGTAGTCAGGTACTTCAATGAGAAATCTTGAATCAGATGACCAGACCCTTCTTTCTATTCCATGATCCCACCACGGAGGGTTTTTATAATGCTGTATTTACTGGGTACTTCACAGCTCAGCCCACAAAAAATTCATACCCATACACTTTATAATGTAAGCTTCATTAATATATTCAGCACAGGAAACATTACCAGTTTTTAATGTTAACTTCAGAATCCGTTCACTCATTATCAATAAGTGAAAATCACTGTGGTCACAAATCTAACAGATTAAAATATATCCATGATTTATCAATAACTCAAGATACATTCCAGGCTGCAGCTGTTATATGTTGTGCCTAGTGCTCTAAACTACTTTCAAGTCATATTATTTCATCAGCAAACTTCTTTTAGAAAAAAAAGATCAGTCAACAGTGTTTTGTAATAGAAATAGTGCTTTGTGTCTGTTGGCTGCACTCTACTGCTGTAAAAATTATTGATAAACATTCCACAAATTTTGCGAGAAGACTTGTTTTGGGGAATAGGCATGTTTGCACGCCAAACTGAACTAACTGGTTTACAAACAAGGAGAAAACTGAAGCGTGCGCTCACTGAAAATAGAAACTATGACACTCTTCCCCTAAAGAAACTACACAAACTGATTAAAAAGTCTACACGAAACCGGCTTTTATGTTTTGGGTACTTAAAGAAGCACGAACAATCGACCACGTAAATGGAAAATACGTCTAACTCTTGTTACATTTTAACTTCTTGAATAAAAATTACATTCTAGAACAAATTCCACCACATAAAGCATTATTCACTTAATATCGTCCAAAACATACGTGTAAAATGAAATGAACACGGCGTCAAACTTGTAGCTTAGTGGCAACAATCATATGTTTGGATGAAGAGTTCCACAACACAAATCTTCAGAAATGGAGGCAAGATTACCAATATGGCGTCTTCGACGATGTCAAAACTGGAGAGTTCTGACCAAACATGCCGGACTGGATGGCCAGGTATGGGAGTCAAACACAGTGTCATTTTCTCTTTCCAAAAGAGTGACATTTCCATCCGGTGCAATGAATGTAATAAAAATAAAATTTCGTTGTAAAACACATATAAAATTTATGTACATTATTAGAGGCACAAATATTGTAATATTGATATGTGAAGTTAAATTAAATGTCACAGTGCAAATTTATGGCAAATATTGCTACAACCTGGCAAGTGGGTCCGTTTTGTTCGAACAACGTGTTCTTGAGGGCAGTAACTATGAAATGTACTTTTTAATTTCTAATTTATTGTTAGTCTCCCTTATTTTATGTAACTCACCGACCCACACGACACACAAAATAAATACACGCGCGCGCGCACACACACACACTCGCTCAGTGTATGTGGAGGGAGGAGTAGATCTGCAGAGAGACTGGTGTATCGCTGAGAATTTAGTAAGACGTGTCAAATCTGTCCACAGTGTTTTCACAACAGGTGTCAAGGCACACTTGTGTACTATCAAATGTTGTTAGTAATTTTTTTTTTCGTTTAAAATACAGAACATTTTATCTATTTATACAGTAATCTTGAAACTTTGTGTGGAAAAAAAAAACAACTAATCAAGAGCTTCAGAAGAATGGCCAGCCAGCACAGGCCAGGTGTAATCAGTTAGTGCAAAGTGAAAGAGATATTTAAGAGGAGATTGCAGCCACCTATGAGTCCATAGTGAATGAATAATGGCCCTTCCTAGCTAACAAAAATCTTTGTAAAACTATCTATCTATCTATCTATCTATCTATCTATCTATCTATCTATCTATCTATCTATCTATCTATCTATCTATCTATGAGGAGTGATTGATAAGTTCTCGGCATAAGGTACAATTACTTAAAACACACAGTTGATATTAGGTGCATTTGTAGATCAGGTTAATGTAAGATTAAACACCAAGTTTCAAGAAATTAACTTCAAGCAATTTTTTTACAGGCTACTGGAGTGATAAGGGGTGTCAGAAATTGAGAAAATGGATAACATTTCTCATCGAGCTACCTCTGCATCAAGGGCTTATCATCGAAGGAGATCCATGAAGATATGGTAGAGGCCCTAGGGGAGAGTGTCCCTTCTTACAGCACAGTGAAGAAATGGGCAGCTCAGTTCAGACATGGAAGGGAGAGTCTGGAAGATGATCTCCATCCAGGAAGACCAAGAACAGTAACCACCGATGAAACCACCGGTAGAATCCATGACATGATAACGGAAGATCGACGATTAACTGAGCGGTACATTGCTACTGAGTGTGGCATCTCCCATGAACGTGTTCATGTCATTATTCACAGTGATCTTCAAACGACAAAGATCTCTGCTCGATGGGTCCCAAAACTTCTTGGAGCTGATCACAAACGACAGAGTCTCAACATGTCAAGAGACAATCTTGGCCATTTTTCTGCAGATCCTGAAAAGTTTCTTCAGCAATATGTTCTACCATTGTTTTGTCGAATGCTTGATCAATCTGAGCCGATGACGTCATATACCATTCTGTTTTTTTGAGCGGTCAACAACATATTCCTCATAGAATGAAGCACGGGATTTGTCAGTGTCTGTCTATATAACTTTCTATGTAGGTGTTGGCGCAGTGTTGACCTCAGTGCACGAACTCCGTTAATATGTTCTTGAGTGGATGCTGCGGCACGTGGCGGAGCATATATAAGTCTGTCCTGAATGCAATGACGCCGGAATCTGTGATTTTGAACTGTTGTCAGCATGTGCCTTTTTAATGCCTCCATCATCCATTCAGTTTAGTTCTTAACATCAAGACAGGCGCTTTTTTCTATGCCTTGATAATTTTTCTATTATTTGTCCGAGTTACGAGATGATCTGAATCCAAAATCTCGACTTATACATGCTCATACGCAGGTAAAAACCCTGCCAAGATATTTCACTTACTCAATTTGTTTTATTATAATATCTCCAATTATGATATCATTGATATCCGTTATTACAAAATTCTGCGTAATATGCACACGTGCTCTGTGTAATGCAAGAAATAGTTATCGCTTATGCCGCTTTCATCATGTTAACAATTGCTACGCCCATGTTGATCTGTAACAACAAAACTGTAGTTAAAAGTACCAAGCAACGTAAAATCTCGTCTTGCTGAGAACTTGCAGAACGCTTGAGTTACGGTAACTTGACGGGGAGAGAATTCTTGATAAATCCATCTTCCCATGTCGAGATAGCAGTCACAGATCTGCCGAAGACCCTCGATCTGGCACGTGGCGGGGCCAAGAACAGCATGGTCTGCAGTTTGTCAATGGCTGTGATCGGGTGCCACTGTTGGGAATGCCGTAAATCACTTAACTGTGTTCCAGCGGTACGCACTTGGGGCAGGACAACACCCTCTGGCTATAAATTGACCTTAAGGAGTGTGGCTATAAGTGACTATACTAAACAGACGGTGAAGAACCATCAGCAGGAGAAATGTTGAAGGTTTTGATGATATTAATTCTGGAGCCCTGCCATCCTGACATATAACCAGTTTCTGGAGCCCTGCAATCCTGACATATAACCAGTTTCTGGAGCCCTTCCATCGTGATATATAACCAGTTTCTCTAGGTACTCTGTGTGCAACATTTAATTCTCCAGTCACATCTGGCAGTGCAGACATAAGATGGCCAGTTGCAGTATGTTTTCTCAGCTATGGATTCAGTTCATTCGATTGACATATGTTTGACTCAGTTACAGGTGATCCGGTAATTTGCAGGAAACAGGGTTATCCAGTGATGTGATCCAGCAGTCTGCAGGAAACAGGGTTATCCACTGATGTGATCCAGCAATCTGCAGAGAACAAGGTTATCCAGTGATGTGATCCAGAAATCTGCAGAAAACAGGGTTGTCTACTGATGTGATCCAGCAGTCTGCAGGAAACAGGGTTATCCACTAATGTGATCCAGCAGTATACAGGAAACATGGTTGTCTACTGATGACTTTTCTAGGTGGCGGATGTTGCTCACTCTTTGGTCTAGCACTTCTTTCCACGCGGAGGAGAATCACAAGGCGTGGCCACCACAAAATGGCCCTGTTTTCTATGCAGCGATAGGTCAGACTGGTGTGACAAAGTCATTTTGTGGCTCTGTTTTGTATTTGTTGGTTGTACTTAGATCTTGTACTTATTTTTTGTTTAATTTACTTCAGGTCTTCTATAATTAAATGTGTTCTACAATTAGATGCGTTCTATAATTAGATGTGTTTAAGTACTCAGCAGTGAAAGACTGTAAAGATCAATCCGTATAGTTTTAAGACAAGGCATTGAACGAAAAACTGAGAAGAGGTGCAAGTGTTTGTAAACAGCGTGACATAAATGGTATGAGTGTGTCACATGTGTGTGACATTTCATTTTTATTTCACTAATAATTTTCCCTAAGAACAGAGAAGAGCAAAACCTCTATCTTAATGCGAATAAAACTAAATTGATAACAACTTACAAAACAAACAAGGCAGCTGAAATATGTATTAATGAGGAAAAATTGGAAGACGTGGAGAGTTTTGAACATCTTGGATCACTGCTAACTAATAACGCAGATACAATGAGGGAAAGTAAAAGGAGAACATCTATCGCTCTTCAGAAAGTAAAACAACTAAAGAGTCTGTGGAGAGGAGCAGACAGAACCACAAAAATAAGATTTTTAAGGGCATGCATTTTTCCGATCGCAACATATGCCTGTGAGACCTGGACACTTAACAAAACAGCTGAGAAACACATAAATGCCTTTGAATGTAAATGCTACACGAGAGTTCTTCAAATATCATGGACACAAAAAAGGACAAATATATCCATACTACAAGAACTTGGTGTTGAAGAAGGCTGGCTAGTAAAGAGGATTAAAGAGAGAAAACTTAAATATTTTGGACACATTAAACGTCATGATAATCTAGAGATATGATAATCTTCATTATCGTCATGATAATCCTGGAAGGGTACATAATGGGAAAAAGAAAGAGAGGAAGACCAAGGAGAAGATGGTTGCAAGACATCGTTGATAATCTGCAAATGGATGCATCACCAGCAAGCCATCTTGCTCACAACCGAGAGGCCTACATGAGGCAAAGTTCCGCAAGGGACATGCAAATGAATGAATGAATAATTGTCTAAATCTTCTAAATCCGCTTTTCCACGGTAGGTCTGTGGGCCAGCAATAGTTTAAAAAAAAAAAAGGTTAGTCCGGTAAACTCAGGAACGGAAGGTATCGAAAAATGGGCGCTAAACCATTGTTTCGCTCCAAGAGCCATCTTTTTTGTTTGTCTGTTGTTGTTATTGTTGATATGTGTCATTTTGATAAATATAACACAAATTGGCTCAGTTCTCATTCGCATACCAAGTTACCTGTTGCAATGCTTAACTTACCTGTGTAAATTTGAGGCGATTTTTTAAAAACATTACTTGCATATATATATATATATATATATATATATATACATAAATACATAAAATCCTTTGAATGTAAATGCTACAGAAGAGTTCTTCAGATATCATGGACACAAAAAAGAACAAATATATCTATTCTACAAGAGCTTAATATTGAAGAAGGCTGGCTAGTAAAGAGGATTAAAGAGAGAAAACTTAAATAATTTGGACACATTAAACGTCATGATAATTTAGAGAAGACCGTATTGGAAGGATACATAATGGGAAAAAGAAAAAGAGGAAGACCAAAACGAAGACGGCTGCAAGACATCGTTGACGATCTGCAAATGGATGCCGCAGCAGCAGGCCATCTTGCTCACAACCGAGAGGCCTACAGGAGAGCTGTTTGTGAGGCAAAGTTCCGCAAGGGACATGCAAATGAATGAATGAATGAACTTGCAGGATTCTTAAATATATGAAGGCCTGTCCCCGCCTTTTCAATGAATGGAGTACACTTTTCTAAATTTCTTCAATTAAATTCTTGTTCTAGAACATATTTAGCCACAGGGGAGAGATCATACCATTAGAACATTTTTTTCCTAGCATTTTAAGTTTCATCGATTTTTTCTTTCTGTTTTTCTTTCCATGTAGTTATATTTTACTTTTTAAAAAATAAATTGAATGTTTCTTTCGCTGAGACTTGTAGCTGAGAAAGAAAGAAAGAAAGAAAAAGAAAGAAAGAAAGAAAGAAAGTCAATGAATACTCCTGCTGACTATGGTCCTCCTCTTTGGTTTTTGTTTAATGGAGTTCTGCTCGCTGACCAAACCAAATGTAAAAAGAAGTTGGTTCAAAAGTTACATTTCATTCGATTCAAAAGTTACACTATCATTCGATTCAAAAGTTGCACTATCATTCGATCAAAAAGTTACACTATCATTCGATTCAAAAGTTACACTATCATTCGATTCAAAAGTTACACTATCTCCGTGCTTGGTTTACTTCTCGCCTCTGTGATATCTGTAGAATTTCTCTCAGCGCCCGGGGACGTAGGCCAACTGTCCTTGTTTGGTGATCAGTCTGAGATGGCTGCCAAATTTGTGGTTTGAAGTGGCTTTTTAGGGAAGGAGCAAGTTGATACAAAATGATAGAGCTAACAGTCGCCGTCTGGCACCTTAAAATATGAGATCGTTTTTTTAAAAACTTACACAGCGTTTCTCATTTCTAGGATCTCCTTTGAATACTGAGTTGCTGTTTGAAATGAAACCATCTTGAAGTGGCGGAAGAAAAATCTACTAATATATTGTCTAGTGATCGTGGAGCAAATCTATAATTACACTGTGTCGTGTTTGCTGAACACATCTACCATTTCTAACCCACCTAACCATAACACCGTACATAACATAATCCGCCATATTCTGCTTTATTTCAATACAATAGACGTAGTTATTTAAGTGTTTGAAAATTTTTACTATTTGATTAGTTTTTTAGATTCGAACTTTTGAAGTTCATTCTTATTCGACTGGGTAGAAATTCGAATCTAATATTTTATATGTTGTTAATATATTGGGGATGAAGACACTGTCAGAATTTTGCAGTCAGCGACGTACAGCTGACATGCTAGCGTCGGAGTTGGTTAACATAGCTGACCATGTATCAGCAACAGATTTTCTTGGCTAACGGGCCAGGGATCACCATAATCCCTATGGTGGTGGAGTCTGCTAAAGAAGCATTGCACCCCCCCCCCCTTTGCTTTTTTATAAGCTCCACTCAGGGGCTGAAGGACATAGACGTCATAAGCCCCTCCCAAACCAACATGGCGCTGTACCTCAACATCACATACACGTCATAAACCCCTCCCAAACCAACATGGCGCTGTACCTCAACATCACATACACGTCATAAACCCCTCCCAAACCAACATGGCGCTGTACCTCAACATCACATACACGTCATAAGCCCCTCCCAAACCAACATGGCGCTGTACCTCAACATCATATACACGTCATAAACCCCTATCAAACCAACATGGCGCTGTGCCTCAACATCACATACACGTCATAAACCTCTCCCAAACCAACATGGCGCTGTGCCTCAACATCCTCACCACATCGGCTGTAAAAAACGCCAGCTCGTAGTTCCAAGAAGAAGAAGAAGTAGAAATGATACATTATTCTCCCTCATCTTAAAGTTCTGATGCAAAAGAAACTGAAATAAACGCTGTTGCGCAAATAAAAAGGAACATTCTTTAATTAGTGAATATAAAAACTGTAAATTTGTAATTACTGCCTTAGTAAAGCTGCATGGACAGGACACGAAACAGTAAAATCTGGACAAGAGAGAAAGATATCAGTAACTGAGAGCGAAACGTTTTGTCCTAGAACGTTTTGTCGCTCGATGGTCGAAGATTACTTTATCCTTCCTCTTATACCCTGAGGTGTTGAGGGGAGATGCAGTTGGGGTCTTTGTGCCATATGAATGGCCTCGGTGATGTTATCCAGTAATTCGTGAGTTTCTATAACACCGTCTATCCATCTTTTCCCTGGGTCTTCCTCTTGATCTGTGTCCTGTAGTTCTTTGATTGAAGGTCTACGCGGTTGGCTGTATCTGTCATTCTCATTTAGTGGCCAGACCATTTAATTCTTTATTTCTCTTTATATTGTAGACATGGTGTAGTTCCTACCAGTTGTCTTGTGTCATCATTTCTTATCTTGTCTCTCCTAGTGATGTTTGCTGCTTTTATTATGCATCTCATTTCGCACGTAGATACTTTATTTTGCTGTTTCGTGGCGCGTTCCCCCATGTTTGGTACTGATAGCACAAAGTTGGTATAAATATGCTATTAACTAGTTGTCTCTTGGTTTGAGTGGGGATAGCAGGGATAGCTGGTATGTAATGGCATTTGTTATTTGTATTCTAACTTCAGTTTATCTGTTAAGCACCCCCATCTTCTGTAAGCATACAACCAAAATACTTGAACTCTTTTAACTTGTTGGATTCTGTTGTCTTCGATACAGATGTTCAATGGGCTAGGACTTTTGCTGAATTTCGTGGTCTCTGTTTTGGTAGTGTTCATTTTCATATCACAATGTTTACAGATGTCATGGTCAAAGCAACATATACAAAAGCTGAAATGTGATCAGTAATTCGCAACAATAAGTATGTTAAATATGTTTATTATTCTTCGCAACAATAAGTATGTTAAATATGTTTATTATTCTTGTTGATTCACTATTACTGCATCTCATCAATATTTAAATATGACAGTTTTTGGATTTGTCATTTTCAGACATCGGAGTGGAATATAAATTGTCAGAGTGGAATGTCAGATTTTGGGGCAGAGTATAAGTTGTCAGAGTGGAATGTCAGATTTTGGGGCAGAGTATAAGTTGTCAGAGTGGAATGTCAGATTTTGGGGCAGAGTATAAGTTGTCAGAGTGGAATGTCAGATTTTGGTGCAGAGTGTAAGTTGTCAAAGTGGAATATAAAATGTTGGAACGGAAGCGGAATATAAGATGTCAAAATGAAATACATAATGTTGGAACAGAATATAAGTTTATCAAATTGGACAATAAAATATTGGAGCAGAAATGGAATATAAAATGCTGGAGCGGAATATAAGTTGTCAAAATGGAATATAAAATGTTGGAACAGAATATAAGTTGTCAAAGTGGAATATAAAATGTTGGAACAGAAGTGGAATATAACATGTTGGTGCAGAAGTAGAATATAAAATATTGTAGCAGAAACTGAATATAAAATGTTGGAGCAGAAGTGAAATATAAAACGTTGGAGCAGAATATAATGTGTTAAAGTGGAATATAAGATGTTGGAGCAGAATGAAAGTTGGTCAGAATGGAGTGTAAGATGTTGGACCATAATACAAATTGTGTGAGTGGAAATATAAAACGACAGGGTGTCGAAGTGAAATATAAATGCCAGAATAGATTATAAGCTGTCAGGGTGGAATATATGTCCCTATTGACACCTGGTGCAAGGAAATCAAATAAAAGATATGGTGTAATCGAAGAAAATTCACCAGTTATTTAATCTGTTTTATCGCTTTATTATCATTTTAGCATTATCATCGTTATCATCATTGTCATTAATACCAGCTCCGAAGCATGCACCTTATCACCAGCGATTTCATCACTGACAAGAAACCTCGCCGTCAAGTTCTCAGCGGCGTGCGATACTTTTCTCTGCTGGAAGTCCAGATGTGTCCACTCTTCGGCCATTGTCTATTTTCAGCAGATGATCACTCTATCGTATTACACTCCCTCGCCATTGGTAGCCATGAGACCATGAAGCGAGCAGACAATAGCGCAGCGAACAGTCTCAAGCTACCACTGGACCGACAACAGTTGCTCCGCTCATCGCGTGAGCGGGAACTTGTGAACTCATCGGCGGCGATCAGTTTCAAACTGTCGAAGGCGGCAACTAATCTCTCGATCCACGAGAGCACAAAGAAAAGGCATTTGCCTCAGGAGATCTTTAGGAGAAAAATGAAAATTAATTCTGTACCCTCTAACAGTCAATGAATTCAGTGGTCCGCGAGGCGAGATCGGTAGCTCCCCAGTCCTGCAAGTGACTTGCCTGCCTTTCATGGCAGATGATGGGGGCTTTGTTTTTGCACCCTTTTTGTTTCCCTTTTGTTGAAATCAGTATCAAAGATAATTAAACCAAGAGACAAGAAGTGGATTTAGTGAATAGACTATGCAGTATTTTGTTGAAAGTCTCTACTGCAGACTTGTAAATGAAAATATCGGCGGGAAATTGGTAATTGTTCGAAAATTATTGACATTAGGAATACTTTTTTGATCTCTCGGAATCGTCCACAATGTTATTAGTACTCTCTGTTTGGATTTTTAAAAATCTGCAAAATTTACACCAGACCTCAGCTGTCTCGTCGCTCGCTTTTCATCACTTCTCTCTTTCGCCAATTTTTAACTATAATCATTCCTTATTCTCTCTTCGGCGGCCTGGATGGCTGAGTGGTTAGGCTCTCGGTCTACTAATCTGGTGGTACCGGGGATTCTTTTTCGGTACAACCACATCAATAAGGCCCCGGGGTCCACCCAGCCTCTAAAATTGGAGTGTAAATGCTGCCAGGCATGATACTGACCATATCACTCTTTCATGTATCGAAGGTCTTGGAAATACTTGCTTCTAACCCCGTATCTCCAATACGCCTTAGTGGGATACAAACAGGGATTTTTTTCTCATCACGTGGTTCAATATTTTGTCATCTCCACTGGCATAATCTCGCTTTCGATCAGTGTGTTTTCAGAATTCGTTCAAAGTGAATTTCTTTGAAACTATTCAAAGTGCGTCCTTCTGTATATCTATGCTTTTAATACATTGTATTCATATTTATGTTTGTGATTATAGTATCTTAGATGGCACCCATGTTCAGTGATAAATCTAAGAGAACTATTAAGACCGGCAGTTTGCAAGAAAGGCTAGAAATTTTTTTAAATGATAATAAAAAATTAGTTAGCACAACATGCCCGTGACTGATGAAGGTCGAAACAAAACAACAACATTTGGTGCAACTCTTAAAAATAAAGTCATCGTGTTTGAGGAAATTAAAAGTTTCGCCAGTGCATACTAAACTGACCAGAAAGGGGAAAGTTTAATTGATGAATTGAGGACAAAAAATTAACTCTTCTGTTTCAAAACAGCACTGACAGGGTTGGAAGATCTTGCACGCATATGCAGATTATAGTCACATTTGATTACAAACCATGATCAGAGGATACAAGCTTGGGACAAAAGCTTTGGGGCTCCTATCAGGATCTGGAGAGAACTGCAAGCTTTGCCATGTCTACAGGGATCAGGACCAATAACCTCGAATGCAGAAGAAGAAAAAGAAGAAGAAGAAGAAGAAGAAAGATACAGTCTAAATACGATGAGGCAACCCATATTTTTATATTATAGAGTAAATTTCTTCTAGTTTTTTTCTACTGAAATTTCTCAATCAAATTTATTTTGGCACAGCATGGAAAATAATTCAGGAGTGAAAGAGTTAAATGTGTGGGTTAAGGACGAACAATCAGCCACAGTGTTTTCTGAACTTAACCAAGTGAAAGTCCTAGGTCTGTTAACTCTGAAACTACCAAACAACTTCCATAAGGCAAACATAATGTGTTATCATTCAGTATGACCACAAAGTTTCATCTGGAAATGATGCGAAGTTTAATATCGACCTTTTTTTGCGAACCCTCAAATATAGAACAAAAACGATTTCAGTTATTTTTAAAATACTTTTTTTAAGAAAACCGTTTAAATGGCTTATGGTAGTCTAAGAGTTAAATACAGTGAAGGCAATGTGGTGGAGAGACATCGACGGAGGAAACATCGGTGGCAGTAACGCAAGAAGAAGCAGTCAGCCCACCTGAGGAACTTTACAAGTGATGTATAATACGTTTCTCGGCAGCTAAAATGAGTTTGCAAGCAAAAATACAGGCAAAGCTTTGCCAGTTTTAGCCACTCGCCAGTGCCCTGGTGCCTATCTGACGAATAAGCGGGGGGGGGGGGGTTCCTGTATGTGTTCATACATGATAAATGAGAAGAAGTTGAGGACAGAGGGCGGCTTGATTTATCTGTTTATCTAGGAACTATCTCGCTTTAAAGCAATTCTGCTTATTGCAAAGAAGGTGTATCATTTACAGACTTAAAAATCTCCTCAATCGACAGAGTGACAATTATATATTTAATATTTCAATCCTTTTAATATATTGGCGGCCCAGAGATTCGATTTTTTTTCTGGTTCACACCAAGAAGACCCCGGTGTCCATCCAGCCTCTAAAAATGGGTACCAGGGAAATATGCAAAAGGTAAAGCGGCCAGGCGTGATACTGACCACATCACACTAACACCGTATTCCCCAATATGCTTTAATACCATGAAAACGGGGATTTTACCTTTACCTTTTAAAATATTGAATATATCGACTTTTTTCACTTAATGTTTGTAACACTTTTGATTTTTTTTTTTTTTTTCATGAAAATGAAGACACAGACTGCTCATTTTTGTCTCGGCGTTTCTGTTTTGCTTTTTGTCAAATCTGTTTTATCTGGATGTTTCTGTTTTTGGTTTTATAAACTTCATTTTATCTGGATGTTTCTGTTTTTGGTTTTATAAACTTCATTTTATCTGGATGTTTCTGTTTTTGGTTTTATAAACTTCATTTTATCTGGATGTTTCTGTTTTTGGTTTTATAAACTCCGTTCTATCTGGATGTTTCTGTTTTTGGTTTTATAAACTTCATTTTATCTGGATGTTTCTGTTTTTGGTTTTATAAACTTCATTTTATCTGGATGTTTCTGTTTTTGGTTTTATAAACTTCATTTTATCTGGATGTTTCTGTTTTTTGGTTTTATAAACTCAGTTCTATCTGAATGTTTCTGTTTCTGGTTTTATGAACTTCATTTTATCTGGATGTTTCTGTTTCTGGTTTTATGAACTTCATTTTATCTGGATGTTTCTGTTTCTGGTTTTATGAACTTCATTTTATCTGGACGTTTCTGTTCTATTTTTCTGAACTCATTTCGCTTCTCAGGTAGCCTACAGCAGAACGCTGAGAGTGTGGCTACACCGAAGGCGAGATGAAGCAGGGACAGTGGACTCGGAACATTTCTGGGTGGGGTTGGAGGGCAGAGACACGAGTAGAAAAAAAAAAGGGAGTGGGAGCGGGGGGAGAAAGGGGTGCAGGGGAGGTAACTAACAAGCAATTAAAACCTTCTGCCGTGGGTTAACTTTACCATGAATTTTAATTAACAAAACCGCTCCTCCTAACCGGCATTGGCGACATAGTACTAGGACTGTTAATCTGAGGGAATCTGGCCAGGGGAAAAAAAACTGTGCTCTCTTGACTTTATTTTGATTAAAAACGTGGTCAAGTGCACTTTTTTTTTAAACAACATGTACACTTTGTTACCACAGACAGAAACGTTGACGAGCTGGTCACCTTGAGGCAAGTGTTTTAACTGTTTGACTTCCGCTTGTTTGACAAACAAATAGAAATGAAATACGAGACTGGAATAGTAACAAGAAATTAGTAGTAGAAGAGCGCTTGAAAAGTTAAGTGAGTGTTTGGTGAGTTCTAGCGGTTGGTACCCAAAGCTTGTGACCGGTAATTGTTTGCGAGTGAGTCACTTTTGTTGATGCTTTCTGCTCGTTCGAAACTGTCTGGGCTACCGGGCGCTATTATTACATCTGCCATTGTTTTTGCTTTCGGCGACAACGTGACAGCTTCCTTACAATCTCGCTGTGTCGTAGTTTATGCCTTCAGTCTGGAGAGAGAGAACTTCGGATTTAACGTCCAGACTGTTTTTGTTTGTTCAAAACATGTGTACACATTTGATGACGTCATTGTTTTCGGATCACCCGTTCCCCTTCTATAAATAACTACCAACCTATCACATTACTCGTACTGTCTTCTCACTGTCATACAGTTACAGTGTTAGCAATAGTTTCATTGGCGAATAAAAATAGCTTTATAGAAATATGGTATTGCTCCACAAACACAATAATAGAGTACATTAAATAGTTTTTTTTTAAATAAAACCAAAAGGAGATATACAACGGTAATCATGGATGGAAATACAGGGTCCGGCATAAAAGCATAGCTGGATTTAACTGACGTAGTGCGCAGAAACTGAATACGTGTGAGAAAAAAATGACGTCAGAGATGAAGCAGACAAGCGGTCATTTTTAACAACGGGTTCTAGGCAAACACAGCATCGCGCATTCACCGTTGAAACTTATTTTAAAGGTGTGGAGAATCGTCTATTACTGTACAACGAAAGTTTCGTCGCCATTCTGAGTTGCATCCCCGTGATAATGTTCCCGATCGGAGGACAAAACAATTTTGAGGTGGGTCAAAAATTTTAAGGAAACCGCTAACTGCCTTAATAACAAGACTACTGGTTGTCCAAGAACTCAACAGACACCTGAACGAATTCAAGAAGTCCGCAACGCATTACTGAGTAGCCCTCGGCGATCAGCTGTTAGAAACGCTTTGGCACCTGGCATCCTCTTACTGTTAATAGTGATCTTTATATGCATATGCTAACTGAATAATTCATTCCAGATTTGGCCAATAGAAATAAGAGACTACTATGGTTTCAATAACATGGAGCAACTGCCCACACAGCCCGTCAGTCCATGGCCATACTGCGACAAGCAATTCCCAATCGTCTTATTTCCAGATTTGGGGATATTCAATGGCCGGCAAGGTCACCGGATTTATCGGCCGCAGACTTCTTTTTGTGGGGGTATCTCAAGAACACGGTGTATGCTAGTCGACGACAGTCAATTGCATACCTAAAAGATCGAATCCGACACTGCATTAAAAATATCCTTTTGAACATGTTAAATGGTGTTATGCAGGAATTTTCCAGACGCCTGGGTGAATGTATCAAATGTAATGGCGGTTATCTAACCGGCGTAATTTTCAAAACCTAAATATGATTGTCAGTAATAAATAAAAATACCCACTCTTCTGAGTTTCATTCCACTTTTTTTAAAACCAAACACATGTATAGCACTTATTTATTTTCCATTTTTAAAATCCAGCTATGCTTTATGCCGGGCCCTGTATAATGTAAAACATTGTGCCCTGGGGGGTGGGGTGGGGTTGGGGGGGGGGGGAGGAGAAGCTGCCTGTTTTGGTAATCGGTGACACATAACTGACATGCTAGCTTAAGGTTTAGCGAAGCATAGCTGGCCAAGACCCTCTCTCACTTTTCTGTTAGAAACCTCCGGTAACAGGCCTAGTCTGGCTAGCAGAGCAAGGGATCACCATAGTCCCCATGGTGGTGGAGTCTACCGAAGAAGTACTGCACACCCCCTGATATTTATCTGCACCCAGGGAGTGAAAAAGAGGATGCGCCATAACGCGATCCCAGTCCTACAAGACGCTACGCCTCAATATCTTCACCGCATCGGCTGCAGACAACACCAGCTCGCATTTCCAAGAAGAAGAAAAAGAAGAAGAGACGAAGAAGAAGAATCCCTGGACGTTTAAACAGTTATATTAAAAAAGTTTCCTTTTTTTGCTCCTTTTTTGAAAAAAAAAAAAAACTACAAAAAAGTTTCCATCTGCAATGGCTGATTGTACATCACAGCCTCTTGTTTTGTGACCGTTACTTTCTGTCTGTCTGTCTGTCTGTTTGTCTGTCCTGGCGTCTCATACTGTTTGACCTAATTACTTCTCTCGTTTTATTGCGGATTCCTCGATCCTTTTAAAGAACTTTCTTTCTATCTTTCTTTAAATGCCGAGATAGGTAGTCGCGGGAGTATAAAAAAAAACTATGAAATCTTAGTAATTTTTAAGAAAAAATTTTCAATACACTCGTTTGTATGTGGAATGTAAGCGTGAAATAAATGAGAAACATACCATTACTACAGTTTTTAAAAAAAACCAATAAGTTGTACCAAATACCCATATTTCTGTGTGGAACAACCAAAAAAAAAAGTACACCATTATCATTTCACTCATCCTTCTTTAAAAAACACTGTAAACATTTCCAGGTCACGTGTTACAGTGTTACGAGTAACTGCTACCTGGTCACTTAAAAAGTTGACGACAAAACTTGCTCAATATTAGAAGAAGAAATAAACAAAAGCTGCTGGAAATTGGCTGATCCCAACACCATAAGATAGAGCAGTCACGTGACTGACACGTGAAGAGAAGTAAAAGGGCGCCCAAACAATAAAAATCTGACCGAAGGAAACTTTAAAATTTAGAGATCGCATCAAGTCATTCAACTGAAGATCATACAGTGGTTTGATCCTGACTGTGAGACATTCAGAGGCTGGCACCTGTTGATATCACATATCACATATATACAGATATCACATATCACATATATACAGATACTACATATATAAAGATTCATTCATTCATTTGCATGTCCCTTGCGGAACTTTGCCTCCCAAACAGCACTCCTGTAGGCCTCTCGGTTGTGAGCAAGATGGCCTGCTACTGTTGCATCCATTTCCAGATCGTCAAGGATGTCTTGCAGCCATCTTCGTTTTGGTCTTCCTCTTTTTCTTTTTCCCATTATGTATCCTTCCAATACGGTCTTCTCTAAATTATCATGACGTTTAATGTGTCTAAAATATTTCAGTTTTCTCTCTTTAATCCTCTTCACTAGCCAGCCTTCTTCAATATTAAGCTCTTGTAGTATAGACATATTTGTTCTTTTTTGTGTCCACGATATTTAGAGAACTCTTCTGTAGCATTTACATTCAAAGGCATTTATCTGTTTCTCAGCTGTTTTGTTAAGTGTCCAGGTCTCACAGGCATATGTTGCTATAAAGATATCACATATATATACAGATATCATATATATCACATATATAAAGATATCACATATATACAGATATTACATATCACATATATACAAATATCACATATTGCATATATACAGATATCGCGTGAAGGTCATCGACAGCTCAGTGAGTTAGAGTTCTGCGACTGAGCAGAGGCTGTAGGTTTAGAACCTGTTATGTTAGTCCACGAGAACGGGATTCCCCCTCCCCCCACACACACCACCCCACCCCGGCAAGCCAGATGGAATACTGGTGCTTGAAAGGCAAGATGAACATAAAAGTTTTAATCGACCCAATTCTTTATAACCAGTCTAGAAAATGAATTTTCTCCGCCGCGGAAGAATGAGAAAATAATAACCTCTCAAATTCTAGACAATCTTTTATTTATTATTATTCTGTTAGACATTTAATCCCAATGTACAATGCAGATGTTAAGTCAGTCCTGTTTTATGGATCAAAAACAAGGACAGCATCAGGCTAAAAGTACCAGGAGATTGCAGACCAGGTGACCATCAGTAACGTACAGCAGTGATAGTGAAAAGACGTTGGAGAAGGAGAGGTCCCACACTTCGAAAGGCTAGCACAATTATAACCAGAAAGGCTCTCACCTGGAATCCCCAAGGAAAGAGAAGAAGCAAAGAAGGCATAGAAACACCTGGCGAAGGAGTCTTGAAGCAGAGATTAAAAAAAAAAAATCAACTACACCTAGAGACGGATAGAAGAAACAGTCCAGTCTATAAATAAACGGCGAGCCCTTGCTGATGGTCTATGCTCCAGATAGAGGTAAAAAAAAAACAAAAACATATGGAGAATGGAAGAAATCCCGTTATGTCTGCCTACATAAATTCAGGAAGTTGATGAGAAGCCGAAAACTAAGCGCAGTTAATTAAAATAAATCATAAATGTCAGAATAAAAATATTTTCCTACCGTCGTTTTTTTTTCCAGATTTACTATTACTTCATAGTACTTCAGAACTGTGAGCAGGGACAGGCGATGTTACTAAAAGATTATAGATTATATTACAATGGTCACCACAGCGATATACTGAAAAATATACTGAAAAGTTATGTAAAGTTATTGATTGTTACTATGGCTTGTTTTCCATATCTACATCTGTCCAGAAAAAAAAAAAGATCCTTCAACACAACTGAAAGAAAAAAAACTCACAAACTTTGCAAAGAAATTTAAATAAAAAAAAAGAAAATAAATTCTTTCGTATAACGTCTTTTCATAAATACAGATAATCCATTACATGCTTTCATTTTATTTTAGTAACAGTCTAAAAGGACGCCATCTATCGCTCTTAACAAATAAAATAACTAAAGAAGCTGTGGAGAGAAACAAACGGAGCTACAAAAATAAGATTTTTAAGGGCATGCATTTTTCCCATCGCAACATATGCCTGTGAGACATGGACATTTAACAAAGTGATGGCTTCCATCTTTTGGGATTCAGAAGGTGTGCTATTGGCAGACTATCTTCAAAAGGGGAGAACGGTCACCGGGGCCTATTACGTTAATCTTGTGAAGCAACTGCGAGTCAAATTCAAGGAAAAGCGTTTAGGGAAATTGACGAGCGGAGTCATCTTTCAGCAAGACAATGCTCCAGTTCACAAGCTGGCGGTGGCAATGGCTGCCATTCATGAATACGGTTTCCAGTTTCTTGAACATCCTCCTTATTCCCCAGATTTGGCCCCTTCGGACTATTAACTGTTTACCAAACTCAAAAAAGGAGCTCAGTGGTTGCAAATTTGCTTCAGATGATGACGTCATTCTTGCTGTAGACCACTTTCTACTGGCACAAGATGCTGATTTTTACAAAGAAGGGATCCGTATGCTCCAAGATGGCTGGACTAAGTGCATAAACGTGCAAGGGGACTATGTTGAGAAATAACCCCCAAAAATTGTCCACAAATAATCCATTGTACCTTATGCCAAATTTATCAGTCTTCCCTCGTAATATTGAAGAAGGTTGGCTATTAATGAAGATTAAACAGAGAAAACTGAAATATTTTGGACATATTAAACATCATTATAATTTAGAGAAGACATTCTTGGAAGGATACATAATGGGAAAAAAGAGAGGAAACCCCAGGCGAAGGTGGTTGCAAGACATCGTTGATGATCTGCGAATGAACGCATCAGCAGCAGGGCATCTTGTGCACAACCGAGAGGCTTACAGGAGAGCTGTTAGGGAGGCAAAGTTCATCAACAGTCAAAAAGAAATACGTAGACACAAAATCTCAGCCTCAGAGACCTTCGCTTTTAAGAAAGATCACAAATTTATTTATAAAAAAGCAGCATAATCTGACGGCTCATGAACTTGACTGGATAAAATTACTACCCTGTCAAATGAAATTTTCCTTTTTGTTCAGTAATGAAGATAGAAGACAAAGTAATTTATATCCTCAAAGTTAAAAAAAAAGTCAGCTTCCATAAATTCTCACTATGTAAAATTGATACATACTTGGACATACTTGACTGTGTGAAGTATCTTTTTTTTTTCTAGCTGGCCATGTTTATAGTACACATATGGCCTGATAAGAGATGACCGGTGGCTTTCTTCACCATACTCGTCTAGAATGTCCACAAGAGAAAAGATTAGCTCTATAATGAATCACATAGCCAAGAACAAGGTGTGGATAAAACAACAGTAAAGAATGGGTTTAGATAACGTCTAGAAATGGATCAGGCAGCAGAAAGGAATAGGACACACAAGATAAAGGAATGAATCAGATAACATAAGGGAATGGGTCAGATAACATCAATATTTGAGCCAGGTAACACCAATGACATCAGTGACTGGGTCAGACAACAAGAACAACAAAAAGCAATGGGTCAGAAAACATAAAGGAATGATTCGGACAACATAAAGGAATGAGTCGGACCCTACCGAAGGAATCCTTACATTCAAGCGCTCGAGAGTTGGATGGAAATCAGCTGCAGGCAACATTCAAGACTACATTCCACGATTCTGTGAAACATCTCATCGATCCAACAAAGTGATCACATTTAATAAAGCAACAACAACAATGAATGAATGAATAATCTTTATTTTTAAAAGGGTAAAGAATTGGGCACGCAGGCCCGTCTTACATTCTGCCCTTCATCACTCCATCTTTCATTCTTCCCACACACTCGATTTAATACAATTATACAAATTAAATTAGGGAAAAAAACATATCAAAAGAGTGTAAGATTTAAACAACAAAATATGTGTTTACTAACTATTTTATTGGCGACATTTTGTAAAGAAAATACAATCGTCGTCGTTCGTCCTCCCATCCCCACCCTTCTCTTATAAAAGGGATTCGTATTCGTGGTTTCAATAACACGAGGTCTGAAGATATTGCTAAATTTGACTTACACGCATACACCTTGTTTGAACGGCGTCATGAATCTCAAGTATCCGCTCGAAGACTTTGAATCAAGTGACCGCAAATACGGGGGAAAGGGGGGCTACTGTAGTAAACAAAAACAATACATTTGTGAAACTTGGAATGATCTTCTACTGATTATACTCATAATGATCTTACATGATCTTACATCCCTCCCGTGCCGTTAAACGTCACACAGGGATTGTATGACAGTTTGCAAAGTTTTTTATGTTTACAACGAGGTTTTCAACCTCATCAAAGGATTTTATGCCTACTAATTTGGCCCCTCTTAACAGTGTCCTCTTTAGAGTTTCACATGGTCGACCTCTTTTTCTTCTGCCTGTTGTGTTCCACTTGATAGCTTGTTTTGGGATTCTCTAATTGTTTCTTCTCTTCACGTGACCGACATATGTCCATCTCCTTTTTCTGATCACCCATGAGACAGGTTGTTATTCGCTCATCTGTCTGATCTCTGTGTTGTTCTTGAATTCGTCCCATTTTATACCGAGTATTTTCCTTAGGCATTTGTTTTCGAAAGGGTCTAATTTCTTTAGTTGTTTTCCAGATTTCGCATGCATAAATGAGGATGGATATTACATTTGAATTGAATAAGCTTAACTTGGTTTTTGTGCTTAAAACTTTTGAGTGTCAAATATTCTCAAGATTCTTGAAGATCAGTCCTGCCGTTATAATTCTAATTCTAACGTCCTTTCTGGTGTCACACCTGGTCAGTGTAGCTGCCGAGGTATGCAGATTGTTTTACCTCTTCAACAGCTGTTCTTTCTACGTACATTTTTCCTTCTTGGTTAATTGAAATTTCATTATTTTTGTTTTTCCTTATTAATTTAGACATTAATTTCAAATTTCAAATTTTTTAAATTTCAATTTTTTTTAATTGAAAATTGTTAATTGCTTGCCAGTGAAGACAGGATATCTTTTTTTTCTTGCATCGAATTCACATTGTCACTGACAAGAGTTATGTCATCTGCAAAATCAAGATCTTCTAGTTGGGGTCCCACTTACCCCAAAAAAATCCTCATTTTACCTGTGCAACATTCTTTTCATTATGAGCACTTCTAAAAAGCAAGGGAGATAGTATACATCTTTGTTTCACGCCTTTTTCTTGTTCTTCTTCCTATTCTTCTTCATCGTTAGAGGCTGTTGGCCACATCAGATCCTGATTCCCGTCGACATGGCAAAGTCCACAGTCCTCTCCAGATCCTGATACGTAGGAGCCCCTAAAGCTTTTGACCCAATCTTGTGTCTTCTGGCCATGTCTTTCGTCTCAGGTCCGCATGGTTTGGGCACTCCTGGAGGATATGTTCTGGAGTCAGGACTCCACTGCCACATGGACACTCGTCTGTGTGAGATATTTTGAGTCGATGGCAATGAAATATCTGACAGCCTATCCAAAGCTGGCAGCAATCAAGATCAAACCAATCATCCAGTAAACTGCCAAGAGGCGAAAACCATAATCTATAACAAGTGCAGATCTGAATGGAAGAAACAACTGAAATGCAACAACGAACCGGATGCAATATATCAACTACAAAAAAACCATTCTCTTTCACCTACGAACAGGCCACCTACACCTGTTTCAGTCTGGAACCAATCGCTCATTCCTTCTTCTGTATTGACTGCACAAGTTGTAGAGATCCTTAATGATGTTGACAGTTTTAGATGGTATTCCATATATTCTTAAAATTCTTCACAATAAATCTCTGTGTATGCTGTCAAATGCCTTTCTAAAGTCTATGAAGTTCAGGATTAATGGGTTTTGCTTTTCAATATGTTCTTCAAGTATTATTCTTAGAGTAAAGATCTGATGGAGACAGCTTCTCCTTTTTCGAAATCCTGCTTCCTCTTCTCTCATTGCAGTATCCACTATATCTTTAAGTCTGTTCAGAGTGACGTTGCAAGATACTTTAGACACAACTGATAGTAAGGTTACTCTTCTCCAATTATTGCAGCCGCTAAGGTAATCTTTTTATTTTTATTTATTTATTTTTGGTATTTTAACAATGATTCCTTTTTTTCCATTTAGAAGGGACTTTTTCTTCTTTCCAAACTTTATTAAACATTCTCTGTAGCTGGCTCATGATGTCACTGGTAATAGCTTTTTTAACGTTTCGGCTGTTATTTCATCTTCCCTGCAGCTTTGTTGTTAACCATTAGATTCACTGCTGTTTCAGTTTCGTTCAATATAATTTTATCCAGGCTGATATTTAGTTGTGTGACTGGTAAGTCGGTTTAAAGATTTATCAGTCATTTTGGGTGTGGTCGATTAACTGTTTCTTGGAAATGTTCGTCCCATCTTTGCTTTTGGTCTTTACTTGATGTTAATAGTGTGCCAGTTTTTGCTGAAGATTGGTCTTTCTTTGGATGTAATAGTACCCAATAAAAAACGTAAAGGTAAAGGTAATCCTGTCATGCCTTAGAGGCACATAGGGATATGGTGTTAGTGCCCATATTTTCCTTGACCTGTCAGCACACTAGAGGGTGATATGGTCAGTATCACACCTGGCTGCCTTTCCTTCCCCAACTCCAGAAGAAGTCGGGTACCCATTTCTACAGCTGGGTGACTGGGGTACCTCCGGCCGGATTCGAACCCCCGACATTCGGTATGAGAGGCCGACCAGTGCACTAACCACTTCGCCACTCAGACACCCATATTACCCATTAGCCTCTTTCATATGTTGTGCAGAGTTTCGTTGTCTACTGTTTTTGTTGCCTCCTTTTTTTTTGCTGATTTCACTGTTTCTCTCACTACATTGTCTATGTATTCTCTTTTATCTTTTCTAGCTGAACTTTTTACTTTATTGTCTATTTCTGTGTATGTTGCCTTGGCCAAATCTTTTGTAAGCTCTATCTTTACATTCAACATGGCTAATCTGGCTGATCGTCTTTCATGTATGTATTTCCGTGTGTTATATGATAGCCATGCTTTTCAATTTTTTTTTCGCAGTTCATCACTTGCTATTGCTGCTGTGATTATGGCTGTGTTGTAAGAACTCCATAATTCATCCATATCTGTCTACTCTACCTCAGTGAGTGCTGTGAAATGACTGGTAAGTTCCAGACCGAAATTACTGTTAGTTTTTTTTTTCTTCCTGTAGGCTGTGGCTGTTTATCTTTCTGGCTATTGATTTCTTGTGTCAGCTTTTCACTTGTACTCATTCATGCTTACACATATATTGTGCTGAATGCTCATAATACACACACACCCACACACGACACCAATATTCAATCACGATTAGTCCTAGATAGTCTACACAAAGAACACACGTACACGCATGGGGAAACGAGGACAGATGTGTGGGCGTGCCGTCCCGAGACGTTGGAAAAAAAAACGAGCAATTATTCTACACAAACACACGAGCAGTCAGGAAACAGAGATGGCGCTGCTGGAAACCAACCAGAATGATTGGATATCAAAACACAGTGTTGGTTCCGCCATGCTTGCGTAGTGGGAGTTTGGGTGGCGAGGGATGAGACTTTGAACAAAGTAAAACAGTAGCGAGCCATGATCCAAGCTCAAAAGGTGAAAACAAAAACAAACAAACAAAAAAAAAAAGCTAAAAAAGAATGCTTAAAAAATGAACACACACTTTAAAGAAAAGGTTGATAGTGAACATTCGCTACGAATAAAACGTTATTAATTTGGGGTGGGTGGGTGGGGGGTATCAATACTGAAGAACAACAAAAATAACTGCTATACATAGGGCGTGATTATCAGGGCCATATAATGGTCAAAATTCTTTCATACTTTTCTGCGTAGTCATTTGCATGTCCCTTGCGGAACTTTGCCTCCCTAACAACTCTCTTGTAGGCCTCTCGGTTGTAAGCAAGATGCCCCTGCTGCTGATGCATCCATGTGCAGATTATCAACGATGTCTTGCAGCGATGTCGGCTTCTTAACGATGATTTTGATTAGAAAGTTCTAACATTCTAAGGGTACAAATAAATTCCACGAAAAGCGTTCTCTGATATTTTCCTAACTCAGGAATTCCACATGGAGAGATAGTACATGTGTATTATGAGTGATCTATTATGGCACATGAGTGACAGGCAGATTATGGAGCACGTAGATCTATTATGACACATGGATAATAGGCAGATTATGGAGTACGTGGATCTATTATGACACATGAGTGACCGGCAGATTACGGAGTCTTATATATCTTATATCCTTCCCGTGCCGTTAGACGTCACATAGGGCTCGCAAAGTAGTTCGCCAATTTTTCCTGTCTTCGGCGAGTCTTTCAACCTCAACAAAGGATTTTATGCCTGTTAACTTGGCCTCTCTTAATAATGTCCTCTTCAGAGTTTTACGCGGTCTGCTCCTTTTTCTTCGGCCTGTTGTGTTCCACTTGATAGCTTGTTTTGGGATTCTCTGATCATTTCTTCTCATCAAGTGACCAACATATGTCCATCTCCTTTTCCTGATCACCCGTGAGACTGGTTGTTGTTCAGTCATCTGTCTTATCTCTGCATTGTTCTTGAATTCATTCCACTTGATGCCGAGTATTTTCCTTAGAGTCTAATTTCTTTTCTGTTTCTTTAGTTGTTTTCCAGCTTTCGCATGCATAAATGAGGGTGGATATTACATTTGAATTGAATAGTCTTAACTTGGTTTTTGTGCTTATAACTTTTGAATTCCATATGTTCTCAAGATTCTTGAAGATTGATGCTGCTTTTGCAATTCTGATCCTAACTTCCTTTCTAGTGTCACCATCCTGGTCTATGTAGCTGCCAAGGTATGCAAATTGATTGACTTCTTCAATATCTGTCCCTTCTATGTGTATTTTTCCATTTTGATTGATGGGAATTTTCATTATTTTTGTTTTGTCCTTGTTAATTTCAAGTCCTATTTTGCTAGCCAGTGAAGATAGGCTATCTGTTTTTTCTTGCATGGAATTCACATTATTACTGATAAGAGTTATGTCATCAGCAAAATCAAGATCTTCTAGTTGGGTCCCATGTACCCAGTCAAAACCTGTGTTACCTGTGCAGCATTTTGTCATTATGAAGTCTATTGTAATCCCAAAAAGTAAAGGAGACAGTATACATCCTTGTTTCATGCCTGTTTCAATCTGGAACCATTCACTCATCCCTTCTTCTGTCTTGACTGCACAACCATATCCATTGTATAAGTCCTTAATGATGTTGACAATTTTAGATGGTATTCCATATAGACATAAAATTCTCCATAATGAATCTCTGTGTATGCTATCAAATGCCTTCTTAAAATCTATGAAATTCAGTATTAATGGTTTCTGCTTTTCAATATGTTTTTCAAGTATTATTCTGAGAGTAAAGATCTGGTCGAGACAGCTTCTCCCTTTTCGAAATCCTGCTTGTTCTTCTCTCGTTGCAGTATTCACTATATCTTTGAGTCTATTCAAAATGACCTTGCAAAATACTTTTGACACAACTGATATTAAGGTTACTCCTCTCCAGTTGTTACAGTCACTAAGGTTGCCCTTTTTTGGTATTTTAACAATGATTCCCTTCTTCCAATTAGAAGGGACCTTTTCTTCTTTCCAAATCTTGTTAAACATTCTCTGTAGTTGTCTCATGTTGTCACTATTGATAGCTTTTAGCATCTCGGCTGTTATTTCATCTTCACCTGCAGCTTTGTTGTTAGCCATTAAATTCACTGCTGTTTCAATTTCATGCAATTTAATTTCATCTAGATTGACATTTAGTTGTTGGGCTGGTAAGTCAGTTTCAAGGTTTAACAATTCTTTTGGGTGTGGTCGATTGAGTATTTCTTGGAAGTGTTCAGCCCATCTTTGCTTTTGGTCTTTATTTGATGTTAATAGTGTTGCAGTTTTGCTAAGGATTGGTCTTTCTTTAGATGTAATAGTACCTGTTAGCCTCTTTTGTATGTTATATAAAGTTTTGCTGTCTCCTGTTTTTGCTGCTTTTTCTGCCTCTTTCGCCATATTGTCTATGTATTCTCTTTTATCCCTTCTAGCTGAACTTTTTACTTTCTTGTCTATGTCTTTGTATTTTGCTTTTGCCGAATCTCTTTCATGATCTGCTTTTGCATTCAACATGTTAATTTGACTGCTCGTCTTTCATGTATATACTTCCATGTTTTATCTGATATCCATGCTTTTCTATTTGGTTTTTCCTATCCAGCGCTTACTTTTGCTGCTGTGATTATGGCTGTGCTGTAAGAATTCCATAACTCATCTATACCTATCTCCTCAACTTCACTGGGTGTTTTGGAATGATTGGCAAGTTCCTGATTGAAATTAATGTTAGTATTTTCTTCTTGTAGGCTGTGGATGTTTATCTTTCTGTGTACTGATTTCTTGTGTTGACTTTTCAATTTTAGTTTTATTTTCCCTATGCACAGGTTGTGATCACTGTTGACATCTGCACCCCTATAAGCCCTTACATCCATGAGAGATGTTCTGTATTGCTTTCTAATACAAAAATGGTCTATCTGGTTTCTAGTTCTATCATCTGGAGATATGCATGTTGTTTTATGTATCTCTTTGTGTGGGAATATTGTGCCTCCAATGACCATGCCCTCTGTTAGACATATTTCAATTAATCTTTCTCCACGGAGTACGTGGATCTATTATGGCACATGAGTGACAGGCAGATTATGGAGTACGTGGATCTATTGTAGCACCCGGGTAACAGGCAGATTATGGAGTACGTGGATCTATTGTAGCACACGGGTAACAGGCAGATTATGGAGTACGTGGATCTATTGTAGCACACGGGTAACAGGCAGATTATGGAGTACGCGGATCTATTGTAGCACACGGGTAACAGGCAGATTATGGAGTACGTGGATCTATTGTAGCACACGGGTAACAGGCAGATTATGGAGTACGATGATATATTATGGCACACGGCAAGATGCTTTCATCAACTGTGAACACGATGAGCGTTTCAGTCGAAGCTCTGAAGATGCTAAAACTCAGACCTCGTGCTAGATGCGGAATAGACTGCGGTGACTAGACACTGACGACCCCCGCGTGCTTTTCAATATGTTTTTCAAGTATTATTCTGAGAGTAAAGATCTGGTCGAGACAGCTTCTCCCTTTTCGAAATCCTGCTTGTTCTTCTCTCGTTGCAGTATTCACTATATCTTTGAGTCTATTCAAAATGACCTTGCAAATACTTTTGACACAACTGATATTAAGGTTACTCCTCTCCAGTTGTTACAGTCACTAAGGTTGCCCTTTTTTGGTATTTTAACAATGTTCCCTTCTTCCAATTAGAAGGGACCTTTTCTTCTTTCCAAATCTTGTTAAACATTCTCTGTAGTTGTCTCATGTTGTCACTATTGATAGCTTTTAGCATCTCGGCTGTTATTTCATCTTCACCTGCAGCTTTGTTGTTAGCCATTAAATTCACTGCTGTTCATTTCATGCAATTTAATTTCATCTAGATTGACATTTAGTTGTTGGGCTGGTAAGTCAGTTTCAAGGTTTAACAATTCTTTTGGGTGTGGTCGATTGAGTATTTCTTGGAAGTGTTCAGCCCATCTTTGCTTTTGGTCTTTATTTGATGTTAATAGTGTTGCAGTTTTGCTAAGGATTGGTCTTTCTTTAGATGTAATAGTACCTGTTAGCCTCTTTTGTATGTTATATAAAGTTTTGCTGTCTCCTGTTTTTGCTGCTTTTTCTGCCTCTTTCGCCATATTGTCTATGTATTCTCTTTTATCCCTTCTAGCTGAACTTTTTACTTTCTTGTCTATGTCTTTGTATTTTGCTTTTGCCGAATCTCTTTCATGATCTGCTTTTGCATTCAACATGTTTAATTTGACTGCTCGTCTTTCATGTATATACTTCCATGTTTTATCTGATATCCATGCTTTTCTATTTGGTTTTTCCTATCCAGCGCTTACTTTTGCTGCTGTGATTATGGCTGTGCTGTAAGAATTCCATAACTCATCTATACCTATCTCCTCAACTTCACTGGGTGTTTTGGAATGATTGGCAAGTTCCTGATTGAAATTAATGTTAGTATTTTCTTCTTGTAGGCTGTGGATGTTTATCTTTCTGTGTACTGATTTCTTGTGTTGACTTTTCAATTTTAGTTTTATTTTCCCTATGCACAGGTTGTGATCACTGTTGACATCTGCACCCCTATAAGCCCTTACATCCATGAGAGATGTTCTGTATTGCTTTCTAATACAAAAATGGTCTATCTGGTTTCTAGTTCTATCATCTGGAGATATGCATGTTGTTTTATGTATCTCTTTGTGTGGGAATATTGTGCCTCCAATGACCATGCCCTCTGTTAGACATATTTCAATTAATCTTTCTCCACGGAGTACGTGGATCTATTATGGCACATGAGTGACAGGCAGATTATGGAGTACGTGGATCTATTGTAGCACCCGGGTAACAGGCAGATTATGGAGTACGTGGATCTATTGTAGCACACGGGTAACAGGCAGATTATGGAGTACGTGGATCTATTGTAGCACACGGGTAACAGGCAGATTATGGAGTACGCGGATCTATTGTAGCACACGGGTAACAGGCAGATTATGGAGTACGTGGATCTATTGTAGCACACGGGTAACAGGCAGATTATGGAGTACGATGATATATTATGGCACACGGCAAGATGCTTTCATCAACTGTGAACACGATGAGCGTTTCAGTCGAAGCTCTGAAGATGCTAAAACTCAGACCTCGTGCTAGATGCGGAATAGACTGCGGTGACTAGACACTGACGACCCCCGCGTGACCAAAGAAACAAGCTGCTGGACAGGTTCCACCACCTTGGGAACCACTGTTAGCCTAACCCGGTACCCAGACTGAGCCTGCTGCTAGGGGCACCAGTCTAGAGACGGGTGGTGGGGGGGTGGGGGGAGGACCAGGGGCTACCTGCCTAGGTCCACCGCCGGGCAGCTGAGTGAGAGGTAGCAAACTATGTGAAAGTAAGAAGTATTTAGCTTAAAGCTCTCTCAGCCAAATGAGATGTAGCAAACTATGTGAAAGTAAGAAGTATTTAGTTTAAAGCTCTCTCAGCCAAATGAGATGTAGCAAACTATGTGAAAGTAAGAAGTATTTAGCTTAAAGCTCTCTCAGCCAAATGAGATGTAGCAAACTATGTGAAAGTAAGAAGTATTTAGTTTAAAGCTCTCTCAGCCAAATGAGATGTAGCAAACTATGTGAAAGTAAGAAGTATTTAGTTTAAAGCTCTCTCAGCCAAATGAGATGTAGCAAACTATGTGAAAGTAAGAAGTATTTAGTTTAAAGCTCTCTCAGCCGAGTGAGAGGTAGCAAACTATGTGAAAGTAAGAAGTATTTAGTTTAAAGCTCTCTCAGCCGAGTGAGATGTAGGAAACTATGTGAAAGTAAGAAGTATTTAGCTTAAAGCTCTCTCAGCCGAGTGAGATGTAGCAAACTATGTGAAAGTAAGAAGTATTTATTTTAAAGCTCTCTCAGCCGAGTGAGATGTAGCAAACTATGTGAAAGTAAGAAGTATTTATTTTAAAGCTCTCTCAGCCGAGTGAGATGTAGCAAACTATGTGAAAGTAAGAAGTATTTAGTTTAAAGCTCTCTCAGCCAAGTGAGATGTAGCAAACTATGTGAAAGTAAGAAGTATTTAGTTTAAAGCTCTCTCAGCCAAGTGAGATGTAGCAAACTATGTGAAAGTAAGAAGTATTTAGCTTAAAGCTCTCTCAGCCAAGTGAGAGGTAACAAACTATGTGAAAGTAAGAAGTATTTAGTTTAAAGCTCTCTCAGCCAAGTGAGAGGTAACAAACTATGTGAAAGTAAGAAGTATTTAGTTTAAAGCTCTCTCAGCCAAGTGGTCAGTTTAGTGTTATCGCACAGAGTTTCCTGTTCATCTTGTGTTTAATTTCAGTTGGAAATCAACATTTGGAAGAAGCAAATAATATACAGCCCGCTTTGCTGAATGACATACCCGAGCGCCTCGAATGAAAGATAATAAAAATAATGATTTTATAACCTGCTCATGATGCCTTACAGGTTTCTGTGGTTCTCCATCGCTGCGTGAAAGTATGGGTGATGGATATGCATACACATACAACAATGGCAGTGTTGAAGTAAGAAATTATGGAAATAAATTATATAAACAGCAAATAATAATTCCACGACGGAAACTGTATTTACAAATGAACAATAATCCAGGTCGGATATGTTCTAATTTCACCTGGAAATTATATGTAATAAATTCGCAAAGGACATTTTTTTTTTCTTTTGCAGGAAAATAAGAGATCGGCTCAAAACAACTTCAGAAAGCAGACTAATGGCGCCTAGTCCAGTGTGATAAGAAGGATCTGGTTGATCAGAATAGAACCGCGTGAAAGCTGGGCGAGATCGGTCAACCACGTGGTCTGATCATAACTGAAAACAGTCGAAAGAGCGGGCGGCCCAAAAAGTGAGATAGATCTATATCTTATTGCCCTCTGGTTTTCTGGACTTTTAGTAAGTGGAAGTCGTCACGTGCTACAGGCAGTGTTGTATGTCAGTTCAATAAAGCAAGGGTAATCCATTAATTCCACGTGGGAACCAAATAATGGGGGCATGGATATTTCTTCTTCGTTCGCTCCTACCACCAAGACCTTCTGTGGTCTTTGATTTATTTCACAAGAGGTCCTGTGGTCGTCTTGTGGTCCCCGAGAGGACAACAAAAGATCCCTGAGAGAACCACAAGAGGTTCAGAGTATCGCAGGGCTTGAGCCTGTATTCTCGGTGGGTCATGGAAGCGGGATTGCGTGACACTGTGGTTTTCATTGCACCAGTTTAATCTAGAGTTAGACTTTATCACCGGAAAACATCGATTGTTTTGGATATCAGTATATCCCCGCTGGGTGAGAGGTGGTTGCCCATCCAGTCCAGAGTTGGACTTTCTCACCGGAAAACCTCAGCGTGATTAGGATACGCATATATCCCCGTCACGTGAGAGGTGGTTGCCTGTCTAGACTGCACTGGTCCAGTGTCTCCGACTTTAGCATTTTGTGGTCGTGGCCGCTACCCTTCTTAGTTGTGACCAGTACGGAGCTTTTGTTCAGGAGGACGAATCCTCACCACTAGTAAGTTTCACCCCTGGGTTAGGCCGATTTAGGCATATTATCCCAGTATGTGCGTATTTAGGATGTGACCGACCTCTAGAGCGGAGGCACTGTGACATGAGCAGTCTTCAAGTTTCACCCCTAGGTTAAGCGGTTTAGGCATATTTCACCAGTATGGGTGTATATAGGACCTGGCCGGCCTCTAGAGCAGAGGTGCCGTGGTATGAGTATCTCTCGTCACGAGACATACCGATTAAACTTCACTTTATCTTTTCCATCACCTTTTTCACAGCGGCACCGCACGGCAATCCTAATAGCATTTTCGAATTTTCTTCATTGGCCGGGAGGAGTTTCACCCCACGCGCGGCAGCCGAAGAATCTCGTCAGCAGTGTCTTAGTTTAACCCCTGGGTTAAGCCAGTTTAGGTAATCTGCCCCAGTATGGGTGTATATAGAAATAGCACGTGGGCGGCCTCTAGAGCAAAGGCGCCGTGATTTGAGTAGCCCTGACCTTGAGAATACTGGTTACTTCACTTAATCTTTTCCTTCACCTTTTACACGGCGGGCCGCGCGGCAACCCTAATCGCATTTTTCTTCATTGGCCAGGAGGAGTTTCACCCCAAGTACGGCAGCTGAAGAATCTCGCCAGCAGCGGGTTTTTAATCAGAGTTTTCCTTCTCCTAGATGAACTACCAACCAAGACTCTCATCTACCCGAAGGGTCTGTTTTTCAGGCGCCAGATATTCGCCTTTCGCCCCTTCTCCTGTCAGTTTAAACAGTTCCGCCACGAGAAGGCCAGGAGCTGGACGTGACTGTCAGAGGCTATTTGAGACGCACGCCTTGGAGACATTTAATTGGAGTGGAGAGCGTATCCCCCTCTCCACCTCCGCCTATAACAGTCCTTAGAACCGGCATGGATACTATCTCCGAACATTTTTTTTTTCTGTGGAAAAACTATTGCTAGATTAGAAATTTCTTTCGGCTGTTCTGTTCCTGTCAACCAACTGAGGTCTTCTGATGTCATAGTAGTATCTAGTCTAGTCTTGGTCTTCTACCTCCCAGGAACTGCGAGCTGGTGTGAGGGCGCTGAGGCACACCATCGTGTCGGATTGGGAGCGGGTTATGGCAGCTATTTTTTCGGTCCTTGAGTGCAGATAAAAAGCAGGGGGTGTGCAGTACTTCCTTAACAGACTCCACCACCATGAGGACTGTGCCACTTAGCCAGGCTAGGCCTGGTACTGGTGGTGCCAGGAGAGAGGTGTGACAGGGTCTTGGCCACTATAGTTAAACGACCCTAACGTCGGCATGTTAGTTATGGTTCACTGACTGCCTAAAAACCGGACAATGTCTTCACCTCCCCCACTTCCCCCCCCCCTTTCAATACTAGTACCTAATAGGACGGTAATGACTATGGTCTCCGCAGTCTGACGAAAGGGTGGAGGGGGGACTTAACGAGAGACTGGGTGATCTCGGGGTTAAAGGTTAAACGTTTCACCTCGCGTGTTGGAGGTCTCGAATCCGACAAGAAATGGCAGGGATTTAATTTTTTTCTTGTTAATCCCAGCAATAAATCCCCCTGGCCTCCCAGGCAGTGGGGCCAACATTCGTGTGCGTTGTTGTTCGCGTTATAGAAATTCCTTGAAAGTTGGAAAAGAGTAGGTCAGACAGCGTAGAAAATTTCTAGTAGGTCAAAACCACGGAAATTGCCGCTGACGCTCGGAGAGTCTCACGCCGACTACGACTCGCATTCTCTGATGGCAACTAGTACGGACGGCCGAGCAGGTACGGGAATGTCCGAACTACGACGAAGCCGGTTCCAAACAACGAAGCGAAACGAAACATGCGAGACGTACATGGCAATACATCGAGGATTTGAAATTGTAGATGAGGTTAAGAAACCCACAATAAAGTATTTATGTTTCTTATATGATAAAACTTTTTTTTTTGCTCTGCTCCTGACCCTCGACCCCCGGAGAGTATTGAAACAAAATTTTTAAAAAAAAAAGAAATCCAGCGAGAGAAAGTTGGTTTTCCACAGTCAAAGCTAAGTCCTGAATCACATATGTGTCTGGAGGTCGTGATGTGTTTTGTCTGAGTAACTGGACATCAGCAAGATCGGGATTTACACTCTCTGTATTTCAAACCAGAAATATTCGCATGTGAAGACGCACATTTTGTCACAAGGACCGAAGATCCATAACCGCGAAATGCGCTTTGGATAACGTTATTTATTTTAACTGAAATTTTAAAAAAATAATAATAAAACTGATCTGAAAAAAAGAAAGAATAGATCATGCAATAAAAACATTACTTTTTAAATCATGAAGGAAATGAATAAATGGTTACATAGCAACAGTCATGAACTGCCAGGTAGTTTTAGCTGACAGTAAGAAAGAGCCACGATCCCACAGTTTAGCTGACAGTAGGAAATAGTTACAATCCTATAGGATTACCTGACAGTAGGAAATAGTTACAATCCTACAGGATTAGCTGACAGTAGGAAATAGTTACAATCCTACAGGATTAGCTGACAGTAGGAAATAGTTACAGTCTCACAGGTTTAGCTGACAGTAGGAAAGAGTAACAGTCTTATAGGTTTAGCTGACAGTAGGAAATAGTTACAATCCTACAAGATTAGCTGACAGTAGGAAATAGCTACAATCCTACAAGATTAGCTGACAGTAGGAAATAGTTACAATCCTACAAGATTAGCTGACAGTAGGAAATAGTTACAATCCTACAAGATTAGCTGACAGTAGGAAATAGTTACAATCCTACAAGATTAGCTGACAGTAGGAAATAGTTACAGTCCCACAGGTTTAGCTGAAAGTAGGAAAGAGTTACAGTCTTACAGGTTTAGCTGAGAGTAGGAAATAGATACAGTCTTACAGGTTTAGTTGACAGTAGGAAAGAGGTTCAGCTGGCTATAGGAAATATTTACAGCCCGATAGTTTCAGTTTCAGTTGTCTATTGGAAAGAACTATATTGTCCTGATTTGGTGTACTTTAGCAACCTCCTTGTCCGACCTTAGAAAGTTATTATCTCGAAGCTGATGTCCGTGTATTTGGTAAGGTCTTTTCAACAGAGGGCATCCACACGTTTACGAAGTATGGAACCCGATCTGTGAACAGTTGATCTCTGAATAGATGTTAGTATATATTTTCTTTCAGCTGTTGTCTTAATGAGCATCTTCATGCCAAGTAGAACAAAGCTACCGACATCTTTCCAGGTCATACTGGTACCTTACATGATGACGATGATGACAAGTTCCGCAATTTGGAGCAGTCGTTATTTTGGGGGGGGGGGGGAGGGCGTATCCATTGGGGATCTTAATACTACAAAGGTTAAGAACTCTTGCATTAAATTACCTGTATATTAATTTATACATTACTCAGTAATATTAGCTCCTACCCCTCCAGTAATTTAGAAAGAAGAAAAAAAAATCAGCTGCTTACATACTGTCACAAAAACGCAATGACATCTTACAACTTGAAGGCGCTATCGATTTTCTTCTGGACTAGAATTCCAGCCAATGACATTCAATGACCCAGCCTCCGACGCCCATGAGAGAACAACATTGTTTCGGGCATTTGCTTGCAAGTCGTTGCTCCATTCGTCGAAGGCGGTGCCAGACATGTCCTTCCAAATACCGGGGCAGGATTTAATCGGTAATGTGACAGTCAGGGTGGGGAAGGATGGAAACCTTTTTTTTTTTTCTTTTCCAAGGCACCAGGCACGTATGACAGAGGAAATATCATGCGCATGCTCATGAATCCGATTATTCGTCCGGCCGTACATAAACCGCCACCCTTTAGCGAATTTCGCACTCTCTAAACTCAATGATCATTTTATCTGAGCTGTGGCCTAAATTAGATATAAGGCAGAGAGAATTTAGCTGTGCATCTTTTTAGAATTTGGCTGAAACTGGTCGTCGTAATCAAATCTTGCAGTGAAGCGATCTGGCGGCTGTTGCACGCCCGAGAATTAAATGTCCAGTAGGAAAAGGTTAGTAAGACTGTAGAAGAGTAATTTGCCTTGGGAAATAGTTAACCAGATTATACTTAGTCGGTTTACATAACCAGTGATATGAAGTTCCCGTCTCGGTGTTGTTTTTTTGTTCAGGGAGTATCACTACGGCGGCCGTATACATCAATCTGAGAGCACATCATTCGTCGAGTGATTATAATGTGTAAAATATCAGTCATTAAACTCTCTCTCTCTCTCCTCTCTCTCTCTCTCTCTCTCTCTCTCTCTCTCACGCAGAGAAGTGTACAAACACTTACCAAGAAAAGGAACAAAACGGCTTTTAAAAATTTGTGAATAAGAATTGATTTACCCTATTCTGGAGTGAGCGCTGACGTGTAATCAAATTATGAAACGAAACTTCTCTCCAGCCTCCATGAATTAATTTAGTATCTTTTTTTTTTTCTTATCAGCTATGCTTGTCAAATATTAAATTATGCATCCTGGATCGGGAAAGATCGTTGATTGTTTATGCAATTAAATAATGCGAGAGTAAATTCAATTCTTAGATTATTACGGCAATGTTTAACTACAGTTACGAGAAGTCAGCGATGCTCTTTATAATTAATTTGTACCCAAATTTTTAAAATAAGTTAACGGAGTGACAGTGACCTTTAACATGGTTTTCCGTTTTCCGCCCATGCTTTTGTGTGTGTGGATATTATGTAGTTATCTACAGTTACATTTACATTGGAAAGCAAACATAAAGTAATATACTGCAATTTTGATAATCTTCCTCATCAAGTAACATATAACAAGAAGGAAAAAAACTTTCTACTGAGCTCCTACTTAATGTTGAATTAATGTGCGTCTGGATAACAAAGATATAGAATTCTGGGCGTATTTTTTTAACTTTAAGCACTTTTTATTAATTTATTAATTTTTTTTAACCTATGTTAAAATATTTTGAATAGTTTCTGCTGAAACGACAAAAAAAATGCGCAATTCTAAAAAAAGCAGTTTTAAAAATGAAGCATCTTCTACACATTTTGTGCTGTTGAGATACTATGATTAAGTTTCTGTGGAAATGGCAAAAGATATATAACTGAACAAATTATAATTACTTTTCACGTCTGTCAAACGTAAAGTCTCGTAAAGTATGACCTTTCGCTGCCAGTATAGTTATTGATGAAGAAAATAAAATACTATGTTTCTACACATTAAGCCGTAAATTTCACGTATTTAATAAAATTATATTAAATTGTTCGTACTGCGCAGCGGCGCTTTTATTTATGTTGTTTTACATATAAACGTGTAAAACAAGTGTGTTTCATAACAGTTAATACAAGATAATCTGTATGGTCTTATGGTTGTTAAGATGTATTAACAGTTGATACAGATTTAAGATTTACATAACATCAGTATGGAAATAATGTATTTTACATCAGATATGACATTTTTATAACGTGCAGTTCTTGTGTTTGCACCATGTAGGGCATTTTGTCTGAAAATGTTTTTGATTTGTTTTCTGCTTCGTGATACAGGCCACAGTGGCGTGTAAAGGCATAGATTTACAAGACACAACTGTGAACTTACACAGTGAATAGATCTCAGTTGATAGTATTGATACTAGATCATGTGAACAAAGCGTACATAGTCTGTGGTGTGAAATCACAAATAGTATCATGTGTTTTATCTCATGGCAAACATAGTGATTTATATTGTGATAACAGCTTGATGTGCGTTTAAATAAGCATTTTAATATTACGTCAGCTTAAATAAAGTATATGTTTTTGATTTATCCGCTTCTAATTCCAATAATCTCTTTGCAAAACTAAACAAAAGGAAATTTTTATTTGAAATACACAAGGTTCTTGAAGGAAATATCTTAAGAAATGTGTGACTGATACATGGTACAGCACGTTTTCTATCTAGCTAAAGCGAAGTTCTTTAGTATATGTTGTTAGTTTTCGATATATTCCTTGTTCCAGTTCAAACTGAGAAGCTTTGCAAATACACGTATCCTAGTTTTTTTGACTGGAATATACGAGACCATTCGTTGCCAAGACATCTAAGCTTTTTTTTTTTTCAAATCCCAAACCAGATTGGATTGTTTCGTTTATATTTAAGAAAATAGTTTGCGTTGAGACTTTTGTAGAATGGATTATCCGTATTTGAACCAGTCAAGCTTCGAGACTGCCAACTGTGGTCTCACAGCCATGGATGCTGGGATGGGAAACCACTGCAACATTCCCTGCTCATATCAAGATTCCGCCAACATGTTCTCGCAGATGGGTCAAAGTTATGGAAGGTATAACAGTGTTCGATCATTTCCAACGATGGGACCTACATCTCAGGGTCTTGGCCCAGCTGGCAGCTGTAGCATGATGCATCGTCCCAGGGATCATCATCATCATCATCATCAGTCTTCAGTTTTCAGCTCAGGTATGTTCTTATTTATATTAGTTTCCCCAGCCAAGTTAAGGTTGAGTAAATTGACAGTCTGTCTCTAAAGTTAAAGTAAAGTAAAGATAGTCCCATAGCATTTCAAAATGCCGTAGGGGGTGAAGCGTTAGAGACCTCATTATGCTGGGTCATCAGCGTGTGAGGTAGGGTGACCAGTTCCTTTCCTCGCTGCCTTTACTTCCCAGATTTTCTCTGGTACCCATTTTACGAGGCTGGGTCGACCTCAGGGCCGTATTGGTCGGAAAAAAAATCCCGCTCAGCTGGGGATTCGAACCCTCGACCATTTGGTTGCTAGACGAGTGCTCTAACCACTACGCTAGCCGGCCCCTCTAAAGTTAAGGTTGAGTAAATTGACAGTCTGTCTCTAAAGTTAAGGTTGAGTAAATTGACAGTCTGTCTCTAAAGTTAAGGTTGAGTAAATTGACAGTCTGTCTCTAAAGTTAAGGTTGAGTAAATTGACAGTCTGTCTCTAAAGTTAAGGTTGAGTAAATTGACAGTCTGTCTCTAAAGTTAAGGTTGAGTGAATTGACAGTCTGTCTCTAAAGTTAAGGTTGAGTGAATTGACAGTCTGTCTCTAAAGTTCGAGTTTATTAGTGATCTCAGCATAGACCATGTTTAATCAGCTGATAACAATAAACTGAGAATCTTACTCTAACGTGACCTGTCCTTTCCAGAACGTTGGCCCCTTCCCCCTCCCATTCGCTGACTCCTTGAATGCAGTGGCAGTCTTGCGTAAGTTGACCAGCGTCTCGCAATGACATATTCAGATTTTTGGGATGTCCTCCTGAGTCTACCTGCCGCGAGGGCGCCCCTTTTCCCTTTTGCCGGGCACTAATACCTTCTACCATCAACCTCTCTAAACCACTGTGATCTTTGATGCGGTCGAAGTAGGTTTTCTTACTTCTGCCATCAACCTCTCTAAACCACTGTGATCTTTAATGCGGTCGAAATAGGTTTTCTAACTTCTATCATAAACCTCTCTAAACCACTGTGATCTTTGATGCGGTCGAAGTAGGTTTTCTAACTTCTACCATCAACCTCTCTAAACCACTGTGATCTTTAATGCGGTCGAAATAGGTTTTGTAACTTCTGTCATAAACCTCTCTAAACCACTGTGATCCTTGATGCGGTCGAAGTAGCTCGGGTTTCTAACTTTGATGGTGTAAGAATTATTTTTAACAGTTTATATTTTTGTATTTTGTGGTCTATTGTTTGATACATGTTGATTGATGATTACACATACTACATCAACACATTACACATAAAGAAGGAAAAAACACGAATAAGATTCTTCATCACTGGATCATTGGTTTATATTATTATCAACATAATCAAATCAATTTCCTTCAATAGTTTGACTGAATGTTCCGATTGTAACAAATTGAACTGCTGGCAAGAAAAGGGTATGATAAACGAATACATATATATATATAAATTTCAATACATAAATTTTGTGCACAATAACAAACGATAATTGCATGTTAACAAAATATGTAAAGTCTCACATAGAAATAATTTTATAACGGGACTATGACTATTTATGTGGCATTCAACTAACACAGTCGTACTTGAATGGGTCGGGATGGGTCGGAGGAGTCGACAGCACAGCTTACACGCGTCCGCATCACAGAATATAAACCCAACAGATATATCATCATCATCATCATCATGTGCCGTGCCGACTGGCGTTGGCTATTATGTTTCTCCAGAGTATCCGATCCTTCATGCAGGCCATCAGTTCAGTTGGTGATCTCCTCTCACACCATCCCGTCAGACTGTCCAGTATTATTTCTCTTGGTCTTCCTCTTGATCTTCTTCTTTCTATTTTTCCTGTTGTTATAATATTTTCAATGCCCCCTCTTCTCATTGCACGTCCTATGAAAGTACATTGTCTCTCTCTTATATTTTTGACAAGGTTTTTTGTCTCTCCAGCTCTTCTCCTACATTCTTCATTAGTTATTTTTGCTGTCCAGGGGATTCGCAACATTCTTCTAATAAACCACATTTCTGCTGCTTCCAATGATTTTTGTGCAGACTTGCCTATTGTCCATGATTCACTTCCATATAACAAGATAGGATCAATATATATATATATATATATATATATATATAATTCCATCGACGAATTCATGCCTTAACGAAAACATGACTTCCTCCGATCCGCTGGCACCTCCTTCGTGTTCAGCGTGCAAATCTCAACCTACTAAAATTCTCTCACATTTTCTTTATATACTGGGTCAGTGGACCGGTTTTCTCGGAGTTGCGCACCTCCAATACCAGCCAGTCACTGACCCATTATTCCTACGCTTAGGATTGCCAATCCACCTAGGTAACTATTTCTTATCTCTGCCCCTTACAGTGATTTTAAAAAAGCCACTTCCTTACAACACCTAATCCCGTCAACATCTTTTTATTTGATTTTCTTTCTATCCACGATATTCTCAGTGCCATTCTATAACATTTAATTTCACCTGCGCTTATTCGAGGGGAAAATACTCGGTATAAAGTGGAACGAATTCAAGAACAGCTCAGAGATAAAGCAGATGAGCGAACAACAACCTCTCTCATGGGTGATCAGAAAAAAGAGATAGACACATGTTGGTCACGTGAAGAGAAGAAACAATCAGAGAATCCAAAAACAAGCTATCAAGTGGAACACAAAAGGCCGAAGAAAAAGAGGTCGACACATGAAACTCTTAAAAAGGACAATTTTAAGAGAGGCCAATTTAGTGGGCATAGCATCCCGTGATGAAGTTGAAAGGGTCGCCAAAAACAGGAAAACTTGGCGAACTACCATGTGAGCCCTATGTGACGTTTAGCGGCACGGGAAGCATGTAAGATTAAGATAGAGGAGAGTTTATTGGCTGTCCTACTACATTCTAAGTTTAGTAATGACTCACTATAATTTGTCAGAACTGTTTTGAAAGATATTGGCAGCTCTAATTTCTTATGCTAATCACACCTGTAACGTTTCTGTTGTCGTTTTACTCACATAGTAACATACAGGGCGCACAAAGGGAAATAAGAGGGGAAAAGCTATATGGCATGTTAGCAATGATAAAAATTATACATACTGAATGTAAGTTAAGAAATGCAAAGGATTTTATCTGCTGGTTTGTGAATGACTGTTAACGAAAAAAAAGACAGTACAAGAAGAACTGTATATGCTTGATATGTAATCTTGGGAACTGAAAGACAGTCTGACTGGCTGAAAGTAATGAATGCAGTAGAGAAGAGAAGGATGAAAAGATAGTCCAGTTAAGGCAAGTATGGATACGACATCGATTAACTGACTGGAGCAAGTGGGGAGGATTAATGGCATAGATGAACAGCAGAAATGAAAAAAAAAAAACAAAAAGGCAAGCAAGAGTAATAGAAGAAAAGGACATGAAGAGTGGAGGGGGGATGGGGGTGGGGTGGGGGGAGAGAGAGAGAGAGAGAGGAAAGAAATGGTTTAACTAAAGCTAAATCAGGTATTTAATCCGTGTGATTCCATATTTACCCAATCAAAACACAATACAATTTTTAAGGGTCAGGCGATTTTTTTGTCATCATAATGACATTCAGCGAGACCATCAATAAACTCAATCTATATTTAGATCATCAATAAACTCGATCTATATTTAGATCATCAATAAACTCAATCTATATTTAGATTATCAATAAACTCCAGCCATATTTAGATGATCAGTAAACTCAATCTATATTTAGATCAATTTAACAGGCCAAATTAACAGGCATAAAATCCTTTGATGAGGTTGAAAGACAGGAAAAATTGGCGAATTACTTTGCGAGCCCTATGTGACGTTTAACGGCACGGGAAGGATATAAGATAAGATATAAGATATTTAGATCATCAATAAACTCAATCTATATTTAGATCATCAATAAACTCAAAGTTATAGAAAGACCGTCAGTACATTCAAGTTATAGAGATATCATTAGGGAACTCTAGTTTTAGTGGGAGAATCAATAAACTCAGATTATCGTGATAATACGTGAGGATCCTTTTTTTTTCTTCACTTCCACAATATATAACCTTTCGGGTGTTTTCTCCTTTATTTTAGTTGTCCTAATGTTTCATTTCCACCTCCTAGAAGCTTTTTAGAAGTTACTGTCATTTATCGATTATCTGAGTTGGAGTACTTGCTCTTTGGTCTTGGGATCACCTGAACATAGATTCCTTCGATAGTTTGATCATATGTCAACTTAGAGAGGGCAGCTGTACCTGGCTGCTCTTTAAGCACATTGTTTATTTCTGTGAGAGGAAAATTAAAGAGAAAAGAGATGGTATTGATGAAGTGTGTTTGTGAAAGTTAGATACAACATGAGAAAACGGTGTTTTGTCAGCATCGATAATGAGAACCGTAAATAAGATGTTTATAGTTCTCAAATTGCAGGTATCTCTCTCGCTCCCTCTCATTAACTCTCTCTTTCTCTCTCTCTTTCTTAACTCTCTTTCTCATTAACTATCTCTCTCTATCTCATTAACGCTCTAACTCAATCTCTCATGAACTTTCTTTCTCATTAACTCTCTAACTCTTTCTCTCATTAACTCTCTAAGTGAATCTCTCATTAACTCTCTTTCTCATTAACTCTCTCTCTCTCGTTAACTCTCTAACTCAATTTCTCATTAACACTCCTTCTCATTAACTCTCTCATTAACTCTCTAACTCTCTCTCTCATTAACTCTCTAACTCAATCTCTCATTATCTCTCTAACTCTCTCATTAACTCTCTAACTCAATCTGTCATTAACTCTCTTTCTCACTAACTCTCTCTCATTAAATCTTTAACTCAATCTCTCATTAACACTCTTTCATTAACTCTCTAACTCAGTCTCTCATTAACACTCTTTCTCGTTAACTCTCTAACAGTCTCTCATTAACTATCTCATTAACTTTCTCTTTCTCATTAGCTCTCTCTGTCTCACTAACTTTCTCTCTCTCTCTTTCTCTCTCCTCTTCTCTTCTCTTCTCTTGTCCCCGAGACACACGAGGCTTCTAGTGGCAAAGAGCTTTCCACTTTTGTTGGGCCTTCGTTATCTTCTTGGCTGTCTCCTATGTCAGTCCTTTGTTCACTAGCATTTTCTCCATATTTTCTTTAAGTCATTCCCTGCTTCTTTTACCTGTGTGGAGTCCACATCAAAGCTGCTAGTGCCAAGGAATTCGTGAGTCGTTCTCATAACGTGGTCAGTCCGCTGCCACCTTCTCCCTTCAGTCACGGTCGGCAGTGCTGGTGTCATGTCTTTCTCTCTCAACAAAAGGTCATAACTTACGGTGTTTGACCATAACACTCCTCTGGTCTTACGTAGGCACCTGGTTTGGAAGGCATCATCACGTTTGCTTGCTGTTATCCGTGATATTTATTCATCTTTCATGAAATCTAATCGTGAGATACTTCCATATCAATGGGAGATGTGATGAGATAGAACGCTAAACGTAGAAAAACATGATGAAAAATATGAACTTAGGAATGAAAAAAAAAAAGAACAAACGTAGAGACAGACAAGTACACTTTAATGCGGAAACTAATTTGTTAAGAAGATAACAGAACCCAACAAGACGATTAAAAAAAAACCAAAAAAAACTTTATACATGAAAAAGTTGTGACTGCACAGGAAGAATAAAGAAAAACAAGATCCAATGAAAATGATCACGGATAGTATTAGAAAATGACAATTAAGTAAGAACACATGTACAAAAGAAGATAATAAAATGAAAGGCAACAAACCAGTCAGTCAGTCATTTGTATGTCCCTTGCGGAACTTTGCCTCCCTAACAGCACTTCCATAGGCCTCTCGGTTGTAAGCAAGATGCTCTGCTGCTGATGCGTCCATTTGCAGAGAATCAACGATGTCTTGCAGCCATATTCGCCTTGGTCTTCCTATCTTTCTTTTTCCCATTATGCACCCTTCCAAGACGGTCTTCTTTAGATTATCATGACTTTTAATATGTCCAGAATATTTCAGTTTTCTCTCTTTAATCCTCTTTACTAGCCAGCATTCTTCAATATTAAGTTCTTTTAGTATGGATATATTTGTTCTTTTGTGTGTCCATGATTCAAAAGCATTTATGTATTTCTCAGCTGTTTTGTTAAGTGTCCAGGTCTCACAGGCATATTTTGCGATGGGAAAGATGCATACCTTTAAAAATCTTATTTTTGTAGTTCTGTCTGTTCCTCTCTACAGCTTCTTTAGTTGTTTTACTTCTGAAGAGCGATAGATGTCCTCCTTTTAGTTTCCCTATTTCTATCTCCATTATTAGTTAGTAGTGATCCAAGATATTCAAAACTCTCCACCTCTTCCAGTTTTTCCTCATTGACACATATTTCAGCTGCCTTATTTGTTTTGTTAGCTGTCATAAATTTAGTTTTCTTTGCATTAATATAAAGATGTTGCTCTTCACGGTTCTTACTGTTTAATGATAATTGTGAGCAAAAGGACATAACGTTTATATCACTTCTGTATTTAGTTTCTTTTTTCCTTTGGAGAAGAAGCCTTTATGCTGCCCCAAAATTCGAGTCTGCGCCATTTCTTTAACGTCACCATCAGAGGTGAATCTACGACTGCCTAAAGCTTCTCTAATGGATTAAAAGCGTGATACTTGCATGGCGCTAGAACATATCTGTAAGGTGAGGGGGGGGGGGGGAGGGTAATAGAGAACGACACACACTACAGTTGTTGCATTGCCTCCCCCGCTGAAGCCGCTGTATGGGGCTTGCGCTGTGCGTGTTTGAACTACCCATCAACCCCTGCAAACCCGTTGTAATGCGCCAGTTTTTGTCGTTAGTTGTTATCACGTGATTTTCAAACTGACCTTACTTTTGATCGTCTCGTATAGGAGCAAAAATCAACTTAAGATCACAATTTACGTGAGATAATATTGAAACTGAATATCACATAATACAAAATAATGTACAAAGCTACTGATAGGTATAACAAGACTCTTTTAAAAAAAAGAGATTAACAGAAAAAAAAATTACGGTTAAATGATAAAGCATGATTGATAGACGGCAATGAACATTTATGCGAAAAACGTTAAACCGTAAAGTAGAAAACTATGGAAACTTAAAATCAAGTATGGAAATTAGGATTAAAAACTTTTCACTGCAGCAAAGTAAGCCGCGGGCAGAGGAAGGGGTGGGGGGCACTTATAAATCAACCGTAAAACAAAACCGTAAAACAACTGAAAAAAAAGAATGAAATAAAACACGCCCCTAAAAGATAATATAAAAGATAAAGAAATTTTACACAGAGATACGGTAAATGCGAGCAATTTAATAAAGCAAGGTTTAAAAAAAAGGTTTAAAAAACAGATGGAAAACAAGAGGACCTGGAGTTTTATTTGTCATGTTTTCATACTGATGTGAAAACTAACAGAACAGCTGTAAGCTTCCTGATTGCTACTTTCAAATTCAGTGGGCAATATATTTTCCCGTTTAAAAAAAATAGTTTCCCTGTACATCTTATTCCTCTGTTTACTTTCTTCTAATATTATTTATCGCTCGTTTACCTCTTCATCTTTCTCTGCTACATTCAGAATTATTAAAACATCGTTATTTCGTTCTGTTTTTTTTTCCAGTGCCTAAGATTTAACAGCACGGCCATGTTGCCCTACAAGAAAAATATCGTTAAAACTATCACTATATAAATACAACGCTGAGTTATGTCCTTAAAAAATGTCGCCATATAAACACAACGCTGAATTATGTTGTTAAAAAAATGTCACCATATAAATGCAGCACAGAGTTATGTCGTTACAATGTCATCATATAAATACAATATTGAGTTATGTTGTTAAAATGTCACCATATGAATACAACCCTGAGCTGTGTTGTTGAAAAGGCCACTAAATAAATACAGTATTGAATTATGTCGCTATAAAGATCATGACATTAATATTAAATTATATCATTTAGAAATAATATAAATACTAAATTATGTCGGTTAAAAAGTCACATATAAAAATATAACTGAGTTATATTGTTAAAAGCCACTATATAAATACAAAATTGAACTAAGTGAATAGTTACATAAATATAACATTGAGTTATGCTGTTAAATAAGTCGCTATATAAATACAACATAGAGCTATATCTTTTAAAAAAACTTCATCGCACAAAAACAGTTATAAGTTATGTCGTTTAATAACGACCACAAGAGAAGATTTGTTTATCTGTGTAATACAAATATGACAGAAAACAAAGTCTGTATGTCTCTTAGATAGCACAGAACTGGGAGTTAAAACAATAAAACTGTTGCACATACGGAAAGTTCGTGATAAGACGTATGCTATTTAATCAGTTTTCAGATACTTTTACATAATTGTTGCACTTTGCGCATTAATCATGTATCTATGACTCAGCCAAGCCCCACTTACAGAACTGGTAATAAAGGGACACAACATATCACTCCGGAACTGTGTTCTCTTTCACTCAGAAAACGTCACTGGATCGTGCACATCAATACGAGTTAATGCTCAGAGCGATATTTGTATAATTCTAAATAAAATGAACAGCAACACATTTATAACCCAACCTGAATTTTAAAAAGATATATATAACGTAACTTCCTTTAATTTTTTTCTACCAAAATTTGTCATCAATGTTTACTCTGACAGAGCATGAAAACTCATTTAGAAGTGAAAGAGTTAAGTCCCCTTTTCATGTACGGGCAGTTCTGTTTCTAAGCCTTTTCGTCAGTCGAATGTTTATAACCCGTGATCACAGTCTATAATTATGTTTTGTAGTTATGTCTGGTGGAGTTTTTAAAGCGACAAGGCTTCTTTCCAAGAAATACTCCCATGGACGTAGATTATCTTATTAATTATACGCGCGAGTACATACACATATACTCGCGTGCGCACACACACATATAATCTGGGGTCACCCAGCTTCTAAAAATAGGTACCAGAGAAATCTGGGAAGCTAAAGCGGCCAGGCGTGATACTGACCACATCACACTTTCATGCCTCGAAGGTAATGGAAAATACAGGCCTAACACCAGTTCCCCAATATGCCTTAGTAAAGGGGAATATATATATATATACATTACTACTTGATTAAAGAATGCATAAGATATTGATAGTACAATTGTTGCGATAAATTTGACATAAAATATAAAAGCAATTAGCAGAAATATATGAGAGCAGTTACAAATTCAAAATTTCAGTTTCTGTTTGGATCTGAAGTAAATACAATATTAGTATGACTTAAGTGTTGAGCACTCCAGAAGCAGCATCTGATTTAGTCCGAATTTCACTATTTGACCTTTTGGTGAAATACGAATATTCAGTTTTCGACACTAATTGCACGAGTGACAATTTCCAGTTCTTATACACACATAGACAACACAGACATTATTAGAAATCCACTTTGATTCGACTTTAAATCAAACAATGGAGAGTTTTCCTTTCTGTCGGTAATTCCAGACCTGTAGTAGTAAGTTTTCCTTTCTGTGCGTACAACAATAATGGCGGTTTTGAAATTCTCCAAGATAGCTGCCTCCATTCTCGTATCTGATAGGCCCAACGAGTTTTCTGTTGATCTTAGGCTTTATATTGACGCTAAAAGCTGGGTCTTTTATTAAAATTCTAGAAGTTGTCTGTTGATTCAAGAAGTTTGTTGATTATAGAGTCTCGAAGTTCTCTGCTGATTCTAGAAGTTGTCTGTTGATTCCAGAGACTATAAGTTGTCTGTTAATTCTAGAAGTTGTCTGTTGATTCTAGAGTCCAGGATTTGTCTGTTGATTCTAAATTCTATAAGCTGCCTGTTGACCTTAGAAGTTGTCTGCAGACTCTAGAAGTTGTCTGTTGAGCCCAAAAGTTTTCTCGTGGCTGCAAATGTTATTCCAAACAGATTTTCCCAGCCTCTTTGGTTCTTTCCTTACGTTTAACCTGCCATGGTCATTATCAACTCTCCCCACTTTCTAATGTTGATAAAACAACACGATTACAAGGCTGACTTGTGATGTAATCAGATACCACCAGTGTCTCGTTGAAGTAACCTTGTACGGACAGGAAAAAAAAAAGTATTATACATAAAGTACACATGTAAGGTCAGAAAATAGGCATTCGGCGGATACTAAATGAACAGAACTGTTTTCTGTGACAAAGTCATCGGAACGCCCTTTCCAGTCGCAAATTACAAGTTAGCTAAATTTAGCAAAAGCTAAACATTTGACATTTTTTCCTAACATAAAACTCCTTTGTTTTTAAATTAAGATTTTAAAATGTTATTAGAGAATGTAGATTTGAATGTTATGTTATAAAATAGAAGGAATATTTTAAAATCACATATGGATTTATCCGTACGTATGTATTGAAATTGCCAGTTAAAACAACATTCTTATATGTTTTACCACGTTAGATATCTGAATGAGGAAAAAAATCCACAACAAACAATCAAATTCATAAAGTTTGTTGATATATACAAAACAGTGCTTTTTTAAAAAAAACGGTATAAAATGTTACTTTTCTCCATCATAGAATTGTTAGCGACGAAACTCCAGAGAGTAGATGTGAATATTTCTCAGAAAAAGCTAGCTTCGTTTTGCAAGGTCGAAGCACAAAGCGCGGGTTTATATGGAGAAAGGGCCCGTACCTTTGAAATAAGATTTAGATCCAGAAAATTGTTTTAGGGCTCCCTAATTTTATTTCGCATCCGGATTAAGTGAAACCTGGTGGAACAGCTATCAGATTAAGTCATCTGCCCGCAGACACTTTGCATAATTTTCTGAACTATGAAACTTTTCCTAAGTGTTTATGGATGCAGAAATAACGGAAAATATGGCCATGAGCTGAATGTAGCTAAGGGGTTAAAGGACGAGAAAAGTTTCAGACCTGCGAATAAATATGGCCATGAGCTGAATGTAGCTAAGGGGTTAAAGGACGAGAAAAGTTTCAGACTTGTGAATAAATTTGACAGTGATATGCTCAATCATGAATATTCAGGTACCTGGAAAATGGATTAAGTTGGAGATGTTCAATGATAATCTGGATAGCAATGGTTGCTTGGTTTAAGAGACATAGGTAGAATGTATTTATGACGCAGCCGTAGTTAGAACAATGAGAATTTTAAGTACATTTCATCTGGCAATAGCTCTTAGAACATGGAGGTTCAAGCAAGAAAGTGGCTAGAGTGTAGCAACATCATAAACACAATTAAAAGAGCATTCGTGGCTATAGAGCCAAATGTCACTGTTATTTTATACTATTTGCCAAGAACATGATTTCGTAAAAAAAATACATATAAAACAGGGACATCTGTACTTTTTTATCCTTTTTTTAAAAATGTACCTTTAAATACAGGAATAGTTTTATTTTGTATTCTTCTCTGTCGCTAGCTCTGCCATTGATGCAAATCTCTCACACAAACACTGTCTTGGTTTTCAGTAGGACCATAGAGCTCTTGAAGGGAGCTGAGATCTGACGAAGTCCTTGGCCAAAGTGGACTGTACCGCCGGTATGTCTGGAAAACATGCTGTCAGTCAGTCATTTGTATGTCCCTTGCGGAACTTTGCCTCCCTAACAGCTCTCCTGTAGGCCTCTCGGCTGTAAGCAAGGTGGCCTGCTGGTAATGCATCCATTTGCAGATCATCAACGATGTCTTGTAGCCATCTTTGCCTTGGTCTTCCTCTCTTTCTTTTTCCCATTATGTACCCTTCCAAGACTGTCTCTCTAAATTCTCATGACGATTAATGTGTCCAAAATATTTAAGTTTTCTCTCTTTAATCCTCTTTACTAGCCAGCCTTCTTCAATATTAAGTTCTTGTAGTATGGATATATTTGTTCTTTTTTGTGTCCATGATATTTGAAGAACTCTTCTGCAGCATTTGCATTCAAAGGAATTTATGTGTTTCTCAGCTGTTTTGTTAAGTGTCCAGGTCTTACACTCATATGTTGCAATGGGAAAGATGCATGCCATTAAAAATCTTATTTTTCTAGTTCTGTATGTTCCTCTCCACAGATTATTTAGTTGTTTTACTTGTTGAAGAGCAATAGATGTCCTCCTTTTAATTTCCCTCATTGTATCTCCATTATTAGTTAGTAATGATCCAAGATATTCAAAACTCTCCACCTCTTCCAATTTTTCCTCATCGATACATATTTCAGCTGCCTTATTTGTTTTGTCAGTTGTCATCAATTTAGTTTTCTTCGCGTTAAGACAGAGGTTTTGCTCTTCGCTGTTCTTACGGACTGACATAATTAGTTTTTCCATTCCTTTGTGTGTTGTGGACAGTAACAGTGTGTCATCAGCATATCTAATCCTGGTATCTCATAACCTCCAATTGCTATGGCATGGCAGTATATACTTTTTCTACACCTTCTCTAACATTCCTCATTATATTTTCAGTATACAAGTTAAATAAGTAAGGCGACAGTATGCACCCCAGAGGAACCCCTTGTTTTATGGCAAACCAAGTTGTTTCACCGTTTATTATCACTGCTGCCTATTGGCCTATATAAAGCATGCTGTATACAGACATGTATACAGATATGTAAACAGACATACTGTACTGTCTGTATTTCTTTGGCGCAGACATAAAGTCTGTTGCGCACATTCCGGTTTGTGGAGTAGGTGGTATCTGGTTTTCATTCGGAAGATTATAACTTTATCGTTTTTTTTTTCTCTCTGAAGTTTACGGTATTCATGTTCTTTCTTTGTATCCAGCTGTTGTTTTCTCCTCTTTCAGTCTTATGTTTTCATGTTTAACATCTGTCCATGTTTTATATTCTCCCTCTCTCTTTAGTCAGTCCGCCTGACTCTTCTCTTCCCATAATGCTGCTGCAGACAGGTATCCTTTGCACTGATTTATTTTTGTTGAAAATCTCACTTCTGATAAGACTTTTGTCAAGATGGCCAAGTCTTTGTTCTTTAGGTGTTTCACTGCCCGAAAGAAATATTGTTTGCCCTGGATCATGCTTTCATTTTGTTGTCGTAGATGCTGGTTCCTTTGCTTCCAGCTCTGCTGTGTAACTTTATTATTATTATTATTATTATTATTATGTGCCGTGCCGGATAGTGTTGACGATCACGCTTCTCCTTCTTGGTTGGTCCTTGGTGTTTCGGATTAATTCAGTTGCTTTTCTTTTCCCGTGCCACTTGGTCAGTCCACTGAGATATTTTTCTCTTGTCCTTCCTCCATTCCTTTTTCTCTTGTCCTTCCTCCATTCCTTTTTCTCTTGTCCTTCCTCCATTCCTTTTTCTCTTGTCCTTCCTCCATTCCTTTTTCTCTTGTCCTTCCTCCATTCCTTTTTCTCTTGCCCTTCCTCCATTCCTTTTTCTCTTGTCCTTCCTCCATTCCTTTTTCTCTTGAATTTTTCAGGAACTTACGAAGTTTTTCCTTTTTCTTCTCATGACAGGTCCAATAAATTGTGACTGTCTTTTTCCTATAATTTAACGAGTTTTCATTGTTCTGAAACTTCTTTGAGGGCCTCTTATTTTGTTGCTGTTTTTTCTTTCTGTATGTTGCATCTTTTTCTAAAACCACACCTCTGTTGCTTCCAGTTTCTTTGTTATCTTTTTTTTTGACTGTCCAAGTTTCACAACCGTGTAGCAATGTTGGCTCTATATAGCACTATAATAATCTTGTTCTCACTTTTATGGACATCTTATTTGTTATTATCTTCTTCATGTAATAAAAAAAATGACTTTGCTTCACATATTCGTGATTTTTTTCCCTTCATTTGTGAACTTACCGTCAGCTGTTACTGTTGTTCCAATGTAGCTGAATTTACTTGTGTCAGTGTCTTTCCGTGTGAAAGGATGCTGCACTATGCTATGTTTATTCTTTTAGATATTACCAATGTTTATGTTTTCTTCTTGTTTATCTCTCTCTCTCTCACTTTCTCTCTCTCTCTCTCTCTCTCTCTCAAGTGCCCAGGGCACATGGGGCTTCCGCAAGGGTTTTCCACAAATGCCTGTCCTTTGCCTTTTTTTCCGCTCTTCCCCAGGTGAGCCCTCTATTGCTCAACATCCTTTCTGTTGTTCTTCTCCATGTCTCTTTTGGTCTACCCTTACTTCTGTTCCCATGTGGTGTCCATCTTAGTGCTATTTTTGGTAGTGAGTTGTTTAGCTCTGGGCCTCTTTTATTGCTCTCTTCAATAATCTCTTTGACAAGAATCTACAAACTGCTTTCTCTTTCTGCTATTAGAACGGTGCCATACGCATATATTGATATTATGGCCTCCTTTTTAAATTGCTTTCACATTTTTAACGCCTCTCATATTTTAACTGTAGAATAGACCAGGTGACAATACACACCCTCGTCTTACGCCTCGTTTTATATACTGACACTAATCTATTTCTTTGCTATGTAACTAGCGGTCCAAAAAAAAAATCCCTAGAAAACATGGCAACCGTGTTGATTATGAAGTTGCTTGAGTGATCTTAGGGTGACCGGTGAGTCTAAGAGCTCAGTTCAGAAAGCAGAAGTAAACAGAACGTAGAGATATTTAAAAGTGAACAGTGGAAGTAAACAGAACGTAGATATTTTTAAAATTAAACAGCGGAAGTAAACAGAACGCAGGGATATTTAAAATTAAACAGCAGAAGTAAACAGAACGTAGAAATATTTAAAATTAAACAGCGGAAGTATTGATCTGGTTGTAGATTTATACCCTTAATATGGTTTAACAGACGAAGCACCGGGATAAAAGCAATATACTTATTTTACTTATAACACGTAGAATGACAAATCATTCTACTATCATCCCTTATATCTGATTCTTCACAACACGTTATTTACGTCCTCTTTCTCTTTGTTCATGGCCCATTCTCCTTACTGTATCCAGATTTTAATGTGCTAAAATTGCAGGGAAAGGTACAAGCTAGCCATGACAAACTCTGACCTCATATTAGGACCTTTTTTGTCGTGCGTAAGAAACTCTCAGGTTCTTATGAGACGGGAGATCATGTGTCATGGAGGCGTCACGCTGGATAGATAGTGTAATGTGACTTTTCTTATTTTCTAGATGGAAGCTTGCAAGTCACGGGTCAGCAGTCTGCGGTCTGCCACCAGAAATCAGCTAATCTTTTAGCCCCAGTACACCGTCTTGGTGCATCACACCACAGTACATAGAATCAGCGTTCGGTAGGACGTATATGTTTGGAGGAATTCTATCAAGAGATGGCGATTTTGATTTTTTTTTAAATCTGCATCTAGCCACGTACTAGAAATGGGGGTTGGTGGTAGGGAGCGAGGGATGGAGGTGGGGGAGGGACGAAGACGCTCTACTCAAGCTGAATGAGACAGCGATCAGCGTCCTACAGTTGACTACATGCGTCAGGGTTGGCGAGGCTTAGCTGACCAAGACCCTATTATACCTTCCAGCAGTGCCCGTGAAAACACACAGAAGTTTGGTCAAGTGAACAGGGATCGCAGCAGGAAGACGATCCCCGTCCTTAAAATGCCTCGAGCCGAAGTCGGATGCGTTGGGCCAAAAGGCGTATAACTGAGAAACAGTGCAACCATCGTCCTTTTGGGGGCGAACGACGAAGAAGAAGATTGCAGGAACATATTGCTGAAAGACTTTCTAGCAACAAGCAACAAAAAAGCGTCAAGTCTCACAGTCACTCCTGTGCCCTTAAAGCTTTACGTCAAGAAAATAATCATATCTATTTTGTTATCTGTTAACTGTAAGATGTGCCCTGTCAGTCACTCACAGATATGCCCTCTGTCTCTATGCAAAAGATGGTTGCCGACCTCTGTAATCTTATCACAGTATTACTCAGCTTCAAACACTGACAGTAAACATGTTATTCCATCATTGTCCGTCCATCGTTGACAGGACAACATTCTATAACGGGGAGCATCTCTGTAGAATATTGCCTCACCAGTTCAGCTCTCTTGACCGTTCCTGGAGTGTCTATCATTGCACGGCCATCTTACATCCTGGCTGCAATAAAAGGGACGAACCATGGCGAACGAACGAAGATCTGTGGAGATAAATGATCTTTTAGACTGCTCTGCATAATATAAACGATGATCACAGCATGTACTTCAGATACGTTAGTGATATCTCTCTCTCTCTCTCTCTCTCTCTCTCTCTCTCTCTCTTCAGTTTGCGTTCATTTTTGTCCACACATCACTAGCTATCCCGTGAGCAGCTAGCTCATGGGTCACCAAACACATATCTTCCTGGATAATTTCTTCCAAACTATTAATCTACAAACATTAATATCGCTCACCCTCTCTAGCTAATTAATTCAAGCCAAAGGCCATACAATTTCAGCCGCATCATCGTTGCAGGTTCTGCATGCAAACACACAGATAACATTGTATCATTATACATTCCACATGTAACACAGACATGTCCGCCTAATTCACTTCTTTTGAAGAATTCCTAAACACCCCTTCCCCTCAACCCTTTGTAAATGCGAAACTTGCAAATGTTCTTCACTCTCAATTTAACACCAACTCACCCCAGTCTCGAACTGCGCAAATTGAAACAAGTCATTGTTAAATTAAGTATATTTGGTTTCCAAATCTGTAGGCAACTGGTTCCTGCGCCCCGTCCCTCGTCCCAGAGGCGCTCATACGAAATTACGTTCTTATCGTAAACTGGAAACGTGCGTGTGTGGGTGTAGGGCGGGGAGGGAGAGTGGGCGGCGTTGCATAAATTCAATAACCGAATAGTAAATGCAGTAAACATTAAACGCTCCGAGCCCGGGGCAACTTTGGGGGGCGTAATCCCTGGGGCGCTCTTCATGAAAATCAATCGTCGTAAAAGGTAGCCATCTTGAGACCGGTGGTTCAGTTTCCAAGGAAAGGTGAAAGGTTAAAATCACCCGGGGTAAAAATTGGAGGCAGGGGAACTAATTCTGTTAATGTGCAAGTGGAGAAAGAGAAAAAAAAAAGGAGTAATTAATAACAATAATGTGGGGGGAACGAGGAAAAGGTTCGCTGTAATGAAAAAGGAAGAGGAAGTAATCAAAAGAACACTGTCACAATTAATCAAAGCTCAGACGTTTTGATCACAGGAATATTGAGCTGAGGGGCAGCAGGTCTACCCTCGCCGTTTTAAAACCTCGGAACCGTAGGGACAAGCCCGCTCAACCTTGGGAGGCCCTTCGACTTTCCTGAATACGCTTTGTACGGTCTGTTGAATGTCTTTGGCCATTTTGTGACAATTAGTCACGTGGGAAGTCAGCCAGCACCAGCGCACATTCTGCTTCTTGTTGGAGGACAGGGGGAGTTAGTAGGGGAGCTAACTGATGCCGGCTGTTTTATCCGTTTCTAAACGAAAGGTCCCAAAGCTGATTGTGGTTTTTTTTTTTAAGAGATTCTGCATGGGAGATTTGAGTCCCTATTGCAGAATGGTAGGTTTAAAACTAGATGGTCGTTTCATTGCTCTTTGCGATATTGTTTAGTCTGGTGTCTTTTCCCACTCTCTTTTTATCTCCTCCTTAAAAAAAAAACTAAAAAAAGAGAGAGGGAACAGGGTAGCGTAGTGGTCTAGCAACCGAATGGTTGAAGGTTCGAATCCCCAGCTGAGCGGAAATTTTTTTCCCCCACCAATACGGCCTCCAGGTTAACCCAGTCTCGTAAAATGGGTGTCAAGAGAAAATCTGGGAAGGAAAGGCAGCGAGGAAAGGAACTGGCCACCCTACCTCATACCCTGATGGCCCAGCATAATGAGGTCTCTAACACTTCATCCCCTACGGCATTTGCTATGAAACTACCTTTACCCCACCCACCCACACACACCACACACACACACACACACACACACACACACACACACACACACACACACAACACACACACACAGACAGAGAGAGAGAGAGAGTGGAATTGTACCTGTCCCCTTTGGTCAGTCGTTCACACATAAATGTCGAGGAATACAGAAAATTATTTCTAGACAATAGACTTAAATTTCCATATTTGTATCAGTTTCTCTAAAAGAGCTTTAGTGTCTTACATGAGATCCCGCCAATAATATACGGGCCCATGTAAATAATGTTTTCTATAACTGCCTTTTTTTCTTGGGGGAATGAAAAGGGAGGAGAGAGAGAGAGAGAGAGAAAGAGAGAGAGAGAATGTGTCTTAATGTAAAAAAAAAGATGTATGCAGGAACAGGAAGGTATCGAGAAACCTAATTTAGATAAATGTGGCTCAGTAATAGTGGCCTGAGATCAACATCATGGCGTGAAAAAAACAAAAACAAAGTAAAGCTGTGACACAGGTAGGTAGATAGTTAAGTAGGTAGATTGGTAGGTAGGTAGGTATGTAGGTAAGTAGTTAGGTAGGTAGGTAGGAAGGTAGGAAGGTGGGTAGGTAGGTAGGTAACCTAATGTATACACTTCTGTGGAACCTCCAGTTTATAAACTAAGAAAAGAAGTAGGAAGAGCTTTATTATTTAACGATAAGACACTTGTGGCGCTTCGGCGCGAGCCTTTGTCAAACAAAAACAAACAGGACGAAGAAATTTTGGTATCACAGCTTTACTGCAGTGCTTTGTGTATAGTAGTATGCCTATACATTAATTATTGCGTGTTACCAGTTGTAACATAAGTCTTTGTCGTATTACTAGTAGCAGTAGTACTAGTAACACACAAATGTCTTTTTAGTGTGTGTGTATACATACAAATGCACACAAAACTACTGGTAATATTAATTGTAGTAGTTGCCGCTCTTCTGTGGACTTCTCGGTTGTAAGCAAGATGTCCTGCTGCTGATGCATCTATTCGCACATCATCAACGATGTCTTGTAGGTCATAGTCGCTTTGGTCTTCCTCTTTTTCTTGTTCCCATTATGTACCCTTCCAAGACTGTCTTCTCTAAATTCTCATGGCGTTTAATATGTCCAAACTATTTATTTCGAAGACTACAAGCAGAAAAATATAGCAGTAATAGAAGCAGAAGTAATCACAGTAGTAGTTGCAACAGCAGCAGTAGCAACAGCAGCAACAGCAGCAGCAGCAGTAGTAGTAGTAGTAGTGTAGTAGTAGTAGTAGTAGTAGTGTAGTAGTAGAGGAGTAGTAGTAGTAGTAGTAATAGTAACAGCTGCACTAGCAGTTTTAGTAGTTAATATAATACTAGTATCAGCAGTAATGATTGTAATAATAGCAGCAGTGTCCGTAGTGGTGATAAAAGTAGTAACTCTACTAGTAGTAGTAGTAGTAGTGACAGCAGCAGCAGCAGCAGTAGTAGTAATAGTAGGTAGGAGTAGTAGTAGTAGTAGTAGTAGTAGTAGTAGTAGTAGTAGTAGTATTAGTAACAGGTGTACTAGCAGTTTTAGTAGTTAATATAATACTAGTATCAGCAGTAATGGTTGTAATAATAGCAGCAGTATCAGTAGTAGTGATAAAAGTAGTAACTCTACTACTAGCAGTAGTAGTAGTAGAAGTAGTAGTAGTAGCAGCAGCAGCAGTAGTAGTAGTAGTAGCAGCAGCAGCTGCAATAGTGGTGGTGGTAGTAGTAGTAGTGGCAGTAGCAGTAGTACTAGTAGCAGCAGCAGTTGTTGTATAGTAGCAGCAGCAGTAGTAGTTGTAGTAGCAGTAGTAGTAGCAGCAGCAGTAATAGTAGTAGTAGTCGTAGTAGTAGTAGTAGTAGTCGTAGTAGTAGTAGTAGTAGTAGTAGTAGTAGTAGTAGTAGTAGTAGTAGTAGTAGTAGCAGTCGTAGTAGTAGTAGTAGTAGTAGTAGTTTCAGTAGTAGTAGTCTCAAGTAGTTGTTTCTGACATAGGAGTCACGGGAATGTAGAGTACGATCAATCTTTCGAAGTCTTTACCTTGTCGTTTCTATCAACGTGTGTGTGGGGGGGGGGACGCTGAACGTGAATGATTTGTATTTGAAAACGTGAATAAGAGTGGAAAGCTTATGATTTGTTATATGAAAATATGTATTGATTCTGGATATCAACATAGCATTCTTTTTCTAAACCGACATGGGAGTTCTGTCATAGTGTTAAAGTTCATAGATAAAAGGTCAGAAAGTCAGGCGAGCCTATGTATTCAATTCTTCAGCATTTGAAAATAAAGTTCGTTTTCTCTCTCTCTCTCTCTCTCTCTCTCTGTTTTTTTTTTTTTTGTTCGTTTCACGGCATGCGCAAAGCTGCTAGATGAATGATTCTGAACAGGAAGGCAAGTGGCTTCGCGAGAAGGGATTCCAAATCTAAGAGAAGTATTTTTTCCCGAAGGATAAATTGTCTACATTTCAATAAAAGCATGTACATGTAAAAATCCTTTTCTCGTGATGATTTAAGTTAAGGGGATGATTCTAGGGCTGCCTGGGTTGAAAATGGTGGTCTGGGACTTGAGACGTTGAGAAAAAAACTATTGCCCAACGCAGGAAGTGAAACTTATGAGCACAGGACGTAGTATGCGCCCATCTTGTCAAATCTTCAGCATACGGCGCATGCGCAGTGATGCTTTCTGGAAGACCGACGTTCGAACGACGGTCATTTCGTGTTCACACTCAGCGGACAACTTGCTCACACTCAGCAGACAGCTCGTTCACACGTATTCCATGAGCTTTCACGAGTAGTCTCTCTGTTTTCGCTCTGGTGCATGGAGTGCTGACATCTGGTGTACTGCGTTTCTGGCCTAAGTCAGTGTATCGTCCCTTGCCAACAGATCTAACTACGTTTTCTGTTACAGTCTTCACTTTCATGTTACGTTATTTATGGATTTTGTAGTTCTTGGTGAAAATGTCGAGATATGGTTTCCCTACATACAGATAAAAATAGCAAATATCAATTATTAGTGCACTATGTTGATGATGGTGCACAGCTGAAGTCAAAACAAGGAAAAGTTGAAGCAGCTTTTTATCAATTGAAGAAGAGTAAGATAGTAACAAATGTTCGTACATGTGGCAAGAAGAGTAAGATACTAACAAATGTTTTTAAATGTGACAAGAAGAGTAAGATAGCACATGTTTTGAAATGTGACAAGTAGGAAGTTAGTATTGTTAGAATTAGACAATAAACAAATACGTGAAACAGAAACTGGAAGCATACAGAAATGTGAATGTGATGAAAGATGCACAAAAAAGTAACAAAGATCTGAAGAAAATAAAAACAAAGAAAGTAACGGAACACCAAAATCAGCGAAAACTGTAAAGACTAGGCAATACAAATTCCGTAGACATTTCATGACTAGACACGAGTTTCAGTACCCGATAATCACTAATAAAACTCGAGGAAAAAAGGAGTCCGAAAGATAAAAGAAATCTTGATAAGGAAGCGAAGTGACGCCAGAGAATAATGACAGTTGAACCGACTGGAAGTATCAAAGAGCTTTGTAAAATGCGGAAGAAGAATATGATCGCCACATGGAAAGTTATAAATAAACGAGAAATATATCTTACTTTCTTAGTATTTTACTACATGCTGTTGGTAAAAAAAAAAAAATGCATTATTTAGCTTTCTTAAAGTAGATCGGGGGACCGGCTAGCGTAGTGGTTAGAGCACTCGTCTAGCAACCGAATGATCGAGGGTTCGAATCCCCCGAGGTCGACACAGCCTCGTAAAATGGGTACCAGAGAAAATCTTGGAAGGAAAGGCAGCAAGGACAGGAACTGACCACCCTACCTCATACGCTGATAGCCCAGCATAATGAGGTCTCTAACGCTTCATCCCCTACGGCATTTGCTTTGGGACTATCTTTACCTTTTTACATATAAAGTAACGTAGTTCAGACTATTAAATTTTGCACTCTGTTGTAAATGTAAAGGTTTCCAAGCCATTAAGACATATGGGGGGGGGGGGGGGGGGTAATTGGTGATAGGCCCGTATTTCCGTATTTCCAAGAACATCGGCACATGAAAGTGTGATGTAGTCAGTATCACGCCTGGCTGCATTTACCTGCCCAGATTTCTCTGGTACTCAGTTTTAGAGGCTAAGTCAACCCAGAGGTCTTTTTGGTGTGTAAAAAGTAAAGATAGTCCCATAGCATTTCAAATGCCGTAGGGGGTGAAGCGTTAGAGACCTCATTATGCTGGGTCATCAGCGTATGAGGTAGGGTGACCAGTTCCTTTCCTCGCTGCCTTTACTTCCCAGATTTGTACCCATTTTACGAGGCTGGGTCGACCTCAGGGCCGTATTGGTCGGAAAAAAAATCCCGCTCAGCTGGGGATTCGAACCCTCGACCATTTGGTTGCTAGACGAGTGCTCTAACCACTACGCTAGCCGGCCCCTTTGGTGTGTACTAGAATAAAAAAAAAATATTTTTAAAATCCCCACTGCATGGACTTGAGCTTATCTTCGGTATCTGATAGAATTTTTCAAAACCCAAGAGATAATTCTCTCAGAACATTTATGACTTTATGACATCGTGGCCTGTTATAAAACATAAAAGATGAACAACAAGAGGATATAAAATTAAAAAATACTGTTAAAATTAGCATTGTAACGATATATGAACATCTAATGGTGTACGGTACATTTATTCCATTCATTCTAAGCTCATATTGGAGTTTAAGGCACACACTTCCTCCATTCAGACCTTTCTATGGCTGTTAGTCTCAGTTCATTCCAGAATTTCATCATCATCGTCTTCATTCCATTCATTTTTTTCCACGCGCCTTCGATTACTCCTAGCTTCGATACCGGTAACACAAGACTCAGTCTTTGGTCTCCCCGTTACGATCTGCACCCGGGAGATTTAATGGAGAACAGCCCAGAGGTGTCAGAGGACAGTGGGGACAGATGCGGCAGGCGAAAACGATATGCTCCAAAACTACTAGCTCATGTAACACCTCCGGTAATTAAAAACTCTGTTGAAGAAAAAAGACAAAAGAGGGAGAGAGAGAAAAGGAAAAGAGAGATTTCAAAGAGCCATACTTTATGGAGAACAAGAGGACAGAAGGGGCAGCCCTATAGCAAATATAAGAGCTGTGAAATGACTGATGTTTTAAAATGTGTCCCGAGATTGTCCCCATAAGAATTCTCGAGAAAGCGACTTTCTTCGTTTCCCCATTGTGTTCCGAACATGGAGATTATCTTACAGCTGCCATGTTTAGTTTCAGCCTGCCACAGTGCTCTTCACATCGTGATGAACACACGTTTTAACACATGCAAAACAAAGCTAGAGTTATGAAACTGGAAAGTGAGAGTCTTATGACAGGGAGGAAAAAAAAAAGAAAGATTAATTATGTCTGATGGTTCATGTCACATTCAGTTAATGGCATGTCAGTGTCGTTACAAGATGTTGACCAGGCAGTGAAAAATAAACGCTGATGATGGAAAAAAAAGAAGACGAAAATGAAAGATGTTTTATGAAAAATATCTTAATCCTTCCCGTGATGTTAACATCACATAGGGCTCTCATGGTAGTTCGCTAAGTTTGTTTTCGGCGAGCTTTTCAACCTCATCAAGGGATTTTATGCCTACTAATTTGGCCCCTCTTAACAATGTCGTCTTTAGAGTTTCACTTGGTCGACCTCTTTTTTTCTTCGACCTATTGTGGATTCTCTGATTGTCTCTTCTCATCACATGACCGACGTATGTCCATCTTCTTTTTCTAATCACCTATGAGACAGGTTGTTGTTCGCTTATCTGCCTTATCTCTGCCTTATTCATGAAATTCATTAAAGAATTTAGTACAAACGTTGCATTTTCTACATATCAAAATAGAAAATTGCTTACGTAGTTTAGCGTTCAGATTCAGTAGTGACCTGGAGATGGCAGTCTTTTCTAGAAAAATATTCTACGTGTGCTAATATTCACATTATATGTCATGAGAATTTAGAGAAGACCGTCCTGGAAGGGTTACATAATGGAAAAAAGAAAGAGAAGAAGACCAAGCCGAAGATGGCTGCAAGACATCGTTGATAATTTGTAAATGGATGCATCAGCAACAGGGCATCTTGCTTACAACCGAAAGGCCTACAGGAGAGCTGTTAGAGAGGCACACAAAAATTAGTGTATAAATATATAACTATACACGAAGCACTGCAGTAAAGCTGTGATATCAAAATGTATAAACCAGGAAAAAAAGTAGGAACAGCTTTATTACTTAACGACCACAAAGTTGTGACGTTTCGGCGTGAGCCTTAATCATACAATCAAATGCAGTACGAAGAATCAGAGACAGGAGACAGTATAGGTTCTCGTGAATCCTATTTTAAAAATAAATAAATAAATAAAATGAATAGATCATTTAGCTTGAAAGAATACGTAGATTTTCCGATACTCGTTCTGAAGTGCGCCGGTTGCTACTTTCTAAATGTACTCGTTCAGAAATGTACAGAAATGCGCATGGTGAAGCGTAAAGAATGTGTATATAGAGACTAGTGATGTGTGATAGGTGGATCTATCTACATACTAGCTTAGTGGAGAGGGATTATGATTGTGGAAGAGGAGAATGTTATGTATAGCTGAATAACGAGTTCAAACAGTGTGGTACCAGCGTCCTAGAGACCTGAATGTCACAAGCCTCTAATTACACATTCTCTACGCTTCACCATGCGCATTTCTGTACATTTCTGAACGAGCACAATTTGAACGTAGCAACGGGCGCATTTCTGAACGAATGCCGGGAAAGCTCCATATTCTTTCAAGGCATTTCTGAGCGAGTGTCGAAAAATCTACATATTCTTTCAAGCTAAGTGCTCTATTCATTTTGTTTATTTATTTTTATTTAACATAGGATTCATTTGCATCTATACTTTGTCTCCTCTGTCTGATTTTTTTGTCCTGTGTTTGTTTGTATGATTAAGGGTCACGCCGAAACGTCACAAATTTGTGATCGTTAAGTAATAAAACTGTTCCTACTTTTTTTCCTAGTTTATACATTTTGTTAGAGAGGCAAAGTTCCGCAAGGGGCATGCATATGACTGACTGTACTAATATTCTGCTTGTTGAGTACGGAGCAAACCAAATGCTGGACTAACTTCTTGAGGGAAGTAGGCAGTGATGTAGATCAAAATCAAGATACATGGATGAGAAAGACTTTCCACCTGCCATGGGACCAAACAAAAAAAAAACTTGGCAAAGTACTGTGCTACACTGGGAACGACTCTAAAGGGGTGAGGGCGGGGGTGGTGTGGGGCAGTGCATCATTTGACAGGGAAATGAGGATCAAATTTGAAGAGAGAAACACAGGAGAAAGAAACTGATGATTTTGTTACCGTGGTCGGTAATACCAAATAATTAATGGTAGATTCAGCCATGATAGAACCTTAGGAGGCAATTTTCACAAGCGACTGTCATCAGACTTTCTTTGAGGCTGTCTTCTAAGAGGGAAACAGCTGTTATGATTATCATATTATCTATTTAGAAATGGGTACCCGACCTCTTCTAGAGTTGGGGAAGGAAAGGCGGCCAGGTGTGATACTGACCATATCACCCTCTAGTGTGCTGACAGGTCAATGAAAATATGGGCACTAACACCATATCTCTATGTGCCTCTAAGGCATGATAGGATTACCTTTACCTTTTTTTACCTTCATTATTTTTCACATTATCAAACATAATTCATATATAACTTTAAGAAAGTAGAATAGATTGATTTCACCCAGGTTCAAGATGATATATATTACCCCAGTCTGGTAGATTTCGAAAAAAAAAAATTCTTTGCTAATGGTTATATACGTAACACAATTTCCTCGCTTAGAGATAATTTTCGTTATAGTCCGGGTGCTTCTACAGTCATGAACAGTTTGCATGCAGATGTACCTTCACAACTTTAAACATCTAAAATACTAAAGTAGTTTGCAAGGATTCTTCCTCTACCATGCCTACTGCTTACACTTTAGGCAACGGACGAAAGACTTTTTTTTCCACAAAGTAAACTAAATAATAAAAGTGTTGAATTTTGAATAAAAAAATATTCCACGTTTTCACCAAAGCTTACACACAAATATGCCTTAGTGAGAGTTCATACCAAGGAAACGACGTACCTGTACATGTCATTCCATATTCGTTGAGGACTTCCACCAATGAAAAATTCTAAAGCTCAAATTTGATACAAAACCACACGCTCTTGCTCAACATTCTGACTTACATTAACCCACATTGGTCAAGCAAGCACAAGAAATATTAGCTAAACTTTTCATAACAATTCGATGTTATTTTTGCCATATTTGGAATGTAATTCTCATCGACTTTTTAAACATTCTGTATTGTTATATTTCAGGCTAAATGGAACGTGCACGATGTCGTGTGTTGTTACTTGTGACTTAATTACTTACTCTCAATTATTATTTTTTTCTGTTACATGTTCAGCCACAGCACTTACGTCCTTAGCGCATTTCACAGCATATATGGTGTCTGGGCAAGTCTTTTTTCAAAGTGTCTGCTACTTGTAAGTGAGGTATCCGCTGACATCTTTGCAGCTTTTATTCTCTAACATAAGTGTCAGTGATACTTTTCTTTGTTTTGTTTTCAGCCTCACCCAAGCTCGCTGGGAGCAATCTGCAGTACTCTCCCCCTCCCCTTCCTCCTGTTCTATGGAAAGTCAACTCTTTAACATTTCTGTTTGCTGCACTTAAAATGGACTTAACTTTCTACATTTATATAAGACTCAACTATGATTCTGTTTTCTGCATATATAATAGACCCAACTACTACTGTGTTTTCTGCATTTATAACAGATCCAACATTGTCTGTTTTCTGCACTTAAAAAGACTTAACTATGATTATGATTTCTGCACTTAAAATAGACTTAATTATGATTATGATTTCTGCACTTAAAATAGACTTAATTATGACTGTGTTTTCTGCATTTTAATAGATCCAACATTGTCTCTGTTTTCTGCACTTAAAAAGACTTAACTATGGCTGTGTTTTCTGCACTTAAAATAGACTTAACTATGATTATGATTTCTGCACTTAAAATAGACTTAATTATGACTGTGTTTTCTGCACTTAAGTCTATTTTAACTATGACTGTGTTTTGTGCATTTTATATAGACTTAACTGATTAACATTAACGACTTGTAATTCATTCGTTACTGTAGGCAGCGAAATCAGTTATAAAGACTAATTTATAACATCTGTTTATCAGCGCTAGTTTCTACAGTAAATGTTTGTTGTTTTTCCGTTTTGATCTGTCTATTTTGCCTGAACTTCTAGACTCTGTCTGACACTGTCTGACTTAATTTGTTCTTAGTGTTTGTTCTGACGCATTTTTG